>OZ025270.1:17243861-17514762 GCA_964019165.1 Mastigias papua | reverse complement strand
TGGCCAAAAATGGCTCATTTTCATCACTTTTCAATGTTCAATCAAAATCAATCAATTTCAATTTTGGTCATTTTTGGGCAAAATACCAAGGCTATAGCCTTACTTTTTGGCCAAAAATGGCTCATTTTCATCACTTTTCAATGTTCAATCACATTCAATCAATTTCAATTTTGGTCATTTTTGGGCAAAATACCAAGGCTATAGCCTTACTTTTTGGCCAAAAATGGCTCATTTTCATCACTTTCAATGTTCAATCAAAATCAATCAATTTCAATTTTGGTCATTTTTGGGCAAATACCAACGCTATAGCCTTACTTTTTGGCCAACAATGGCTCATTTTCATCACTTTTCAATGTTCAATCAAAATCAATCAATTTCAATTTTGGTCATTTTTGGGCAAAATACCAAGGCTATAGCCTTACTGTGACGACAGATATTGGCCAACAATGGCTCATTTTCATCACTTTTCAATGTTCAATCAAAATCAATCAATTTCAATTTTGGTCATTTTTGGGTAAAATACCAAGGCTATAGCCTTACTTTTTGGCCAAAAATGGCTCATTTTCATCACTTTTCAATGTTCAATCAAATTCAATCAATTTCAATTTTGGTCATTTTTGGGCAAAATACTAAGGCTATAGCCTTACTTTTTGGCCAAAAATGGCTCATTTTCATCACTTTTCAATGTTCAATCAAAATCAATCAATTTCAATTTTGGTCATTTTTGGGCAAAATACCAAGGCTATAGCCTTACTGTTTGGCCAAACATGGCTCATTTTCATCACTTTTCAATGTTCAATCAAAATCAATCAATTTCAATTTTGGTCATTTTTGGGCAAAATACCAAGGCTATAGCCTTACTTTTTGGCCAAACATGGCTCATTTTCATCACTTTTCAATGTTCAATCAAAATCAATCAATTTCAATTTTGGTCATTTTTGGGCAAAATACCAAGGCTATAGCCTTACTTTTTGGCCAAAAATGGCTCATTTTCATCACTTTTCAATGTTCAATCAAATTCAATCAATTTCAATTTTGGTCATTTTTGGGCAAAATACCAAGGCTATAGCCTTACTTTTTGGCCAAAAATGGCTCATTTTCATCACTTTTCAATGTTCAATCAAAATCAATCAATTTCAATTTTGGTCATTTTTGGGCAAAATACCAAGGCTATAGCCTTACTGTTTGGCCAAACATGGCTCATTTTCATCACTTTTCAATGTTCAATCAAAATCAATCAATTTCAATTTTGGTCATTTTTGGGCAAAATACCAAGGCTATAGCCTTACTTTTTGGCCAAACATGGCTCATTTTCATCACTTTTCAATGTTCAATCAAAATCAATCAATTTCAATTTTGGTCATTTTTGGGCAAAATACCAAGGCTATAGCCTTACTTTTTGGCCAAAAATGGCTCATTTTCATCACTTTTCAATGTTCAATCAAAATCAATCAATTTCAATTTTGGTCATTTTTGGGCAAAATACCAAGGCTATAGCCTTACTTTTTGGCCAAAAATGGCTCATTTTCATCACTTTTCAATGTTCAATCAAATTCAATCAATTTCAATTTTGGTCATTTTTGGGCAAAATACCAAGGCTATAGCCTTACTTTTTGGCCAAAAATGGCTCATTTTCATCACTTTTCAATGTTCAATCAAAATCAATCAATTTCAATTTTGGTCATTTTTGGGCAAAATACCAAGGCTATAGCCTTACTTTTTGGCCAACAATGGCTCATTTTCATCACTTTTCAATGTTCAATCAAAATCAATCAATTTCAATTTTGGTCATTTTTGGGCAAAATACCAAGGCTATAGCCTTACTTTTTGGCCAAACATGGCTCATTTTCATCACTTTTCAATGTTCAATCAAAATCAATCAATTTCAATTTTGGTCATTTTTGGGCAAAATACCAAGGCTATAGCCTTACTTTTTGGCCAAAAATGGCTCATTTTCATCACTTTTCAATGTTCAATCAAATTCAATCAATTTCAATTTTGGTCATTTTTGGGCAAAATACTAAGGCTATAGCCTTACTTTTTGGCCAAAAATGGCTCATTTTCATCACTTTTCAATGTTCAATCAAAATCAATCAATTTCAATTTTGGTCATTTTTGGGCAAAATACCAAGGCTATAGCCTTACTGTTTGGCCAAACATGGCTCATTTTCATCACTTTTCAATGTTCAATCAAAATCAATCAATTTCAATTTTGGTCATTTTTGGGCAAAATACCAAGGCTATAGCCTTACTTTTTGGCCAAAAATGGCTCATTTTCATCACTTTTCAATGTTCAATCAAAATCAATCAATTTCAATTTTGGTCATTTTTGGGCAAAATACCAAGGCTATAGCCTTACTTTTTGGCCAAAAATGGCTCATTTTCATCACTTTTCAATGTTCAATCAAAATCAATCAATTTCAATTTTGGTCATTTTTGGGCAAAATACCAAGGCTATAGCCTTACTTTTTGGCCAAAAATGGCTCATTTTCATCACTTTTCAATGTTCAATCAAATTCAATCAATTTCAATTTTGGTCATTTTTGGGCAAAATACCAAGGCTATAGCCTTACTTTTTGGCCAAAAATGGCTCATTTTCATCACTTTTCAATGTTCAATCAAAATCAATCAATTTCAATTTTGGTCATTTTTGGGCAAAATACCAAGGCTATAGCCTTACTTTTTGGCCACAAATGGCTCATTTTCATCACTTTTCAATGTTCAATCACAATCAATCAATTTCAATTTTGGTCATGTTTGGGCAAAATACCAATGCTATTGCCTTACTTTTTGGCCAAAAATGGCTCATTTTCATCACTTTTCAATGTTCAATCAAAATCAATCAATTTCAATTTTGGTCATTTTTGGGCAAAATACCAAGGCTATAGCCTTACTTTTTGGCCAAAAATGGCTCATTTTCATCACTTTTCAATGTTCAATCAAATTCAATCAATTTCAATTTTGGTCATTTTTGGGCAAAATACCAAGGCTATAGCCTTACTTTTTGGCCAAAAATGGCTCATTTTCATCACTTTTCAATGTTCAATCAAAATCAATCAATTTCAATTTTGGTCATTTTTGGGCAAAATACCAAGGCTATAGCCTTACTTTTTGGCCAACAATGGCTCATTTTCATCACTTTTCAATGTTCAATCAAAATCAATCAATTTCAATTTTGGTCATTTTTGGGCAAAATACCAAGGCTATAGCCTTACTTTTTGGCCAACAATGGCTCATTTTCATCACTTTTCAATGTTCAATCAAATCAATCAATTTCAATTTTGGTCATTTTTGGGCAAAATACCAAGGCTATAGCCTTACTTTTTGGCCACAAATGGCTCATTTTCATCACTTTTCAATGTTCAATCAAATTCAATCAATTTCAATTTTGGTCATTTTTGGGCAAAATACTAAGGCTATAGCCTTACTTTTTGGCCAAAAATGGCTCATTTTCATCACTTTTCAATGTTCAATCAAAATCAATCAATTTCAATTTTGGTCATTTTTGGGCAAAATACCAAGGCTATAGCCTTACTGTTTGGCCAAACATGGCTCATTTTCATCACTTTTCAATGTTCAATCAAAATCAATCAATTTCAATTTTGGTCATTTTTGGGCAAAATACCAAGGCTATAGTCTTACTTTTTGGCCAAACATGGCTCATTTTCATCACTTTTCAATGTTCAATCAAAATCAATCAATTTCAATTTTGGTCATTTTTGGGCAAAATACCAAGGCTATAGCCTTACTTTTTGGCCAAAATGGCTCATTTTCATCACTTTTCAATGTTCAATCAAAATCAATCAATTTCAATTTTGGTCATTTTTGGGCAAAATACCAAGGCTATAGCCTTACTTTTTGGCCAAAAATGGCTCATTTTCATCACTTTTCAATGTTCAATCAAAATCAATCAATTTCAATTTTGGTCAGTTTTGGGCAAAATACCAAGGCTATAGCCTTACTTTTTGGCCAAAAATGGCTCATTTTCATCACTTTTCAATGTTCAATCAAATTCAATCAATTTCAATTTTGGTCATTTTTGGGCAAAATACCAAGGCTATAGCCTTACTTTTTGGCCAAAAATGGCTCATTTTCATCACTTTTCAATGTTCAATCAAAATCAATCAATTCAATTTTGGTCATTTTTGGGCAAAATACCAAGGCTATAGCCTTACTTTTTGGCCACAAATGGCTCATTTTCATCACTTTTCAATGTTCAATCAAAATCAATCAATTTCAATTTTGGTCATTTTTGGGCAAAATACCAAGGCTATAGCCTTACTGTTTGGCCAAAAATGGCTCATTTTCATCACTTTTCAATGTTCAATCAAAATCAATCAATTTCAATTTTGGTCATTTTGGGGCAAAATACCAAGGCTATAGCCTTACTTTTTGGCCAAAAATGGCTCATTTTCATCACTTTTCAATGTTCAATCAAAATCAATCAATTTCAATTTTGGTCATTTTTGGGCAAAATACCAAGGCTATAGCCTTACTTTTTGGCAAAATACCAAGGCTATAGCCTTACTTTTTGGCCAAAAATGGCTCATTTTCATCACTTTTCAATGTTAAATCAAAATCAATCAATTTCAATTTTGGTCAGTTGTGGCAAACAGTAAGGCTATAGTCTTGGTATTTTGCCCAAATATGACCAAAATTGAAATTGATTGATTTTGATTGAACATTGAAAAGTGATGAAAATGAGCCATTTTTGGCCAAAAAGTAAGGCTATAGCCTTGGTATTTTGCCCAAACATGACCAAAATTGAAATTGATTGATTTTGATTGAATATTGAAAAGTGATGAAAATGAGCCATTTTTGGCCAAAAAGTAAGCCTATAGCCTTGGTATTTTGCCCAAAAATGACCAAAATTGAAATTGATTGATTTTGATTGAACATTGAAAAGTGATGAAAATGAGCCATGTTTGGCCAAAAGGTAAGCCTATAGCCTTGGTATTTTGGCGAAAAATGACCAAAATTGAAATTGATTGATTTTGATTGCAGATTGAAAAGTGATGAAAATGAGCCATTTGTGGCCAGAAAGTAAGGCTATAGCCTTGGTATTTTGGCGAAAAATGACCAAAATTGAAATTGATTGATTTTGATTGAACATTGAAAAGTGATGAAAATGAGCCATTTTTGGCCAAAAAGTAAGGCTATAGCCTTGGTATGTTGCCCAAAAATGACCAAAATTGAAATTGATTGATTTTGATTGAACATTGAAAAGTGATGAAAATGAGCCATTTTTGGCCAAAAAGTAAGGCAATAGCATTGGTATTTTGCCCAAACATGACCAAAATTGAAATTGATTGATTGTGATTGAACATTGAAAAGTGATGAAAATGAGCCATTTGTGGCCAAAAAGTAAGGCTATAGCCTTGGTATTTTGCCCAAAAATGACCAAAATTGAAATTGATTGATTTTGATTGAACATTGAAAAGTGATGAAAATGAGCCATTTTTGGCCAAACAGTAAGGCTATAGCCTTGGTATTTTGCCCAAAAATGACCAAAATTGAAATTGATTGATTTTGATTGAACATTGAAAAGTGATGAAAATGAGCCATGTTTGGCCAAAAAGTAAGGCTATAGCCTTGGTATTTTGCCCAAAAATGACCAAAATTGAAATTGATTGATTTTGATTGAACATTGAAAAGTGATGAAAATGAGCCATGTTTGGCCAAACAGTAAGGCTATAGCCTTGGTATTTTGCCCAAAAATGACCAAAATTGAAATTGATTGATTTTGATTGAACATTGAAAAGTGATGAAAATGAGCCATGTTTGGCCAAAAAGTAAGGCTATAGCCTTGGTATTTTGCCCAAAAATGACCAAAATTGAAATTGATTGATTTTGATTGAACATTGAAAAGTGATGAAAATGAGCCATGTTTGGGCAAACAGTAAGGCTATAGCCTTGGTATTTTGCCCAAAAATGACCAAAATTGAAATTGATTGATTTTGATTGAACATTGAAAAGTGATGAAAATGAGCCATTTTTGGCCAAAAAGTAAGGCTATAGCCTTGGTATTTTGCCCAAAAATGACCAAAATTGAAATTGATTGATTTTGATTGAACATTGAAAAGTGATGAAAATGAGCCATTTTTGGCCAAAAATTAAGGCTATAGCCTTGGTATTTTGCCCAAAAATGACCAAAATTGAAATTGATTGATTTTGATTGAACATTGAAAAGTGATGAAAATGAGCAATTTTTGGCCAAAAAGTAAGGCTATAGCCTTGGTATTTTGCCCAAAACTGACCAAAATTGAAATTGATTGATTTTGATTGAACATTGAAAAGTGATGAAAATGAGCCATTTATGGCCAAAAAGTAAGCCTATAGGTTTGGTATTTTGCCCAAAAATGACCAAAATTGAAATTGATTGTGTTTAGTTAGTTAACTAAGTCTTCAGGACTCATACATGACCACGTTCTACAGCTTAGCAAAGATAACTATTTGCGCATGCGTCACACAAAGTACAATAGATGTTAGCATAACACAACATCTCCCTTTCGGGTAAAAGGAAAAGTAAATGTAAAATGAGTCAACCTTCATGGAAGTTAATCAGTTCACGAAGAGGCCCTGTTCTCTAATGCCTTCAGTGACGGTTGCAAAGTTCTTCTCGGGCGTGTCTTGATGTTCAGCTCAACTTGTGGTGTCTGAGGCAATTTCGTCTTTGATTCACTATCCTCATTGGCCCTTGCTGGCGTCGGAGAGTCCGAGTTTGGCTCACTTGGAACTAGATGTTCTCGATTCCGACGTATGCTGCTGAGAGGTGTCTGCACAATATACGATCTTGGGTAATTGGCCTTCTGTGTAACAATGCCCGGTAGATCATGATCTTTTATGCAGACTTCTGTCCCAGGATGTAGTGTGCTCAGTGGAGCAGCTCTGTGTTTCTGGTTGTACAGTATCTGCTGCTGAACTCTACTGCTCTGCTCATGTTGCTGAAGTGTGGAGAAGTCAGGTAGTTTAGGATCTAATTGTGAGGGAAATGTGGGTACTGTGGAACGAATACATCTTCCCATTAACAATTGAGCTGGCGAGTAGCCACATGATAATGGTGTGGAACGGTAAGCTAGTAGAGCTTTAGCCTGATCCCTCTCTTTCTTTAAGATAGATTTCGCAGTCTGAACAGCTCGCTCTGCTTCTCCATTTGATCTAGGGAATTTAGGGCTGCTTGTTGTTATGGCAAATCCCCATTCATTTGCGAATTTGGCATATTCTCCGCTATCAAAGGGTGGTCCATTATCTGACCGTATTCTTTCTGGGATGCCATGGCGAGCCATGATACTTTTGAGGGCTCTGACCACTTCAGTGCCTTTCTTGTTTTTGTTCATGGCGGCAATTTCAATATATCGAGAATAATAGTCAACAACAATTAAGTAGTCGTATGATTGACACTGAAAGAAATCAGCTCCTAGTTCTTGCCATGGACGTTGTGGAAATGGCGTGGTGCACAGTGGTTCTGGTCTGTTTACTTTGTGCTTTAAACAAATGCGACAATTATCAACCATGTCCTGAATTTGCTTGCTGAGACCTGGCCACCAGACTGCCTGTTTTGCACGCTCTCTGCACTTTGAGATGCCTTGATGTCCTTCATGAATTTTGTCAAGTACCTCTAATCGCATTGAAGAAGGAATCACAATTCTTGAACGCATTAGTAGGACCTTCTGAACAACTGTTATTTGTCCCCGCTCACTCCAGTATGGACGGATGGGACTAGGCAGTAGGTGTTTTTCTGGCCAGCCCTCATAACAATATTGTCTAAGTTGTTTGCTTACTTCATCTTGCTCTTGCACCTCAATCAATTGTTGTAGTTTTATATCAGATATTGGTAATGCATCCATAATTGAGCAGACAAATGCTTCTGTTTCATTTTCATCAGAATGGCTAGTTTCTTTAGATGTAGTTTCTTTCATCATCATCCTTGACAGGGTATCTGAAGTGTACATGTTCTTTCCAGGTACATGGATCATTTCTTGAATATTGAATCTCATGAGACGCATACGAAATCTCTGAATTCTAGGAGGTAATTGATCTAAACAGTGTGTCATAAGCATGGGTAATAATGGCTTGTGATCAGTTTCTCCCACTATTGGCTTTCCTAGTATATAGTCACTTGCTCGTTCGCAAAGCCATGTAAAGGCAAGGCACTCTTTCTCAATTTGGGAATAGTGCATTTCTGTGTTAGTTAGTGCTCTTGAGAAATATGCCACAGGTTTCCATGTGTCATCATCTTGTTGTTGTAAAACTACTTCACCTAGGCCATATGATGATGCATCACTTGTTATCTTTGTCTTTTTATTTGTGTCATATAGAGCTAACACAGGAGGGGAGATCAAACACTGTTTTATTTGCTTAAATGCTTCTTCTTGAGCTTGACCCCATGACCAGGAATTCTTTTCACTGAGTAGATCCCTTATAGGCTTGGTTTTGTCTGCAAGGTGATCTGTAAACTTTGACAATTGATTGACCATCCCAAGAAATGATCTGATCTGACTAATATTTCTTGGAGCAGGGAGGTCAGCTATTGCTTGAACTTTATCAGGATCTGGACTAATGCCTTTAGAGCTCACAATATTACCCAAAATCTTTATTTGTGATTTATTGAATTCACATTTGTCCAAGTTCAGTGTGATATTTGCTTTCTCTAAGCTGTTCAAAACTTGATGAAGTCTTTTGTCATGAATTTCCTGATTTTTACCATGTACCACAATATCATCTATTTGGCATTCAACTCCCTCTAAACCTTCCAATGTCTCCATCATGACCTTTTGAAACTGTTCAGAACCTGTTGAAATTCCATATGGTAACCTCTCGAAGCAAAATCTGCCCCATGGGGTGATAAAAGTTGTCAGCAATTTTGATTCTTCTGCAAGACTTCTTTGCCAGAAAGCTGAATTTGCATCTAGCTTACTAAACACTTTAGCATCTCCTAGCTTCCCTAATGTGAAATCAACTGCTGGCAAAGGATGAAATTCCCTCTTTATGTTAGCATTTAGCTTTGTTAAATCCACACAAATCCTAACTTGACCATTTGCTTTTGGTACAACTACCATGGGAGCACACCATTCTGTGGGTACTTCAACTTTCTTTATTACACCCATATCCTGCATTCTCTGTATTTCTGCTTTGGTCTTTGAGAGTAATGGTAATGGAACCTTTCTTGGTACACTCAAGGCAAATGGTGTTGAATGATCTTTAAGTGTGATAGAATATTCCCCTGCAATTTGTCCTAGTCCTTTAAATAGCTTTGGGTATTTTGCAGTAATTTGTCCCTTGTAGTCTTTCTTTTTAGACTCAGTTTTATTGATAGTCTCAATTTTGTTGATGAGATTTAAATTCTGGCTATCAAATCTGCTAAGCAATGGTCTTTCCAAATCTTTAACAACATAAACATCATTTTCAACAGACAAGTTGTTTACAGTGAGTTTTGCCTTAAACTTTCCCATACAATTTAGCTTGTAGTTGCAAGGCCCCAATAACACTTTATTAGTGCGCTGAAGTTTGGTGTTCTCTAATTTCTTATATGTATGAACTGGCAGTACTGAGACATCTGCACCAGAATCAATCTTAAAGTTAACCAATTGATCATTTACCATAATATCAACTTTCCATTGATTATTGCTTGCGTTAACATGATCAATGTGAACTTCACCTAAAAATAACTCACTTTCTTCTTCATTTACCATAATATCAACTTTCCATTGATTATTGCTTGCGTTAACATGATCAATGTGAACTTCACCTAAAAATAACTCACTTTCTTCTTGATGATTCACTTCTGCTACTTTCCTTGTAGATCTGCACATCCTTTTCCAGTGCCCCCTTTTTTTACAGGCATTGCAAGTTGAATTTTTGGCTGGGCATTCATTTCTTCTGTGTGGTTTGCCTCCACATTGGCCACAATTTGTGCTTGTAGGATTTACCTTATGTCTTGTGAATTGTGTTGTTGATGGAAATTTCTTATTTGTAGAATTCTTGAATTTTAACCTGTCTATAGAACCTATAGCCTGTTGCCCCTTAGGCCTTAATACATCCTGTTGTTGATGTACCATCTCCTTTTGCCTGGCTTGATTTACTGCCTTCTCCAGTGTTAAATCTGATTCCAACTGCAGTTTCTCGGACAATGTTTTGTCTCTTAAGCCCACTACAATGCGATCCCTAATCATTTCATCGTGCAGTGCTCCATAGCTACAATGCTGGGCAAGTGTGTGTAAATCTGTTATGAACGCATCCACTGGCTCATTTTCCTGTTGAATTCTCTGGTTGAACTTCGCACGTTCAAAGATGACATTCCGCTTAATTATGAAATGGCTTTCAAATTTGGATATTACAGTGTTGTATACCTTGCGTTCATCCGCTGTTAATGGCAATGTGCTAAATATATCATCAGCATCTTCCCCCATGCTGTATATAAACGTTGCAATTTGTGTTGCCTCCGGCTTCTGGTCGAGTTCCGACGCAACTCTAAACCTTTCCCAACGTTGAAACCACTTAGGCCAGTCGTTTGGCCTAAACGAGAACTTTTCGGGAGGAGCCACCGTAAAAGTTGCCATGATAGACAGCAATAAACGTGAATAGTAGTATTTACTCACCAACTGTAAAAGCTAAGCGATATTTTGGACTCCTGTCACCATGTTTAGTTAGTTAACTACGTCTTCAGGACTCATACATGACCACGTTCTACAGCTTAGCAAAGATAACTATTTGCGCATGCGTCACACAAAGTACAATAGATGTTAGCATAACACAACAGATTGATTTTGATTGAACATTGACAAGTGATGAAATTGAGCCATTTCTGGCCAAAAAGTAAGGCTATAGCCTTGGTATTTTGCCCAAAAATGACCAAAATTGAAATTGATTGATTTTCATTGAACATTGCAAAGTGATGAAAATGAGCCATTTTTGGCCAAAAAGTAAGGCTATAGCCTTCGTATTTTGCCCAAAAATGACCAAAATTGAAATTGAGTGATTTTGATTGAACATTGAAAAGTGATGAAAATGAGCCATTTTTGGCAAAAAAGTAAGGCTATAGCCTTGGTATTTTGCCCAAAAATGACCAAAATTGAAATTGATTGATTTTGATTGAACATTGAAAAGTGATGAAAATGAGCCATTTTTGGCCAAAAAGTAAGGCTATAGCCTTGGTATTTTACCCAAAACTGACCAAAATTGAAATTGATTGATTTTGATTGAACATTGAAAAGTGATGAAAATGAGCCATTTTTGGCCAAAAAGTAAGGCTATAGCCTTGGTATTTTGCCCAAAAATGACCAAAATTGAAATTGATTGATTTTGATTGAACATTGAAACGTGATGAAAATGAGCCATTTTTGGCCAAACAGTAAGGCTATAGCCTTGGTATTTTGCCCAAAAACGACAAAAATTGAAATTGATTGATTTTGATTGAACATTGAAAAGTGATGAAAATCAGCCATGTTTGGCCAAAAAGTAAGGCTATAGCCTTGGTATTTTGCCCAAAAATGACCAAAATTGAAATTGATTGATTTTGATTGAACATTGAAAAGTGATGAAAATGAGCCATTTTTGGCCAAAAAGTAAGGCTATAGCCTTGGTATTTTGCCCAAAAATGACTAAAATTGAAATTGATTGATTTTGATTGAACATTGAAAAGTGATGAAACTGAGCCATTTTTGACCAAAAAGTAAGGCTATAGCCTTGGTATTTTGCCCAAAAATGACCAAAATTGAAATTGATTGATTTTGATTGAACATTGAAAAGTGATGAAAATGAGCCATTTTTGGCCAAAAGGTAAGGCTATAGCCTTGGTATTTTGCCCAAAAATGACCAAAATTGAAATTGATTGATTTTGATTGAACATTGAAAAGTGATGAAAATGAGCCATTTTTGGCCAAAAAGTAAGGCTATAGCCTTGGTATTTTGCCCAAAAATGACCAAAATTGAAATTGATTGATTTTGATTGAACATTGAAAAGTGATGAAAATGAGCCATGTTTGGTCAAAAAGTAAGGCTATAGCCTTGGTATTTTGCCCACAAATGACCAAAATTGAAATTGATTGATTTTGATTGAACATTGAAAAGTGATGAAAATGAGCCATTTTTGGCCAAAAAGTAAGGCTATAGCCTTGGTATTTTGCCCAAAAATGACCAAAATTGAAATTGATTGATTTTGATTGAACATTGAAAAGTGATGAAAATGAGCCATTTTTGGCCAAAAAGTAAGGCTATAGCCTTGGTATTTTGCCCAAAAATGACCAAAATTGAAATTGATTGATTTTGATTGAACATTGAAAAGTGATGAAAATGAGCCATGTTTGGCCAAAAAGTAAGGCTATAGCCTTGGTATTTTGCCCAAAAATGACCAAAATTGAAATTGATTGATTTTGATTGAACATTGAAAAGTGATGAAAATGAGCCATTTGTGGCCAAAAAGTAAGGCTATAGTGTTAAACCACCGTCTCGCGTGGTCTAACTAAACGGTAAAGAATATAAAATAGGGAACGGCAACAAACTACTGAAAATGTCATAAAACTTACGACCTCAACGACAGCAGGTAAACGGCAAGAACAAGTCTTTTCTTTCAACCCAAACAAGATGCTCATCAACAGCAAATGGTCAGCTCAGTCTATCTTTATTCATTATCAGCATAAAAGAACTAATCAGTTTGAATACAGTGCAGCTCTATTTATATAAAAGTTAAAGTTCAAAGTTCTAAATGACTAAAATTACTAAATAAAGAAAATGCTAAGTAAGATAAGCTAAAAAGGGTAATTTACGAAATAGTTTTAAAAAAGTCTACCAATAGCAAGGTCCCTCGTAGTCACAAGGTGACACGTTGTCACAGGTGACGTAATGTTGCATCATGCACCAAATGTGGTGTCCATACTCTTTAATTTGATCATTACGTCACGCACCAAGTGTGGTGTCCCTGCTCTTTACAATAGCCTTGGTATTTTACCCAAAACTGACCAAAATTGAAATTGATTGATTTTGATTGAACATTGAAAAGTGATGAAAATGAGCCATTTTTGGCCAAAAAGTAAGGCTATAGCCTTGGTATTTTGCCCAAAACTGACCAAAATTGAAATTGATTGATTTTCATTGAACATTGAAACGTGATGACAATGAGCCATTTTTGGCCAAACAGTAAGGCTATAGCCTTGGTATTTTGCCCAAAAACGACAAAAATTGAAATTGATTGATTTTGATTGAACATTGAAAAGTGATGAAAATGAGCCATGTTTGGCCAAAAAGTAAGGCTATAGCCTTGGTATTTTGCCCAAAAATGACCAAAATTGAAATTGATTGATTTTGATTGAACATTGAAAAGTGATGAAAATGAGCCATTTTTGGCCAAAAAGTAAGGCTATAGCCTTGGTATTTTGCCCAAAAATGACCAAAATTGAAATTGATTGATTTTGATTGAACATTGAAAAGTGATGAAACTGAGCCATTTTTGGCCAAAAAGTAAGGCTATAGCCTTGGTATTTTGCCCAAAAATGACCAAAATTGAAATTGATTGATTTTGATTGAACATTGAAAAGTGATGAAAATGAGCCATTTTTGGCCAAAAGGTAAGGCTATAGCCTTGGTATTTTGCCCAAAAATGACCAAAATTGAAATTGATTGATTTTGATTGAACATTGAAAAGTGATGAAAATGAGCCATGTTTGGTCAAAAAGTAAGGCTATAGCCTTGGTATTTTGCCCACAAATGACCAAAATTGAAATTGATTGATTTTGATTGAACATTGAAAAGTGATGAAAATGAGCCATTTTTGGCCAAAAAGTAAGGCTATAGCCTTGGTATTTTGCCCAAAAATGACCAAAATTGAAATTGATTGATTTTGATTGAACATTGAAAAGTGATGAAAATGAGCCATTTTTGGCCAAAAAGTAAGGCTATAGCCTTGGTATTTTGCCCAAAAATGACCAAAATTGAAATTGATTGATTTTGATTGAACATTGAAAAGTGATGAAAATGAGCCATTTTTGGCCAAAAAGTAAGGCTATAGCCTTGGTATTTTGCCCAAAAATGACCAGAATTGAAATTGATTGATTTTGATTGAACATTGAAAAGTGATGAAAATGAGCCATTTTTGGCCAAAAAGTAAGGCTATAGCCTTGGTATTTTGCCCAAAAATGACCAAAATTGAAATTGATTGATTTTGATTGAACATTGAAAAGTGATGAAAATGAGCCATTTTTGGCCAAAAAGTAAGGCTATAGCCTTGGTATTTTGCCCAAAAATGACCAAAATTGAAATTGATTGATTTTGATTGAACATTGAAAAGTGATGAAAATGAGCCATGTTTGGCCAAAAAGTAAGGCTATAGCCTTGGTATTTTGCCCAAAAATGACCAAAATTGAAATTGATTGATTTTGATTGAACATTGAAAAGTGATGAAAATGAGCCATTTTTGGCCAAAAAGTAAGGCTATAGCCTTGGTAGTTTGCCCAAAAATGACCAATATTGAAATTGATTGATTTTCATTGAACATTGAAAAGTGATGAAAATGAGCCATGTTTGGCCAAAAAGTAAGGCTATAGCCTTGGTATTTTGCCCAAAAATGACCAAAATTGAAATTGATTGATTTTGATTGAACATTGAAAAGTGATGAAAATGAGCCATTTTTGGCCAAAAAGTAAGGCTATAGGTTTGGTATTTTGCCCAAAAATGACCAAAATTGAAGTTGATTGATTTTGATTGAACATTGAAAAGTGATGAAAATGAGCCATTGTCACGATACTAGTATTTTTTGCTGCTTTTCTCATTCATTCTCACCTTCCTAACGTCATAACACGTTCACACTGTTCACTAATGAATCATAATTCCTCGTGGATTGAGTTTAGTCTCTCTTTCAAGTTCATTTACGTAGTTACCTCTCTTTCACTCATTTTACATCTACTTTTAGGCCTTGACTGTATTCTGACTAATGATTTTCTGTATATTTTCTCACACACACCTTTCCTGTTTTTCTTATTTCTTATTGGTTGATTTACCTACGTAATTCCGTGTAGTTTCTTATTTAAACGGTAGAATCATAGATAACTTTAACTTTCGAATGCGTTAAGTTCCATGTCTCACTGGAGTCATGTTATTTTGTTATTTGTCATAAAACGCTCAGAAAAGTAGTGTTTGTCGTTTTATTGTGTTGACCGCTCGAATCTAACTGCCGCCACAAATGGTGACTACGGAGTTGGATTACGATTAAGTAGAACCTAGGTGAAAGAATATCTAAGGTTCTAGCCTTCGCCTATGACTTTTTGGAGCAGCAGAGAAATTGAGCCGCTGACGTTACAATTTTCAAGAATGCCTGCAACTGGTGGATCTGAAGAAAATGCTACTACAAGTACACGGAGATCAGATTCTGTGGTGAGTAGACAAATTTACGTGCATCCTGATAAATTTTATGGATATCCGAATGATGATTGCCTTGATTGGTTTGCATCTTTTGAGCGAATTGCTCGTGCTAATGAATGGGACGATGCAAAATGTGGACGAATGATTTCGGCATATTTACGAGGGCCAGCTGGTGACCATTTCGAGAAAATCGACGCCAGAGATAAGTCGAACTACAACATCATTAAGAAGAGTATAATTGATAGATTTTGCCCTGCTGACATGCGACGTTCAGCCTATGGTACTTTGGCCTCAAGGAAGCAAGGAAAAATGGAAACTGTAAACGAATATGCTTCTGCTATTCAACGATTGGTATTCCGATCATTTTCAAGCGAAGTAACAAATGAAGTAATAGAGATGGCTGCCCGTGAGCATTTCATACTTGGTTTGAAGCCCGATTTGATGAGGCGAGTTACGATGGCAGACCCCAAAACTTTTTCAGACGCAATTCGAGTTGCCCTTAGAGAAGAGAGCCTGGAAGAAAGCTTTGCCCCACAGCGTATAAGTTCAGTGGAGCCGCAGAATGACCAAATGACACAAGTCATTGGCCTGTTGACGAAACTTTTAGAGAACAAGGACAATCAAGGTAATAGTAGAAATAATTTTCGTAGAAATAATAGGTTTCACAATTCCGGGAGTAGAAATAAATCTTTTAATGGCCGTCCAGTGTGTAACTTTTGTGAGAAACCCGGACATGTAGAACGTACATGTTGGAAAAAGTTTCCTAATTTACGATCTGGTTCTGAGAATGGTAAGAACCAGGGAAACTAGAATCTGCTACTGTTCGAGGAGGTCAGCTAGCAGTATTTAAAAACCCTCCTATCGTTAATTCTGTGGTTGAGCATGTAGGAAACGTAGAGAGTAGAAGTGAAGAAATTAACTGTGTGCCCACTTTGGCTGCTGCGCCCAGCAATCAATCTATTTGTAGCACACAAGAAATATTGCTCTGTGGTCCGGCAAGTATTGTTAAAGGTTTCATAGATGAATATCCTACCAATTTTTTAGTTGATACAGGTGCGTCAATGAGCATTGTCAACGAGACATTTCAACGTACCCATTTTCCCGATATTAGTTTGCGCCCAGGGGATGTGAATGCTACTTCTGTGACAGGGGACCCTGTACATTTTAAGGGAATATTATCGGCATCCCTAAGGATAGGTAAAAATGTAGCATTCCAGGATTTTTACGTAGCTTCTGGTTTTCAGCACGATTGCGTGCTTGGCACAGATTTCCTTACCCGAGCTGGCATAACTATTGATATGTCAGATCGCACGTTGAAATGGAACTCGGAGACAACGTTTTTGGCCACAGACCCACCGGATCCAGTTTGGGAGATTTCTTTACTAGAGAGAGTTGACGTTCCTCCCAGATCCGAGTTGTATACAATGCTACCGATAGGTCCTGGATGTTCGACAGGTTTATTTGAAATGGCTGACTCGCTTTACCAATTTTCGAATGTTTACGCTGCAAGGTCGCTCGTGCAGCCTCAGCGAGGGGAAATTCCTGTTAGGTTGGTAAACCCCAGCATGCAAGTCGTTACTTTAGAGCCCAAAACGAGGATTGGTAAGGTGACGTCAACCACTGGTGTTGGAAGCACGACATTAATTAGCCAAGACAATAGCTCTGTCGTTAGCAATATCAAATTGCCTAGCCATTATCTGTCAGACGAACAACAGGTAGAGCTTAGGAGTGTGCTCAATAAATATTCGGATGTTTTTGCAAAGTCTGACTCAGATTTAGGCCGTACCAATGTCTTAGAACACGCGATAGACACGCAAGGCCACGCACCCATATATCAGAGACCCTATCGAGTTCCGGAAACGCAACGCAAAGTTATTGAAACGCACGTTAAGGACATGGCGAACAGAGGAGTTATTAGGCCTTCTAAAAGCCCTTGGTCAAGCCCTGTAGTTCTTGTAGGTAAGAAGGATGGCAGTACACGATTTTGCGTAGATTTCCGAAAAGTTAATGCTGTCACCCGTAAGGATGTGTACCCTTTACCACGTATAGATGAGACCCTAGATACCTTAGGTGGCGCGCGCTATTTCACAACCCTAGATTTAGCATCAGGTTATTGGCAAGTACCCCTTAAGGAAGAGGACATGCAGAAAACAGCCTTTTCCACGCACACAGGTCTTTGGGAATTCACTGTCATGCCTTTTGGTCTTTGTGGAGCGCCAGCCTCGTTCCAGCGCCTTATGGAAATCATGCTCGCTGGTCTCAATTGGGAATCATGCTTGGTATATTTAGATGATATCATAATCTTTTCGCGCACTTTTCAAGAACACTTAAGTAGACTTGAATCAGTTTTGTCTCGCTTGCGCACAGGTGGTCTCAAACTTAAGGTCAAGAAATGCACTTTTTGCGCACCCCAAGTTGAATACTTAGGACACATTGTCTCCAAGGATGGTCTTCGCCCCGATGAAAGTAAGGTTAGCGCAGTGCAAAACTTCCCTCTCCCACAAGATCTCACGCAGCTTAGATCTTTCTTAGGACTCATAGGATATTACAGGAGGTTTATTAAGAATTTTTCTTTGCACGCTGAACCACTATATCGCTTAAGCAAGAAGAATGTGCCATACATATGGGGACCTGAACAGGAGAAAGCATTTTCTTACATGAAGAAAGCGCTTACTTCTTCCCCAGTTTTGCAGTTCCCAGATTTTAATTTGCCATTCTTTGTCCAATCAGATGCTAGTGACAAAGGCTTTGGAGCAATTTTAGGCCAAATACGCAATGGAACTGAAGTTGTAGTTGCATATGCAAGCAAAGCCATAACGCGTAATGAAACAAATTGGTCTACGATAGAGAAGGAAGCGTTCGCAATAATTTGGTCCGTCAAGTACTTTCGACATTATTTGTATGGTCGCTCTTTTACAATCTATACGGACCATAACCCGCTAAAATGGCTATTTACCCTTAAGAGCCCAGAAGGTAGATTAGCGCGATGGACAGAGACTTTGAAAGCGTACGATTTCAAGGTAGAATATAGGCCAGGTAAGAGCAACGCAAACGCAGATGCATTATCACGTATGCCTATTATCAGTGTAGTGTCTGCGCCTAAGTTTGAATTAGCGAACATGCCAGAATTGCAAAGTAAAGACCCTGATTTAGCGCAGCTTGTCAATTATTTACAAACAGGTAAGTTACCAGGTAATTCTTCAGACGATCGCAAGGTTATCGCAAAGGCTGATCAATACGTTTTGCAGGATGGTATTTTGTATCATTTGTTCAGCCCCAGCATACCATACCGTAGACAAGAAACGCGCTGTCAATTAGTCATTCCTCGCAATTTAATAGATGAAGTTCTCACAAGCATGCACGATGACGTAAGCGCAGGTCATTTAGGAATTGCTAAGACTTACGATAAGATAAGGCAGCGTTACTTTTGGCAAGGAATGTATAAAGATATAACGCATTGGATCGAAACATGCAAGGCTTGCGCTTCTAAGAAATCGCCCAAGCGCACCGCTATAGCGCCCATGCAAAGCATTCCCGTAGAAGGACCCTTCGATCGCGTTTGTGTAGATGTTCTAGGTCCACTACCCCCCTCAGAGCAAGGGAACCGCTATATTGTCGTATTCACGGATAGTCTCACAAAGTGGCCGGAAGCATTTGCAATCAGAACTACTGGTGCTGATGTGATTGCAAAACTCTTTGTTGAAGAAGTTATGTCTCGACATGGTGCACCTCGCACACTTCTGTCCGATAGAGGAAAGAACTTTCTGTCTAAGTTGGTGCAGGAAATTTGTGACCTTTTCAAAGTGAAAAAGGTCAATACTACAGCGTATCACCCGCAAACCGATGGTCTTACGGAGCGTTTCAACCACACATTATGCACAATGCTTTCCATGTATGTCTCCAAACATCAAAGGGACTGGGACCGCTTTATCCCTTTTGCATTGTTTGCATATAGAACCGCCGTACAGGATTCCACTAAGGAGACACCATTTTATTTAATATATGGAAGAGACCCATGTTTACCGTTAGATGTAGTGCTTTCTGCCCCAATTAGTAAGTACGTATCAGCAGACGATTATAAACAGGAAGTAATTAGACGTACACAAGAAGCTAGATATGTAGCCCAGCAGAGTATTGAACGAGCTCAGTTCAATCAAGCTTCTAATTATGATAAGAACGCCAAGGAAATAGAATTTAAAGTAGGAGATCGTATTTGGTTGTATATACCACAGGTAAAATCAGGTTTATCCGCTAAATTAGCTCATCTATGGAATGGTCCATATCGTATAGTTAGAAAATTGTCGCCTGTAAATGTTGAAGTAGAGGAAGGACCTCGTAGAAAAACTATTGTACACGTCAATAGATGTAAACTGTATAAAGATCGTCAACCTAGACCAACGGATGAAATAGAAATTGATAAGGACACTATTACACAAGATATAGAATCAAGTAGTGAGTAGTTTCGTTATGATTGCTAATTATCGTTAATTTTCTGTAAGTTTGTCGTTGAAACAGGGGACGTTTCAACACAGGGGGAAGGTATGTCACGATACTAGTATTTTTTGCTGCTTTTCTCATTCATTCTCACCTTCCTAACGTCATAACACGTTCACACTGTTCACTAATGAATCATAATTCCTCGTGGATTGAGTTTAGTCTCTCTTTCAAGTTCATTTACGTAGTTACCTCTCTTTCACTCATTTTACATCTACTTTTAGGCCTTGACTGTATTCTGACTAATGATTTTCTGTATATTTTCTCACACACACCTTTCCTGTTTTTCTTATTTCTTATTGGTTGATTTACCTACGTAATTCCGTGTAGTTTCTTATTTAAACGGTAGAATCATAGATAACTTTAACTTTCAAATGCGTTAAGTTCCATGTCTCACTGGAGTCATGTTATTTTGTTATTTGTCATAAAACGCTCAGAAAAGTAGTCTTTGTCGTTTTATTGTGTTGACCGCTCGAATCTAACTGCCGCCACACCATTTTTGGCCAAAAAGTAAGGCTATAGCCTTAGTATTTTGCCCAAAAATGACCGAAATTGAAATTGATTGATTTTGATTGAACATTGAAAAGTGATGAAAATGAGCCATGTTTGGACAAAAAGTAAGGCTATAGCCTTGGTATTTTGCCCAAAAATGACCAAAATTGAAATTGATTGATTTTGATTGAACATTGAAAAGTGATGAAAATGAGCCATTTCTGGCCAAAAAGTAAGGCTATAGCCTTGGTATTTTGCCCAAACATGACCAAAATTGAAATTGATTGATTTTGATTGAACATTGAAAAGTGATGAAAATGAGCCATTTTTGGCCAAAAAGTAAGGCTATAGCCTTGGTATTTTGCCCAAAATTGACCAAAATTGAAATTGATTGATTTCGATTGAACATTGAAAAGTGATGAAAATGAGCCATTTTTGGCCAAAAAGTAAGGCTATAGCCTTGGTATTTTGCCCAAATATGACCAAAATTGAAATTGATTGATTTTGATTGAACATTGAAAAGTGATGAAAATGAGCCATTTTTGGCCAAAAAGTAAGGCTATAGCCTTGGTATTTTGCCCAAAAATGACCAAAATTGAAATTGATTGATTTTGATTGAACATTGAAAAGTGATGAAATTGAGCCATTTTTGGCCAAAAATTAAGGCTATAGCCTTGGTATTTTGCCCAAAAATGACCAAAATTGAAATTGATTGTGTTTAGTTAGTTAACTAAGTCTTCAGGACTCATACATGACCACGTTTTACAACTTAGCAAAGATAACTATTTGCGCATGCGTTACACAAAGCACAATAGATTTTAGCATAACACAACATCTCCCTTTCGGGTAAAAGGAAAAGTAAATGTAAAATGAGTCAGCCTTTATGGAAGTTAATCAGTTCACGAAGAGGCCCTGTTCTCTAATGCCTTCAGTGACGGTTGCAAAGTTCTTCTCGGGCGTGTCTTGATGTTCAGCTCAACTTGTGGTGTCTGAGGCAATTTCGTCTTTGATTCACTATCCTCATTGGCCCTTGCTGGCGTCGGAGAGTCCGAGTTTGGCTCACTTGGAACTAGATGTTCTCGATTCCGACGTATGCTGCTGAGAGGTGTCTGCACAATATACGATCTTGGGTAATTGGCCTTCTGTGTAACAATGCCCGGTAGATCATGATCTTTTATGCAGACTTCTGTCCCAGGATGTAGTGTGCTCAGTGGAGCAGCTCTGTGTTTCTGGTTGTACAGTATCTGCTGCTGAACTCTACTGCTCTGCTCATGTTGCTGAAGTGTGGAGAAGTCAGGTAGTTTAGGATCTAATTGTGAGGGAAATGTGGGTACTGTGGAACGAATACATCTTCCCATTAACAATTGAGCTGGCGAGTAGCCACATGATAATGGTGTGGAACGGTAAGCTAGTAGAGCTTTAGCCTGATCCCTCTCTTTCTTTAAGATAGATTTCGCAGTCTGAACAGCTCGCTCTGCTTCTCCATTTGATCGAGGGACTTTAGGGCTGCTTGTTGTTATGGCAAATCCCCATTCATTTGCGAATTTGGCATATTCTCCGCTATCAAAGGGTGGTCCATTATCTGACCGTATTCTTTCTGGGATGCCATGGCGAGCCATGATACTTTTGAGGGCTCTGACCACTTCAGTGCCTTTCTTGTTTTTGTTCATGGCGGCAATTTCAATATATCGAGAATAATAGTCAACAACAATTAAGTAGTCGTATGATTGACACTGAAAGAAATCAGCTCCTAGTTCTTGCCATGGACGTTGTGGAAATGGCGTGGTGCACAGTGGTTCTGGTCTGTTTACTTTGTGCTTTAAACAAATGCGACAATTATCAACCATGTCCTGAATTTGCTTGCTGAGACCTGGCCACCAGACTGCCTGTTTTGCACGCTCTCTGCACTTTGAGATGCCTTGATGTCCTTCATGAATTTTGTCAAGTACCTCTAATCGCATTGAAGAAGGAATCACAATTCTTGAACGCATTAGTAGGACATTCTGAACAACTGTTATTTGTCCCCGCTCACTCCAGTATGGACGGATGGGACTTGGTAGTAGGTGTTTTTCTGGCCAGCCCTCATAACAATATTGTCTAAGTTGTTTGCTTACTTCATCTTGCTCTTGCACCTCAATCAATTGTTGTAGTTTTATATCAGATATTGGTAATGCATCCATAATTGAGCAGACAAATGCTTCTGTTTCATTTTCATCAGAATGGCTAGTTTCTTTAGATGTAGTTTCTTTCATCATCATCCTTGACAGGGTATCTGAAGTGTACATGTTCTTTCCAGGTACATGGATCATTTCTTGAATATTGAATCTCATGAGACGCATACGAAATCTCTGAATTCTAGGAGGTAATTGATCTAAACAGTGTGTCATAAGCATGGGTAATAATGGCTTGTGATCAGTTTCTCCCACTATTGGCTTTCCTAGTATATAGTCACTTGCTCGTTCGCAAAGCCATGTAAAGGCAAGGCACTCTTTCTCAATTTGGGAATAGTGCATTTCTGTGTTAGTTAGTGCTCTTGAGAAATATGCCACAGGTTTCCATGTGTCATCATCTTGTTGTTGTAAAACTACTCCACCTAGGCCATATGATGATGCATCACTTGTTATCTTTGTCTTTTTATTTGTGTCATATAGAGCTAACACAGGAGGGGAGATCAAACACTGTTTTATTTGCTTAAATGCTTCTTCTTGAGCTTGACCCCATGACCAGGAATTCTTTTCACTGAGTAGATCCCTTATAGGCTTGGTTTTGTCTGCAAGGTGATCTGTAAACTTTGACAATTGATTGACCATTCCAAGAAATGATCTGATCTGACTAATATTTCTTGGAGCAGGGAGGTCAGCTATTGCTTGAACTTTATCAGGATCTGGACTAATGCCTTTAGAGCTCACAATATTACCCAAAATCTTTATTTGTGATTTATTGAATTCACATTTGTCCAAGTTCAGTGTGATATTTGCTTTCTCTAAGCTGTTCAAAACTTGATGAAGTCTTTTGTCATGAATTTCCTGATTTTTACCATGTACCACAATATCATCTATTTGGCATTCAACTCCCTCTAAACCTTCCAATGTCTCCATCATGACCTTTTGAAACTGTTCAGAACCTGTTGAAATTCCATATGGTAGCCTCTCGAAGCAAAATCTGCCCCATGGGGTGATAAAAGTTGTCAGCAATTTTGATTCTTCTGCAAGACTTCTTTGCCAGAAAGCTGAATTTGCATCTAGCTTACTAAACACTTTAGCATCTCCTAGCTTCCCTAATGTGAAATCAACTGCTGGCAAAGGATGAAATTCCCTCTTTATGTTAGCATTTAGCTTTGTTAAATCCACACAAATCCTAACTTGACCATTTGCTTTTGGTACAACTACCATGGGAGCACACCATTCTGTGGGTACTTCAACTTTCTTTATTACACCCATATCCTGCATTCTCTGTATTTCTGCTTTGGTCTTTGAGAGTAATGGTAATGGAACCTTTCTTGGTACACTCAAGGCAAATGGTGTTGAATGATCTTTAAGTGTGATAGAATATTCCCCTGCAATTTGTCCTAGTCCTTTAAATAGCTTTGGGTATTTTGCAGTAATTTGTCCCTTGTAGTCTTTCTTTTTAGGCTCAGTTTTATTGATAGTCTCAATTTTGTTGATGAGATTTAAATTCTGGCTATCAAATCTGCTAAGCAATAGTCTTTCCAAATCTTTAACAACATAAACATCATTTTCAACAGACAAGTTGTTTACAGTGAGTTTTGCCTTAAACTTTCCCATACAATTTAGCTTGTAGTTGCAAGGTCCCAATAACACTTTATTAGTGGGTTGAAGTTTGGTGTTCTTTAATTTCTTATATGTATGAACTGGCAGTACTGAGACATCTGCACCAGAATCAATCTTAAAGTTAACCAATTGATCATTTACCATAATATCAACTTTCCATTGATTGTTGCTTGCGTTAACATGATCAATATGAACTTCACCTAAAAATAACTCACTTTCTTCTTGATGATTCACTTCTGCTACTTTCCTTGTAGATCTGCACATCTTTTTCCAGTGCCCCCTTCTTTTACAGGCATTGCAAGTTGAATTTTTGGCTGGGCATTCATTTCTTCTGTGTGGTTTGCCTCCACATTGGCCACAATTTGTACTTGTAGGATTTACCTTATGTCTTGTGAATTGTGTTGTTGATGGAAATTTCTTATTTGTAGAATTCTTGAATTTTAACCTGTCTATAGAACCTATAGCCTGTTGCCCCTTAGGCCTTAATACATCCTGTTGTTGATGTACCATCTCCTTTTGCCTGGCTTGATTTACTGCCTTCTCCAGTGTTAAATCTGATTCCAACTGCAGTTTCTCGGACAATGTTTTGTCTCTTAAGCCCACTACAATGCGATCCCTAATCATTTCATCGTGCAGTGCTCCATAGCTACAATGCTGGGCAAGTGTGTGTAAATCTGTTATGAACGCATCCACTGGCTCATTTTCCTGTTGAATTCTCTGGTTGAACTTCGCACGTTCAAAGATGACATTCCGCTTAATTATGAAATGGCTTTCAAATTTGGATATTACAGTGTTGTATACCTTGCGTTCATCCGCTGTTAATGGCAATGTGCTAAATATATCATCAGCATCTTCCCCCATGCTGTATATAAACGTTGCAATTTGTGTTTCCTCCGGCTTCTGGTCGAGTTCCGACGCAACTCTAAACCTTTCCCAACGTTGAAGCCACTTAGGCCAGTCGTTTGGCCTAAACGAGAACTGTTGGGGAGGAGCCACCGTAAAAGTTGCCATGATAGACAGCAAAAACCGTGACTAATAGTATTTACTTACCAACTGTAAAAGCTAAGCGATAATTTGGACTCCTGTCACCATGTTTAGTTAGTTAACTAAGTCTTCAGGACTCATACATGACCACGTTCTACAACTTAGCAAAGATAACTATTTGCGCATGCGTTACACAAAGCACAATAGATTTTAGCATAACACAACAGATTGATTTTGATTGAACATTGAAAAGTGATGAAAATGAGCCATTTTTGGCCAAAAAGTAAGGCTATAGCCTTAGTATTTTGCCCAAAAATGACCAAAATTGAAATTGATTGATTTTGATTGAACATTGAAAAGTGATGAAAATGAGCCATGTTTGGACAAAAAGTAAGGCTATAGCCTTGGTATTTTGCCCAAAAATGACCAAAATTGAAATTGATTGATTTTGATTGAACATTGAAAAGTGATGAAAATGAGCCATGTTTGGCCAAAAAGTAAGGCTATAGCCTTGGTATTTTGCCCAAAAATGACCAAAATTGAAATTGATTGATTTTGATTGAACATTGAAAAGTGATGAAAATGAGCCATTTTTGGCCAAAAAGTAAGGCTATAGCCTTGGTATTTTGCCCAAAAATGACCAAAATTGAAATTGATTGATTTTCAGTGAACATTGAAAAGTGATGAAAATGAGCCATTTTTGGCCAAAAAGTAAGGCTATAGCCTTGGTATTTTGCCCAAAAATGAACAAAATTGAAATTGATTGATTTTGATTGAACATTGAAAAGTGATGAAAATGAGCCATTTTTGGCCAAAAAGTAAGGCTATAGCCTTGCTATTTTGCCCAAAAATGACCAAAATTGAAATTGATTGATTTTGATTGAACATTGAAAAGTGATGAAAATGAGCCAGTTTTGGCCAAAAAGTAAGGCTATAGCCTTGGTATTTTGCCCAAAAATGACCAAAATTGAAATTGATTGATTTTCATTGAACATTGAAAAGTGATGAAAATGAGCCATGTTTGGCCAAAAAGTAAGACTATAGCCTTGGTATTTTGCCCAAAAATGACCAAAATTGAAATTGATTGATTTTGATTGAACATTGAAAAGTGATGAAAATGAGCCATTTTTGGCCAAAAAGTAAGGCTATAGCCTTGGTATTTTGCCCAAAAATGACCAAAATTGAAATTGATTGATTTTGATTGAACATTGAAAAGTGATGAAAATGAGCCATTTTTGGCCAAAAAGTAAGGCTATAGCCTTGGTATTTTGCCCAAAAATGAACAAAATTGAAATTGATTGATTTTGATTGAACATTGAAAAGTGATGAAAATGAGCCATTTTTGGCCAAAAAGTAAGGCTATAGCCTTGGTATTTTGCCCAAAAATGACCAAAATTGAAATTGATTGATTTTGATTGAACATTGAAAAGTGATGAAAATGAGCCATTTTTGGCCAAAAAGTAAGGCTATAGCCTTGGTATTTTGCCCAAACATGACCAAAATTGAAATTGATTGATTTTGATTGAACATTGAAAAGTGATGAAAATGAGCCATGTTTGGCCAAAAAGTAAGACTATAGCCTTGGTATTTTGCCCAAAAATGACCAAAATTGAAATTGATTGATTTTGATTGAACATTGAAAAGTGATGAAAATGAGCCATGTTTGGCCAAAAAGTAAGGCTATAGCCTTGGTATTTTGCCCAAAAATGACCAAAATTGACATTGATTGAGTTTGATTGAACATTGAAAAGTGATGAAAATGAGCCATTTTTGGACAAAAAGTAAGGCTATAGCCTTGGTATTTTGCCCAAAAATGAACACAATTGAAATTGATTGATTTTGATTGAACATTGAAAAGTGATGAAAATGAGCCATTTTTGGCCAAAAAGTAAGGCTATAGCCTTGGTATTTTGCCCAAAAATGACCAAAATTGAAATGGATTGATTTTGATTGAACATTGAAAAGTGATGAAAATGAGCCATTTTTGGCCAAAAAGTAAGGCTATAGCCTTGGTATTTTGCCCAAAAATGACCAAAATTGAAATTGATTGATTTTGATTGAACATTGAAAAGTGATGAAAATGAGCCATTTTTGGCCAAAAAGTAAGGCTATAGCCTTGGTATTTTGCCCAAAAATGAACAAAATTGAAATTGATTGATTTTGATTGAACATTGAAAAGTGATGAAAATGAGCCATTTTTGGCCAAAAAGTAAGGCTATAGCCTTGGTATTTTGCCCAAAAATGACCAAAATTGAAATTGATTGATTTTGATTGAACATTGAAAAGTGATGAAAATGAGCCATTTTTGGCCAAAAAGTAAGGCTATAGCCTTGGTATTTTGCCCAAACATGACCAAAATTGAAATTGATTGATTTTGATTGAACATTGAAAAGTGATGAAAATGAGCCATTTTTGGCCAAAAAGTAAGACTATAGCCTTGGTATTTTGCCCAAAAATGACCAAAATTGAAATTGATTGATTTTGATTGAACATTGAAAAGTGATGAAAATGAGCCATGTTTGGCCAAAAAGTAAGGCTATAGCCTTGGTATTTTGCCCAAAAATGACCAAAATTGACATTGATTGAGTTTGATTGAACATTGAAAAGTGATGAAAATGAGCCATTTTTGGACAAAAAGTAAGGCTATAGCCTTGGTATTTTGCCCAAAAATGAACACAATTGAAATTGATTGATTTTGATTGAACATTGAAAAGTGATGAAAATGAGCCATTTTTGGCCAAAAAGTAAGGCTATAGCCTTGGTATTTTGCCCAAAAATGACCAAAATTGAAATGGATTGATTTTGATTGAACATTGAAAAGTGATGAAAATGAGCCATTTTTGGCCAAAAAGTAAGGCTATAGCCTTGGTATTTTGCCCAAAAATGACCAAAATTGAAATTGATTGATTTTGATTGAACATTGAAAAGTGATGAAAATGAGCCATTTTTGGCCAAAAAGTAAGGCTATAGCCTTGGTATTTTGCCCAAAAATGACCAAAATTGAAATTGATTGATTTTGATTGAACATTGAAAAGTGATGACAATGAGCCATTTTTGGCAAAAAAGTAAGGCTATAGCCTTGGTATTTTGCCCAAAAATGACCAAAATTGAAATTGATTGATTGTGATTGAACATTGAAAAGTGATGAAAATGAGCCATTTTTGGCCAAAAAGTAAGGCTATAGCCTTGGTATTTTGCCCAAAAATGACCAAAATTGAAATTGATTGATTTTGATTGAACATTGAAAAGTGATGAAAATGAGCCATGTTTGGCCAAAAAGTAAGGCTATAGCCTTGGTATTTTGCCCAAAAATGACCAAAATTGAAATTGATTGATTTTGATTGAACATTGAAAAGTGATGAAAATGAGCCATTTTTGGCCAAACAGTAAGGCTATAGCCTTGGTATTTTGCCCAAAAATGACCAAAATTGAAATTGATTGATTTTGATTGAACATTGAAAAGTGATGAAAATGAGCCATTTTTGGCCAAAAAGTAAGGCTATAGCCTTGGTATTTTGCCCAAAAATGACCAAAATTGAAATTGATTGATTTTGATTGAACATTGAAAAGTGATGAAAATGAGCCATTTTTGGCCAAAAAGTAAGGCTATAGCCTTGGTATTTTGCCCAAAACTGACCAAAATTGAAATTGATTGATTTTGATTGAACATTGAAAAGTGATGAAAATGAGCCAGTTTTGGCCAAAAAGTAAGGCTATAGCCTTGGTATTTTGCCCAAAAATGACCAAAATTGAAATTGATTGATTTTGATTGAACATTGAAAAGTGATGAAAATGAGCCAGTTTTGGCCAAAACGTAAGGCTATAGCCTTGGTATTTTGCCCAAAAATGACCAAAATTGAAATTGATTGATTTTGATTGAACATTGAAAAGTGATGAAAATGAGCCATTTTTGGCCAAACAGTAAGGCTATAGCCGTGGTATTTTGCCCAAAAATGACCACAATTGAAATTGATTGATTTTGATTGAACATTGAAAAGTGATGAAAATGAGCCATTTTTGGCCAAAAAGTAAGGCTATAGCCTTGGTATTTTGCCCAAAAATGACCAAAATTGAAATTGATTGATTTTGATTGAACATTGAAAAGTGATGAAAATGAGCCATTTTTGGCCAAAAAGTAAGGCTATAGCCTTGGTATTTTGCCCAAAAATGACCAAAATTGAAATTGATTGATTTTGATTGAACATTGAAAAGTGATGAAAATGAGCCATTTTTGGCCAAAAAGTAAGGCTATAGCCTTGGTATTTTGCCCAAAAATGACCAAAATTGAAATTGATTGATTTTGATTGAACATTGAAAAGTGATGAAAATGAGCCATTTTTGGCCAAAACGTAAGGCTATAGCCTTGGTATTTTGCCCAAAAATGACCAAAATTGAAATTGATTGATTTTGATTGAACATTGAAAAGTGATGAAAATGAGCCATTTTTGGCCAAACAGTAAGGCTATAGCCGTGGTATTTTGCCCAAAAATGACCAAAATTGAAATTGATTGATTTTGATTGAACATTGAAAAGTGATGAAAATGAGCCATTTTTGGCCAAAAAGTAAGGCTATAGCCTTGGTATTTTGCCCAAAAATGACCAAAATTGAAATTGATTGATTTTGATTGAACATTGAAAAGTGATGAAAATGAGCCATTTTTGGCCAAAAAGTAAGGCTATAGCCTTGGTATTTTGCCCAAAAATGACCAAAATTGAAATTGATTGATTTTGATTGAACATTGAAAAGTGATGAAAATGAGCCATTTTTGGCCAAAAAGTAAGGCTATAGCCTTGGTATTTTGCCCAAAAATGACCAAAATTGAAATTGATTGATTTTGATTGAACATTGAAAAGTGATGAAAATGAGCCAGTTTTGGCCAAAAAGTAAGGCTATAGCCTTGGTATTTTGCCCAAAAATGACCAAAATTGAAATTGATTGATTTTGATTGAACATTGAAAAGTGATGAAAATGAGCCATTTTTGGCCAAAAAGTAAGGCTATAGCCTTGGTATTTTGCCCAAAAATGACCAAAATTGAAATTGATTGATTTTGATTGAACATTGAAAAGTGATGAAAATGAGCCATTTTTGGCCAAACAGTAAGGCTATAGCCTTGGTATTTTGCCCAAAAATGACCAAAATTGAAATTGATTGATTTTGATTGACCATTGAAAAGTGATGACAATGAGCCATTTTTGGCCAAAAAGTAAGGCTATAGCCTTGGTATTTTGCCCAAAAATGACCAAAATTGAAATTGATTGATTTTGATTGAACATTGAAAAGTGATGAAAATGAGCCATTTTTGGCCGAACAGTAAGGCTATAGCCTTGGTATTTTGCCCCAAAATGACCAAAATTGAAATTGATTGATTTTGATTGAACATTGAAAAGTGATGAAAATGAGCCATTTTTGGCCAAAAAGTAAGGCTATAGCCTTGGTATTTTGCCCAAAAATGACCAAAATTGAAATTGATTGATTTTGATTGAACATTGAAAAGTGATGAAAATGAGCCATTGTTGGCCGAAAAGTAAGGCTATAGCCTTGGTATTTTGCCCAAAAATGACCACAATTGAAATGGATTGATTTTGATTGAACATTGATAAGTGATGATAATGAGCCATTTTTGGCCAAAAAGTAAGGCTATAGCCTTGGTATTTTGCCCAAAAATGACCAAAATTGAAATTGATTGATTTTGATTGAACATTGAAAAGTGATGAAAATGAGCCATTTTGGCCAAAAAGTAAGGCTATAGCCTTGGTATTTTGCCCAAACATGACCAAAATTGAAATTGATTGATTTTGATTGAACATTGAAAAGTGATGAAAATGAGCCATTTTTGGCCAAAAAGTAAGGCTATAGCCTTGGTATTTTGCCCAAAAATGACCAAAATTGAAATTGATTGATTTTGATTGAACATTGAAAAGTGATGAAAATGAGCCATTTTTGGCCAAACAGTAAGGCTATAGCCTTGGTATTTTGCCCAAAAATGACCAAAATTGAAATTGATTGATTTTGATTGAACATTGAAAAGTGATGAAAATGAGCCATTTTTGGCCAAAAAGTAAGCCTATAGCCTTGGCATTTTGCCCACAAATGACCAAAATTGAAATTGATTGATTTTCATTGAACATTGAAAAGTGATGAACATGAGCCATTTTTGGCCAAAAAGTAAGGCTATAGCCTTGGTATTTTGCCCAAAAATGACCAAAATTGAAATTGATTGATTTTGATTGAACATTGAAAAGTGATGAAAATGAGCCATTTTTGGCCAAAAAGTAAGGCTATAGCCTTGGTATTTTGCCCAAAAATGACCAAAATTGAAATTGATTGATTTTGATTGAACATTGAAAAGTGATGAAAATGAGCCATGTTTGGCCAAAAAGTAAGGCTATAGCCCTGGTATTTTGCCCAAACATGACCAAAATTGAAATTGATTGATTTTGATTGAACATTGAAAAGTGATGAAAAGGAGCCATTTTTGGCCAAAAAGTAAGGCTATAGCCTTGGTATTTTGCCCAAAATTGACCAAAATTGAAATTGATTGATTTTGATTGAACATTGAAAAGTGATGAAAATGAGCCATTTTTGGCCAAAAAGTAAGGCTATAGCCTTGGTATTTTGCCCAAAAATGACCAAAATTGAAATTGATTTATGTTGATTGAACATTGAAAAGTGATGAAAATGAGCCATGTTTGGCCAAAAAGTAAGGCTATAGCCTTGGTATTTTGCCCAAAAATGACCAAAATTGAAATTGATTGATTTTGATTGAACATTGAAAAGTGATGAAAATGAGCCATTTTTGGCCAAAAAGTAAGGCTATAGCCTTGGTATTTTGCCCAAACATGACCAAAATTGAAATTGATTGATTTTGATTGAACATTGAAAAGTGATGAAAATGAGCCATGTTTGGCCAAAAAGTAAGGCTATAGCCTTGGTATTTTGCCCAAACATGACCAAAATTGAAATTGATTGATTTTGATTGAACATTGAAAAGTGATGAAAAGGAGCCATTTTTGGCCAAAAAGTAAGGCTATAGCCTTGGTATGTTGCCCAAAATTGACCAAAATTGAAATTGATTGATTTTGATTGAACATTGAAAAGTGATGAAAATGAGCCATTTTTGGCCAAAAAGTAAGGCTATAGCCTTGGTATTTTGCCCAAAAATGACCAAAATTGAAATTGATTTATGTTGATTGAACATTGAAAAGTGATGAAAATGAGCCATGTTTGGCCAAAAAGTAAGGCTATAGCCTTGGTATTTTGCCCAAAAATGACCAAAATTGAAATTGATTGATTTTGATTGAACATTGAAAAGTGATGAAAATGAGCCATTTTTGGCCAAAAAGTAAGGCTATAGCCTTGGTATTTTGCCCAAACATGACCAAAATTGAAATTGATTGATTTTGATTGAACATTGAAAAGTGATGAAAATGAGCCATTTTTGGCCAAAAAGTAAGGCTATAGCCTTGGTATTTTGCCCAAACATGACTGTTGTGTTATGCTAAAAGCTATTGTGCTTTGTGTAACGCATGCGCAAATAGTTATCTTTGCTAAGCTGTAGAACGTGGTCATGTATGAGTCCTGAAGACTTAGTTAACTAACTAAACATGGTGACAGGAGTCCAAATTATCGCTTAGCTTTTACAGTTGGTAAGTAAATACTAGTATTCACGTTTATTGCTGTCTATCATGGCAACTTTTACGGTGGCTCCTCCCGAAAAGTTCTCGTTTAGGCCAAACCACTGGCCTAAGTGGCTTCAACGTTGGGAAAGGTTTAGAGTTGCGTCGGAACTCGACCAGAAGCCGGAGGAAACACAAATTGCAACGTTTATATACAGCATGGGGGAAGATGCTGATGATATATTTAGCACATTGCCATTAACAGCGGATGAACGCAAGGTATACAACACTGTAATATCCAAATTTGAAAGCCATTTCATAATTAAGCGGAATGTCATCTTTGAACGTGCGAAGTTCAACCAGAGAATTCAACAGGAAAATGAGCCAGTGGATGCGTTCATAACAGATTTACACACACTTGCCCAGCATTGTAGCTATGGAGCACTACACGATGAAATGATTAGGGATCGCATTGTAGTGGGCTTAAGAGACAAAACATTGTCCGAGAAACTGCAGTTGGAATCAGATTTAACACTGGAGAAGGCGGTAAATCAAGCCAGGCAAAAGGAGATGGTACATCAACAACAGGATGTATTAAGGCCTAAGGGGCAACAGGCTATAGGTTCTATAGACAGGTTAAAATTCAAGAATTCTACAAATAAGAAATTTCCATCAACAACACAATTCACAAGACCTAAAGTAAATCCTACAAGCACAAATTGTGGCCAATGTGGAGGCAAACCACACAGAAGAAATGAATGCCCAGCCAAAGATTCAACTTGCAATGCCTGTAAAAAAAGGGGGCACTGGAAAAAGATGTGCAGATCTACAAGGAAAGTAGCAGAAGTGAATCATCAAGAAGAGAGTGAGGTATTTTTAGGTGAAGTTCATATTGATCATGTTAACGCAAGCAATAATCAATGGAAAGCTGATATTATGGTAAATGATCAATTGGTTAACTTTAAGATTGATTCTGGTGCAGATGTCTCAGTACTGCCAGTTCATACATATAAGAAATTAAAGAACACCAAACTTCAACCCACTAATAAAGTGTTATTGGGACCTTGCAACTACAAGCTAAATTGTATGGGAAAGTTTAAGGCAAAACTCACTGTAAACAACTTGTCTGTTGAAAATGATGTTTATGTTGTTAAAGATTTGGAAAGACCATTGCTTAGCAGATTTGATAGCCAGAATTTAAATCTCATCAACAAAATTGAGACTATCAATAAAACTGAGTCTAAAAATGAAGACTACAAGGAACAAATTACTGCAAAATACCCAAAGCTATTTAAAGGACTAGGACAAATTGCAGGGGAATATTCTATCACACTTAAAGATCATTCAACACCATTTGCCTTGAGTGTACCAAGAAAGGTTCCATTACCATTACTCTCAAAGACCAAAGCAGAAATACAGAGAATGCAGGATATGGGTGTAATAAAGAAAGTTGAAGTACCCACAGAATGGTGTGCTCCCATGGTAGTTGTACCAAAAGCAAATGGTCAAGTTAGGATTTGTGTGGATTTAACAAAGCTAAATGCTAACATAAAGAGGGAATTTCATCCTTTGCCAGCAGTTGATTTCACATTAGGGAAGCTAGGAGATGCTAAAGTGTTTAGTAAGCTAGATGCAAATTCAGCTTTCTGGCAAAGAAGTCTTGCAGAAGAATCAAAATTGCTGACAACTTTTATCACCCCATGGGGCAGATTTTGCTTCGAGAGGTTACCATATGGAATTTCAACAGGTTCTGAACAGTTTCAAAAGGTCATGATGGAGACATTGGAAGGTTTAGAGGGAGTTGAATGCCAAATAGATGATATTGTGGTACATGGTAAAAATCAGGAAATTCATGACAAAAGACTTCATCAAGTTTTGAACAGCTTAGAGAAAGCAAATATCACACTGAACTTGGACAAATGTGAATTCAATAAATCACAAATAAAGATTTTGGGTAATATTGTGAGCTCTAAAGGCATTAGTCCAGATCCTGATAAAGTTCAAGCAATAGCTGACCTCCCTGCTCCAAGAAATATTAGTCAGATCAGATCATTTCTTGGAATGGTCAATCAATTGTCAAAGTTTACAGATCACCTTGCAGACAAAACCAAGCCTATAAGGGATCTACTCAGTGAAAAGAATTCCTGGTCATGGGGTCAAGCTCAAGAAGAAGCATTTAAGCAAATAAAACAGTGTTTGATCTCCCCTCCTGTGTTAGCTCTATATGACACAAATAAAAAGACAAAGATAACAAGTGATGCATCATCATATGGCCTAGGTGGAGTAGTTTTACAACAACAAGATGATGACACATGGAAACCTGTGGCATATTTCTCAAGAGCACTAACTAACACAGAAATGCACTATTCCCAAATTGAGAAAGAGTGCCTTGCCTTTACATGGCTTTGCGAACGAGCAAGTGACTATATACTAGGAAAGCCAATAGTGGGAGAAACTGATCACAAGCCATTATTACCCATGCTTATGACACACTGTTTAGATCAATTACCTCCTAGAATTCAGAGATTTCGTATGCGTCTCATGAGATTCAATATTCAAGAAATGATCCATGTACCTGGAAAGAACATGTACACTTCAGATACCCTGTCAAGGATGATGATGAAAGAAACTATATCTAAAGAAACTAGCCATTCTGATGAAAATGAAACAGAAGCATTTGTCTGCTCAATTATGGATGCATTACCAATATCTGATATAAAACTACAACAATTGATTGAGGTGCAAGAGCAAGATGAAGTAAGCAAACAACTTAGACAATATTGTTATGAGGGCTGGCCAGAAAAACACCTACTACCAAGTCCCATCCGTCCATACTGGAGTGAGCGGGGACAAATAACAGTTGTTCAGAATGTCCTACTAATGCGTTCAAGAATTGTGATTCCTTCTTCAATGCGATTAGAGGTACTTGACAAAATTCATGAAGGACATCAAGGCATCTCAAAGTGCAGAGAGCGTGCAAAACAGGCAGTCTGGTGGCCAGGTCTCAGCAAGCAAATTCAGGACATGGTTGATAATTGTCGCATTTGTTTAAAGCACAAAGTAAACAGACCAGAACCACTGTGCACCACGCCATTTCCACAACGTCCATGGCAAGAACTAGGAGCTGATTTCTTTCAGTGTCAATCATACGACTACTTAATTGTTGTTGACTATTATTCTCGATATATTGAAATTGCCGCCATGAACAAAAACAAGAAAGGCACTGAAGTGGTCAGAGCCCTCAAAAGTATCATGGCTCGCCATGGCATCCCAGAAAGAATACGGTCAGATAATGGACCACCCTTTGATAGCGGAGAATATGCCAAATTCGCAAATGAATGGGGATTTGCCATAACAACAAGCAGCCCTAAAGTCCCTAGATCAAATGGAGAAGCAGAGCGAGCTGTTCAGACTGCGAAATCTATCTTAAAGAAAGAGAGGGATCAGGCTAAAGCTCTACTAGCTTACCGTTCCACACCATTATCATGTGGCTACTCGCCAGCTCAATTGTTAATGGGAAGATGTATTCGTTCCACAGTACCCACATTTCCCTCACAATTAGATCCTAAACTACCTGACTTCTCCACACTTCAGCAACATGAGCAGAGCAGTAGAGTTCAGCAGCAGATACTGTACAACCAGAAACACAGAGCTGCTCCACTGAGCACACTACATCCTGGGACAGAAGTCTGCATAAAAGATCATGATCTACCGGGCATTGTTACACAGAAGGCCAATTACCCAAGATCGTATATTGTGCAGACACCTCTCAGCAGCATACGTCGGAATCGAGAACATCTAGTTCCAAGTGAGCCAAACTCAGACTCTCCGACGCCAGCAAGGGCCAATGAGGATAGTGAATCAAAGACGAAATTGCCTCAGACACCACAAGTTGAGCTGAACATCAAGACACGCCCGAGAAGAACTTTGCAACCGTCACTGAAGGCATTAGAGAACAGGGCCTCTTCATGAACTGATTAACTTCCATGAAGGCTGACTCATTTTACATTTACTTTTCCTTTTACCCGAAAGGGAGATGTTGTGTTATGCTAAAATCTATTGTGCTTTGTGTAACGCATGCGCAACTAGTTATCTTTGCTAAGCTGTAGAACGTGGTCATGTATGAGTCCTGAAGACTTAGTTAACTAACTAAACAATGACCAAAATTGAAATTGATTGATTTTGATTGAACATTGAAAAGTGATGAAAATGAGCCATTTTTGGCCAAAAAGTAAGGCTATAGCCTTGGTATTTTGCCCAAAAAGGACCAAAATTGAAATTGATTGATGTTGATTGAACATTGAAAAGTGATGAAAATGAGCCATTTGTGGCCAAAAAGTAAGGCTATAGCCTTGGTATTTTGCCCAAAAATGACCAAAATTGAAATTGATTGATTTTGATTGAACATTGAAAAGTGATGAAAATGAGCCATGTTTGGCCAAAAAGTAAGGCTATAGCCTTGGTATTTTGCCCAAACATGACCAAAATTGAAATTGATTGATTCTGATTGAACATTGAAAAGTGATGAAAAGGAGGCATTTTTGGCCAAAAAGTAAGGCTATAGCCTTGGTATTTTCCCTAAAAATGACCAAAATTGAAATTGATTGATTTTGATTGAACATTGAAAAGTGATGAAAATGAGCCATTTTTGGCCAAAAAGTAAGGCTATAGCCTTGGTATTTTGCCCAAACATGACCAAAATTGAAATTGATTGATTTTGATTGAACATTGAAAAGTGATGAAAATGAGCCATTTTTGGCCAAAAAGTAAGGCTATAGCCTTGGTATTTTGCCCAAAATTGACCAAACTTGACATTGATTGATTTCGATTGAACATTGAAAAGTGATGAAAATGAGCCATTTTTGGCCAAAAAGTAAGGCTATAGCCTTGGTATTTTGCCCAAAAATGACCAAAATTGAAATTGATTGATTTTGATTGAACATTGAAAAGTGATGAAAATGAGCCATGTTTCGCCAAAAAGTAAGGCTATAGCCTTGGTATTTTGCCCAAAAATGACCAAAATTGAAATTGATTGATTTTGATTGAACATTGAAAAGTGATGAAAATGAGCCATTTTTGGCCAAAAAGTAAGGCTATAGCCTTGGTATTTTGCCCAAAAATGACCAAAATTGAAATTGATTGATTTTGATTGAACATTGAAAAGTGATGAAAATGAGCCATTTTTGGCCAAAAAGTAAGGCTATAGCCTTGGTATTTTGCCCAAAAATGACCAAAATTGAAATTGATTGATTTTGATTGAACATTGAAAAGTGATGAAAATGAGCCATGTTTGGCCAAAAAGTAAGGCTATAGCCTTGGTATTTTGCCCAAAAATGACCATAATTGAAATTGATTGATTTTGATTGAACATTGAAAAGTGATGAAAGTGAGCCATTTTTGGCCAAAAAGTAAGGCTATAGCCTTGGTATTTTGCCCAAAAATGACCAAAATTGAAATTGATTGATTTTGATTGAACATTGAAAAGTGATGAAAATGAGCCATTTTTGGCCAAACAGTAAGGCTATAGCCTTGGTATTTTGCCCAAAAATGACCAAAATTGACATGGATTGATTTTGATTGAACATTGAACAGTGATGAAAATGAGCCATGTTTGGCCAAACAGTAAGGCTATAGCCTTGGTATTTTGCCCAAAACTGACCAAAATTGAAATTGATTGATTTTGATTGAACATTGAAAAGTAATGACAATGAGCCATTTTTGGCCAAAAAGTAAGGCTATAGCCTTGGTATTTTGCCCAAAAAATGACCAAAATTGAAATTGATTGATTTTGATTGAACATTGAAAAGTGATGAAAATGAGCCATGTTTGGCCAAAAAGTAAGGCTATAGACTTGGTATTTTGCCCAAAAATGACCAAAATTGAAATTGATTGATTTTGATTGAACATTGAAAAGTGATGAAAATGAGCCATTTTTGGCCAAAAAGTAAGGCTATAGCCTAGGTATTTTGCCCAAAATTGACCAAAATTGAAATTGATTGATGTCGATTGAACATTGAAAAGTGATGAAAATGAGCCATTTTTGGCCAAAAAGTAAGGCTATAGCCTTGGTATTTTGCCCAAAAATGACCAAAATTCAAATTGATTGATTTTGATTGAACATTGAAAAGTGATGAAAATGAGCCATTTTTGGCCAAAAAGTAAGGCTATAGCCTTGGTATTTTGCCAAAAAATGACCAAAATTGAAATTGATTGATTTTGATTGAACATTGAAAAGTGATGAAAATGAGCCATTTTTGGCCAAAACGTAAGGCTATAGCCTTGGTATTTTGCCCAAACATGACCAAAATTGAAATTGATTGATTTTGATTGAACATTGAAAAGTGATGAAAATGAGCCATTTTTGGCCAAAAAGTAAGGCTATAGCCTTGGTATTTTGCCCAAAAATGACCAAAATTGAAATTGATTGATTTTGATTGAACATTGAAAAGTGATGAAAATGAGCCATGTTTGGCCAAAAAGTAAGGCTATAGCCTTGGTATTTTGCCCAAACATGACCAAAATTGAAATTGATTGATTCTGATTGAACATTGAAAAGTGATGAAAAGGAGCCATTTTTGGCCAAAAAGTAAGGCTATAGCCTTGGTATTTTGCCCAAAAATGACCAAAATTGAAATTGATTGATTTTGATTGAACATTGAAAAGTGATGAAAATGAGCCAGTTTTGGCCAAAAAGTAAGGCTATAGCCTTGGTATTTTGCCCAAAAATGACCAAAATTGAAATTGATTGATTTTGATTGAACATTGAAAAGTGATGAAAATGAGCCATTTCTGGCCAAAAAGTAAGGCTATAGCCTTGGTATTTTCCCCAAAAATGACCAAAATTGAAATTGATTGATTTTGATTGAACATTGAAAAGTGATGAAAATGAGCCATGTTTGGCCAAAAAGTAAGGCTATAGCCTTGGTATTTTGCCCAAACATGACCAAAATTGAAATTGATTGATTTTGATTGAACATTGAAAAGTGATGAAAATGAGCCATTTTTGGCCAAAAAGTAAGGCTAGAGCCTTGGTATTTTGCCCAAAAATGACCAAAATTCAAATTGATTGATTTTGATTGAACATTGAAAAGTGATGAAAGTGAGCCATTTTTGGCCAAAAATTAAGGCTATAGCCTTGGTATTTTGCCCACAAATGACCAAACTTGAAATTGATTGAGTTTGATTGAACATTGAAAAGTGATGAAAATGAGCCATGTTTGGCCAAACAGTAAGGCTATAGCCTTGGTATTTTGCCCAAAAATGACCAAAATTGAAATTGATTGATTTTGATTGAACATTGAAAAGTGATGAAAATGTGCCATTTTTGGCCAAAAAGTAAGGCTATAGCCTTGGTATTTTGCCCAAAAATGACCAAAATTGAAATTGATTGATTTTGATTGAACATTGAAAAGTGATGAAAATGAGCCATGTTTGGCCAAACAGTAAGGCTATAGCCTTGGTATTTTGCCCAAAAATGACCAAAATTGAAATTGATTGATTTTGATTGAACATTGAAAAGTGATGAAAATGAGCCATTTCTGGCCAAAAAGTAAGGCTATAGCCTTGGTATTTTGCCCAAAAATGACCAAAATTGAAATTGATTGATTCTGATTGAACATTGAAAAGTGATGAAAATGAGCCATGTTTGGCCAAACAGTAGGGCTATAGCCTTGGTATTTTGCCCAAAAATGACCAAAATTGAAATTGATTGATTCTGATTGAACATTGAAAAGTGATGAAAATGAGCCATGTTTGGCCAAACAGTAGGGCTATAGCCTTGGTATTTTGCCCAAAAATGACCAAAATTGAAATTGATTGATTTTGATTGCAGATTGAAAAGTGATGAAAATGAGCCATTTGTGGCCAGAAAGTAAGGCTATAGCCTTGGTATTTTGGCGAAAAATGACCAAAATTGAAATTGATTGATTTTGATTGCAGATTGAAAAGTGATGAAAATGAGCCATTTGTGGCCAGAAAGTAAGGCTATAGCCTTGGTATTTTGGCGAAAAATGACCAAAATTGAAATTGATTGATTTTGATTGAACATTGAAAAGTGATGAAAATGAGCCATGTTTGGCCAAAAAGTAAGGCTATAGCCTTGGTATTTTGCCCACAAATGACCAAACTTGAAATTGATTGATTTTGATTGAACATTGAAAAGTGATGAAAATGAGCCATTTTTGGCCAAAAAGTAAGGCTATAGCCTTGGTATTTTGCCCAAACATGACCAAAATTGAAATTGATTGATTTTGATTGAACATTGAAAAGTGATGAAAATGAGCCATGTTTGGCCAAAAAGTAAGGCTATAGCCTTGGTATTTTGCCCACAAATGACCAAACTTGAAATTGATTGATTTTGATTGAACATTGAAAAGTGATGAAAATGAGCCATTTTTGGCCAAAAAGTAAGGCTATAGCCTTGGTATTTTGCCCAAACATGACCAAAATTGAAATTGATTGATTTTGATTGAACATTGAAAAGTGATGAAAATGAGCCATTTTTGGCCAAAAAGTAAGGCTATAGCCTAGGTATTTTGCCCACAAATGACCAAAATTGAAATTGATTGATTTTGATTGAACATTGAAAAGTGATGAAAATGAGCCATTTTTGGCCAAAAAGTAAGGCTATAGCCTTGGTATTTTGCCCAAAAATGACCAAACTTGAAATGGATTGATTTTGATTGAACATTGAAAAGTGATGAAAATGAGCCATGTTTGGCCAAAAAGTAAGGCTATAGCCTTGGTATTTTGCCCAAAAATGACCAAAATTGAAATGGATTGATTTTGATTGAACATTGAAAAGTGATGAAAATGAGCCATGTTTGGCCAAAAAGTAAGGCTATAGCCTTGGTATTTTGCCCAACAATGACCAAAATTGAATTTGATTGATTTTGATTGAACATTGAAGAGTGATGAAAATGAGCCATTTGTGGCCAAAAAGTAAGGCTATAGCCTTGGTATTTTGCCCAAAAATGACCAAAATTCAAATTGATTGATTTTGATTGAACATTGAAAAGTGATGAAAATGAGCCATGTTTGGCCAAAAAGTAAGGCTATAGCCTTGGTATTTTGCCCAAAAATGACCAAAATTGAATTTGATTGATTTTGATTGAACATTGAAGAGTGATGAAAATGAGCCATTTGTGGCCAAAAAGTAAGGCTATAGCCTTGGTATTTTGCCCAAAAATGACCAAAATTCAAATTGATTGATTTTGATTGAACATTGAAAAGTGATGAAAGTGAGCCATTTTTGGCCAAAAAGTAAGGCTATACCCTTGGTATTTTGCCCACAAATGACCAAAATTGAAATTGATTGAGTTTGATTGAACATTGAAAAGTGATGAAAATGAGCCATGTTTGGCCAAACAGTAGGGCTATAGCCTTGGTATTTTGCCCAAAAATGACCAAAATTGAAATTGATTGATTTTGATTGAACATTGAAAAGTGATGAAAATGAGCCATTTTTGGCCAAACAGTAAGGCTATAGCCTTGGTATTTTGCCCAAAAATGACCAAAATTGTAATTGATTGATTTTGATTGAACATTTAAAAGTGATGAAAATGAGCAATTTCTGGCCAAAAAGTAAGGCTATAGCCTTGGTATTTTGCCCAAAAATGACCAAAATTGAAATGGATTGATTCTGATTGAACATTGAAAAGTGATGAAAATGAGCCATTTTTGGCCAAACAGTAAGGCTATAGCCTTGGTATTTTGCCCAAAAATGACCAAAATTGAAATGGATTGATTTTGATTGAACATTGAAAAGTGATGAAAATGAGCCATGTTTGGCCAAAAAGTAAGGCTATAGCCTTGGTATTTTGCCCAAAAATGACCAAAATTGAAATTGATTGATTTTGATTGAACATTGAAGAGTGATGAAAATGAGCCATGTTTGGCCAAACAGTAGGGCTATAGCCTTGGTATTTTGCCCAAAAATGACCAAAATTGAAATTGATTGATTTTGATTGCAGATTGAGAAGTGATGAAAATGAGCCATTTGTGGCCAGAAAGTAAGGCTATAGCCTTGGTATTTTGGCGAAAAATGACCAAAATTGAAATTGATTGATTTTGATTGCAGATTGAAAAGTGATGAAAATGAGCCATTTGTGGCCAGAAAGTAAGGCTATAGCCTTGGTATTTTGGCGAAAAATGACCAAAATTGAAATTGATTGATTTTGATTGAACATTGAAAAGTGATGAAAATGAGCCATGTTTGGCCAAAAAGTAAGGCTATAGCCTTGGTATTTTGCCCACAAATGACCAAAATTGAAATTGATTGATTTTGATTGAACATTGAAAAGTGATGAAAATGAGCCATTTTTGGCCAAAAAGTAAGGCTATAGCCTTGGTATTTTGCCCAAACATGACCAAAATTGAAATTGATTGATTTTGATTGAACATTGAAAAGTGATGAAAATGAGCCATTTTTGGCCAAAAAGTAAGGCTAAAGCCTAGGTATTTTGCCCACAAATGACCAAAATTGAAATTGATTGATTTTGATTGAACATTGAAAAGTGATGAAAATGAGCCATTTTTGGCCAAAAAGTAAGGCTATAGCCTTGGTATTTTGCCCAAAAATGACCAAAATTGAAATGGATTGATTTTGATTGAACATTGAAAAGTGATGAAAATGAGCCATGTTTGGCCAAAAAGTAAGGCTATAGCCTTGGTATTTTGCCCAAAAATGACCAAAATTGAAATGGATTGATTTTGATTGAACATTGAAAAGTGATGAAAATGAGCCATGTTTGGCCAAAAAGTAAGGCTATAGCCTTGGTATTTTGCCCAAAAATGACCAAAATGGAAATTGATTGATTTTGATTGAACATTGAAGAGTGATGAAAATGAGCCATGTTTGGCGAAAAAGTAAGGCTATAGCCTTGGTATTTTGCCCAAAAATGACCAAAATTGAAATTGATTGATTTTGATTGAACATTGAAAAGTGATGAAAGTGAGCCATTTTTGGCCAAAAAGTAAGGCTATAGCCTTGGTATTTTGCCGAAAAATGACCAAAATTGAAATTGATTGATTTTGATTGAACATTGAAAAGTGATGAAAATGAGCCATGTTTGGCCAAACAGTAAGGCTATAGCCTTGGTATTTTGCCCAAAAATGACCAAAATTGAAATTGATTGATTTTGATTGAACATTGAAAAGTGATGAAAATGAGCCATTTTTGGCCAAAACGTAAGGCTATAGCCTTGGTATTTTGCCCAAAAATGACCAAAATTGAAATTGATTGATTTTGATTGAACATTGAAACGTGATGAAAATGAGCCATTTTTGGCCAAACAGTAAGGCTATAGCCTTGGTATTTTGCCCAAAAATGACCAAAATTGAAATTGATTGAATTTGATTGAACATTGAAAAGTGATGAAAATGAGCCATTTTTGGCCAAAAAGTAAGGCTATAGCCTTGGTATTTTGCCCAAAAATGACCAAAATTGAAATGGATTGATTTTGATTGAACATTGAAAAGTGATGAAAATGAGCCATGTTTGGCCAAAAAGTAAGGCTATAGCCTTGGTATTTTGCCCAAAAATGACCAAAATTGAAATTGATTGATTTTGATTGAACATTGAAAAGTGATGAAAATGAGCCATTTTGGCCAAAAAGTAAGGCTATAGCCTAGGTATTTTGCCCAAAATTGACCAAAATTGAAATTGATTGATGTCGATTGAACATTGAAAAGTGATGAAAATGAGCCATTTTTGGCCAAAAAGTAAGGCTATAGCCTTGGTATTTTGCCCAAAAATGACCAAAATTCAAATTGATTGATTTTGATTGAACATTGAAAAGTGATGAAAATGAGCCATTTTTGGCCAAAAAGTAAGGCTATAGCCTTGGTATTTTGCCAAACAATGACCAAAATTGAAATTGATTGATTTTGATTGAACATTGAAAAGTGATGAAAATGAGCCATTTTTGGCCAAAAAGTAAGGCTATAGCCTTGGTATTTTGCCCAAAAATGACCAAAATTGAAATTGATTGATTTTGATTGAACATTGAAAAGTGATGAAAATGAGCCATTTTTGGCCAAAAAGTAAGGCTATAGCCTTGGTATTTTGCCCAAAATTGACCAAAATTGAAATTGATTGATTTTGATTGAACATTGAAAAGTGATGAAAATGAGCCATTTTTGGCCAAAAAGTAAGGCTATAGCCTTGGTATTTTGCCCAAAAATGACCAAAATTGAAATGGATTGATTTTGATTGAACATTGAAAAGTGATGAAAATGAGCCATTTTTGGCCAAAAAGTAAGGATATAGCCTTGGTATTTTGCCCAAAAATGACCAAAATTGAAATGGATTGATTTTGATTGAACATTGAAAAGTGATGAAAATGAGCCATGTTTGGCCAAAAAGTAAGGCTATAGCCTTGGTATTTTGCCCAAAAATGACCAACATTGAATTTGATTGATTTTGATTGAACATTGAAGAGTGATGAAAATGAGCCATTTGTGGCCAAACAGTAGGGCTATAGCCTTGGTATTTTGCCCAAAAATGACCAAAATTGAAATTGATTGATTTTGATTGAACATTGAAAAGTGATGAAAATGAGCCATTTGTGGCCAAAAAGTAAGGCTATAGCCTTGGTATTTTGCCCAAAAATGACCAAAATTGAAATTGATTGATTTTGATTGAACATTGAAAAGTGATGAAAATGAGCCATTTTTGGCCAAAAGGTAAGGCTATAGCCTTGGTATTTTGCCCAAAAATGACCAAAATTGAAATTGATTGATTTTGATTGAACATTGAAAAGTGATGAAAATGAGCCATTTCTGGCCAAAAAGTAAGGCTATAGCCTTGGTATTTTGCCCAAAAATGACCAAAATTGAAATTGATTGATTTTGATTGAACATTGAAAAGTGATGAAAATGAGCCATTTTTGGCCAAAAAGTAAGGCTATAGCCTTGGTATTTTGCCCAACATTGACCAACATTGAAATTGATTGATTTTGATTGAACATTGAAAAGTGATGAAAATGAGCCATTTTTGGCCAAAAAGTAAGCCTATAGCCTTGGTATTTTGCCCAAAAATGACCAAAATTGAAATTGATTGATTTTGATTGAACATTGAAAAGTGATGAAAATGAGCCATTTTTGGCCAAAAAGTAAGGCTATAGCCTAGGTATTTTGCCCAAAATTGACCAAAATTGAAATTGATTGATGTCGATTGAACATTGAAAAGTGATGAAAATGAGCCATTTTTGGCCAAAAAGTAAGGCTATAGCCTTGGTATTTTGCCCAAAAATGACCAAAATTCAAATTGATTGATTTTGATTGAACATTGAAAAGTGATGAAAATGAGCCATTTTTGGCCAAAAAGTAAGGCTATAGCCTTGGTATTTTGCCCAAAATTGACCAAAATTGAAATTGATTGATTTTGATTGAACATTGAAAAGTGATGAAAATGAGCCATTTTTGGCCAAAAAGTAAGGCTATAGCCTTGGTATTTTGCCCAAAAATGACCAAAATTGAAATGGATTGATTTTGATTGAACATTGAAAAGTGATGAAAATGAGCCATTTTTGGCCAAAAAGTAAGGCTATAGCCTTGGTATTTTGCCCAAAAATGACCAAAATTGAAATGGATTGATTTTGATTGAACATTGAAAAGTGATGAAAATGAGCCATGTTTGGCCAAAAAGTAAGGCTATAGCCTTGGTATTTTGCCCAAAAATGACCAACATTGAATTTGATTGATTTTGATTGAACATTGAAGAGTGATGAAAATGAGCCATTTGTGGCCAAACAGTAGGGCTATAGCCTTGGTATTTTGCCCAAAAATGACCAAAATTGAAATTGATTGATTTTGATTGAACATTGAAAAGTGATGAAAATGAGCCATTTGTGGCTAAAAAGTAAGGCTATGGGCCTTGGTATTTTGCCCAAAAATGACCAAAATTGAAATTGATTGATTTTGATTGAACATTGAAAAGTGATGAAAATGAGCCATTTTTGGCCAAAAGGTAAGGCTATAGCCTTGGTATTTTGCCCAAAAATGACCAAAATTGAAATTGATTGATTTTGATTGAACATTGAAAAGTGATGAAAATGAGCCATTTCTGGCCAAAAAGTAAGGCTATAGCCTTGGTATTTTGCCCAAAAATGACCAAAATTGAAATTGATTGATTTTGATTGAACATTGAAAAGTGATGAAAATGAGCCATTTTTGGCCAAAAAGTAAGGCTATAGCCTTGGTATTTTGCCCAACATTGACCAAAATTGAAATTGATTGATTTTGATTGAACATTGAAAAGTGATGAAAATGAGCCATTTTTGGCCAAAAAGTAAGCCTATAGCCTTGGTATTTTGCCCACAAATGACCAAAATTGAAATTGATTGATTTTGATTGAACATTGAAAAGTGATGAAAATGAGCCATTTTTGGCCAAAAAGTAAGGCTATAGCCTTGGTATTTTGCCCACAAATGACCAAAATTGAAATTGATTGAGTTTGATTGAACATTGAAAAGTGATGAAAATGAGCCATTTTTGGCCAAAACGTAAGGCTATAGCCTTGGTATTTTGCCCAAAAATGACCAAAATTGAAATGGATTGATTTTGATTGAACATTGAAAAGTGATGAAAATGAGCCATTTTTGGCCAAAAGGTAAGGCTATAGCCTTGGTATTTTGCCCAAAAATGACCAAAATTGAAATTGATTGATTTTGATTGAACATTGAAAAGTGATGAAAATGAGCCATTTCTGGCCAAAAAGTAAGGCTATAGCCTTGGTATTTTGCCCAAAAATGACCAAAATTGAAATTGATTGATTTTGATTGAACATTGAAAAGTGATGAAAATGAGCCATTTTTGGCCAAAAAGTAAGGCTATAGCCTTGGTATTTTGCCCAAAATTGACCAAAATTGAAATTGATTGATTTTGATTGAACATTGAAAAGTGATGAAAATGAGCCATTTTTGGCCAAAAAGTAAGCCTATAGCCTTGGTATATTGCCCAAAAATGACCAAAATTGAAATTGATTGATTTTGATTGAACATTGACAAGTGATGAAAATGAGCCATTTTTGGCCAAAAAGTAAGGCTATAGCCTTGGTATTTTGCCCACAAATGACCAAAATTGAAATTGATTGATTTTGATTGAACATTGAAAAGTGATGAAAATGAGCCATTTTTGGCCAAAAAGTAAGGCTATAGCCTTGGTATTTTGCCCAAAAATGACCAAAATTGAAATGGATTGATTTTGATTGAACATTGAAAAGTGATGAAAATGAGCCATGTTTGGCCAAAAAGTAAGGCTATAGCCTTGGTATTTTGCCCAAAAATGACCAAAATTGAAATTGATTGATTTTGATTGAACATTGAAGAGTGATGAAAATGAGCCATTTGTGGCCAAAAAGTAAGGCTATAGCCTTGGTATTTTGCCCAAAAGTGACCAAAATTGAAATTGATTGAATGTGATTGAACATTGAAAAGTGATGAAAGTGAGCCATTTTTGGCCAAAAAGTAAGGCTATAGCCTTGGTATTTTGCCCACAAATGACCAAAATTGAAATTGATTGATTTTGATTGAACATTGAAAAGTGATGAAAATGAGCCATTTGTGGCCAAAAAGTAAGGCTATAGCCTTGGTATTTTGCCCAAAAATGACCAAAATTGAAATTGATTGATTTTGATTGAACATTGAAAAGTGATGAAAATGAGCCATTTTTGGCCAAAAAGTAAGGCTATAGCCTTGGTATTTTGCCCAAAAATGACCAAAATTGAAATTGATTGATTTTGATTGAACATTGAAAAGTGATGAAAATGAGCCATTTTAGGCCAAAAAGCAAGGCTATAGCCTGCGTGTTTTGCCCAAAAATGACCAAAATTGAAATTGATTGATTTTGATTGAACATTGAAAAGTGATGAAATTGAGCCATTTGTGGCCAAAAAGTAAGGCTATAGCCTTGGTATTTTGCCCAAAAATGACCAAAATTGAAATTGATTGATTTTGATTGAACATTGAAAAGTGATGAAAATGAGCCATTTTAGGCCAAAAAGCAAGGCTATAGCCTGCGTGTTTTGCCCAAAAATGACCAAAATTGAAATTGATTGATTTTGATTGAACATTGAAAAGTGATGAAAATGAGCCAGTTTTGGCCAAAAAGTAAGGCTATAGCCTTGGCATTTTGCCCAAAAATGACCAAAATTGAAATTGATTGAATGTGATTGAACATTGAAAAGTGATGAAAATGAGCCATTTTAGGCCAAAAAGCAAGGCTATAGCCTTCGTGTTTTTCCCAAAAATTGACCAAAATTAAAATTGATTGATTTTGATTGAACATTGAAAAGTGATGAAAATGAGCCATTTTTGGCCAAAAAGTAAGGCTATAGCCTTGGTATTTTGCCCAAAAATGACCAAAATTGAAATGGATTGATTTTGATTGAACATTGAAAAGTGATGAAAATGAGCCATGTTTGGCCAAAAAGTAAGGCTATAGCCTTGGCATTTTGCCCAAAAATGACCAAAATTGAAATTGATTGAATTTGATTGAACATTGAAAAGTGATGAAAATGAGCCACTTTAGGCCAAAAACCAAGGCTATAGCCTTGGTATTTTGCCCAAAATCGAGCATCAATAAACTTCAATGATTGTGAGGGAAAGTAGAAAGTGATAAAAATAAGCGAGTGTTGGGGGAAAAGGTATGACTATACACTTGGTAGTTGTCCTAAACTTGACGAATAATGAAATTCATCGATTTTGAGTGTAGACAGATAAGTGGTAAATATGAGCCGACTTTGCGAAAATGCAAAGCTGTAATCTTTGTTTCCTCCTCAAAAACTGAGCAATAATGAAATTTAATAAATTTGAATGCGGATTAACAAGTGATGAAAATGAGCCAATGGTGGAGAAGAGAAAGGAAATCACTGATTTGTTAAGCTGCATTGAAAATCAATGAACTTCATTAGTGGCCACATTTGAGCAAGAAACCAACGTTACCACCTCACTTTTGGCCAGAATTAGCGTATGTTCATCACTGTTCAATCTGCACTCAAAATCAATGAACTTCAGTATTAGTCAAGTTTGGACAAACTACCAAGGTTATAGCCTTACGTTTTGGACAAGAGTACCTTATTTTCATCACTTTTCAATCTGCACTCAGAAGTAATGAATTAAAGTGGTTTTCGTGTTTGGGCAAAGTACCAAGGTTATAGCCTTACTTTTGGCCAAAATGTGCTGATTTTCATCACTTGTCAACCTGCATTCAGAATCAATGAATTTCATTATTCGTCATTTGAGAACAAAATACAAAGGTAATAGCCTTACTTTCTAGGCAAAATTGGCTGTTTCTCATAACTTTTCAATTGACACTCAAACTCAATGAATTTCACTATTTCACTATAGCACGAAAAAGTGGGAACCTGGTTGTAGCTTATTGAAAGCTTTTTTCGTCCGACACTCGTCAGAGTATGAAAGGTCCGATAACGACTGAAAGGTGAACCTAAATATATGGCGAGATGCAGATACACGTGATATGTTGAATAATGCGTCTATTTGGCCCAATGATTGGCCAATTAGCACCTCTTCACCATTGTTTACTTGAAGAGTCCAAGTGAGAAAATGAACTCTTTTTGTTTAGGATAGATGCCATTGCGTCTTCTCTGTTGAGATCTTCCAAGATATAGTTGAATACGGGGATAACATTTGATGCGAATAATGTTAAGCTGGAAACCATATATTTGGAATAAGGCAGATTGTTTACAGAATATGTTGATTGATTAGATTGATTGATTGATTGATTGATTGATTGAGTGATCACTAATAGTATATATTCCCCGTCGATAATCAATAATCAATGTAACGAAATCAATCTCCAGTTCATTGGAGAATAAATTCGATACTGTATAAGGAAGTCTGTTTCGTATTTAGAGTCACTGCATTCCAATATTAAGTATAGGCATACAAAAATCCTTTGACTCTATATGGCTATCGGCACTGTGTGTTCTCTAGACTTAGGCCAAATAGACCGCTCATTTGTAAGGACGCTGCGATACCTACGTTCTGAAGCCTCGTATTGAGAAATAATGCAATCAAGGCTCTTATGTGCTGTATGTTGCTATGGAACATATCAAAATCTTTCACCCAACCGTCGGTATTGTTCAAATGACATGAAAAACTGGTAACTGTTAAGGAACACGTGTACAATACCAAGAAATTGAAAATTATCAAGGCAACAAGAACAACAAACCAAGCAAGCACGTCCACTTGTTATTGTCCAATGATACTTATAGACATGGGGAAAGCTCTAACTGACGTCAAGACTGAATCACTCCTAATAAATGCAGTTCAGCTCTGCCTAGTTCTCCTTCCAACCTTTCTTAAGTTTACAAGGTCTTCTGGGATCGTCTGATATATTTAATGTTTGGGTAAAATGGTGTGAGTTGGTAAAAGTGACAAATGTGGAATAATTAAGCACACAAACTAATTTGATAATCAAATGATATGTTTTATATGTGATATGTTTTACCAGTCTACCATGCATGTAGATTCCAATGGAACAATATGAAAATACTCTTTAAATTCACACATATCACACTTCCTCTAATTGCCTAACGGTGCGCAATCTGCGGCGATAAGGAGATTGGGGACCACTTCGCTAATGCATGTATTTAATGTATGTAATACTTGTTGCTTTTTTTTAGTTGTAGTTAATTAGCCTTGTGTTTTTGTTAAATGTAATGGCCCTGGGGTAGATAAGTAAAATTTTACTCCCCATGACATCGTGCTGTTAATTTTTGTATATGCAATAATTGTATGGATACAAAAAAGACTTCCTTTAAATTCATGGTAAGAGTCATCGATCATGAAGAATCGCTGCATAACTTCAGATGGCCTTTTCAGGCTCGGAGCACGAGGAAATCTACCCCAGCCCTTTCCCAGCATCCTTGTGTATCAATAACTTTAATGTGCTGAATACAAAGACTTCGGGGTAGATGTGAGCCTGCAATACTACCCAAGGTATTGGAACTCTAAGTGTTCAATTACAAATTTTATTCGCGTACATAAAAAACACCACTACTGTGCCTTAAAAATATACATGAAACTGGTTTCTACAACGTTAACTTCGTGTTTGCCAAACCTAGTCCCCAGAACTAACGGGAAAGAAGAGATGCAACAGTCAATGGCTGTTGGCAATCAGCTCGTAATGAGGAGTCATACAAAATGCATCAAGAACGCTGTATTATATCTTACTCACCACTCACCGCTCACCACTCACCACCCACGACTCACCACTCACTTTTCATCACTCACCACTATAAGTGGAGTTAAACATAGTACAGTTAACCTTGCATAATTCGGATCGGTTTTATCCGGATTTTGTATATTCCGGACAGAAATGCTAAGTCCAATTAGTTTCCTGTTAAAGTGCACTAAAACAATTCTCATTATCCGGATCTCCTAATCCGGAAAAATGCATAAACCAGACAACATATTTTGGTCCATTCGTACAAGTACATACTAATTACTCATCATAGTCCGTATCAGCGATCCTTCCACTTGATCTTCTTAATGGCAAAGACCGATGAACAGTCTAATGAGGAGGCATCAGCTTTCATGAGAAAACAGAAGAGTTCATGAAACGATTGTCCTTACTTAGAAGTCACACAACTATTATGGATTTCTTCTCTAAGTCTTAAAATATTGGTTTTGTTGTTTATATAAATTTTTGTTGAAAAATAAGTAATAAACTTATATATTAAGTTTTGTTGAAATATACAAGAATATATATAGAACGGTAGCAATATTTTACACTACGTGGTGCAAGTTTTTTTATAAGAAGCAGATTTATAAGAAACCTAATACTAAACAGACTAAAATTTAAAAAATCTGTAGAACTACAAGGAAAGAGTTAAGGCACTTTAGAAATTTCTGTTCCATCTCTCACAGTTTTGGAAATCCCTTTTTCCTCCAAAGAATTAAGTGTCCACTACAGTACTGTATGTTTATGTGCCTAAAAGCCAAAAAGCTTTATGGGCACTACAAAAGACAATGTTTGTTACGTTTTGCTTTCGTTTTCACTACAACGTTTTGAGTAAATTGAGAAACTTTACTACTAGGTCTTTGGCCAGTCTTCATATAAAATACGTATTTTTTAGGGCTAACTTGAATAGCGGCATACAGAGATGACCTGATTCCTACCACTCTATATGCCCAACAACCCTGAAAGTGACCCCCAAACAACAACAGAAATTTTACGGGGTCATGTGTAAATGAGTGGTATCACTGAAGAAATTTCTATCTGGTCCGGATATTCTGTAATCCGGACAAAATTAGCCGGTCCCATGTGATCCGAATTATGTGAAGTTAACTGTGTACGCATCGGCAATTGGCCTATGGTGGCTAATAAAGGGGAAACTGGTGTTACCCGATGTTTTGCTAAAGGGGCGACATTGCTCTGGCCCATAGAGTGACTGCTTTCATCCTCGAGAACAGATGAAGATACAGGAGTGTTGGATGAAAGGCCTATGAATTACCAAACGTGATGAAGAAATTAGAATATCTGTTTGAAACGAGGAAGAATTTCATAGATCTATATAAACGCAAGGAGGGTACCAGTGAGGAAAGGATACAACAATATTCCATGGACAGAGTCGCACAAATGTTGGAATAAATCCTTTATATAAAGCCATAAATCCTTCTGTTTTTGCTGTCTAAAAATTGAATTTCAAAGCAATTGGATAATCAAAAGAGTAAACATAGGTATTCCCAAAAAGATTGTTTTGTTTGGGAGTAAAGAAGCACCCAAAGACTTGGCAATAAATTCTTGACACAAAAGCGAATTCTAACTAAGTACAATAAAAATGAGGTGCTCATCAAAAAATAATAGCACTCGCATATCTATGCAAAATAAACAGAAAGCACAAGCTATTAGCTTCTCCATTCTTTCGCATCTCTCTCATTCTAGGCCATTGCACAGTATACTTCTCTCTAATTCATATGGTTCCAGATGGGCAAATGCTTTCGAAAAAATTCTCATCAATATCTGCATTGGTATTTCTACCGCCCACAAGAATCTCTTGATAGCTCTACCATACCCATTGTTATCGAGTAGGTCTTAGACCAATATTAAAGGAGTTTATCTATTGATGCACAAATGAAATAAAAAAGTTAATACATACCCGAATAAAGCAATCCAAAGAGCTGGTATAGATGATCACTTCACCTCCTGAGGATTGCGAACCCTTCAGGTTTCTTTGATTCATCATGCGAGTCTAAAATTGACACAGGCTTGATTTGATAAAATTTAAGATCTTTATAATTCGTGCTCACTACGCATGCTCATACCTCTTACAACAAAGATCATACAGACAACTGTAACTGGTTTAGGCCTAGGTGTACTGCTGGATCGTTAAAAATCAACATGTTTAGGAAATAAACAGATAGAAACATGAAATACCTTGACAACATCAATTGGATTCGATGCTATAGCCCCAGCAAGACCAGCAACAATGCTTGCTCTATAAAACATAAAACTCTGAAATTAACAGTATCTACGGAAAAAGGAAAGGTATAAAAAATTATGGTATATTGTGTGTACCGTGTCGGAAGGAGTCTTCATGTACCTGCGGTGTTTTAGCTAATAACTCTGATCTAGGACTTGAGCTCATCTGGTTGGAATATCAACACGTATTGAATGCAACGAAAAAGCCCTATGGGACGACTAAATAGCTGTAAACCGACCTCTGTAAAATGGCCTAAGTTACAAGACTATGAGTAAAAACAACTCAAAGTAAACTCTGTAAATTCCCAGCACCTACAGTTTACTTAAGTTCTTAATTACTTACTTAAAGCCTACACTACTAAGGAGCAACATTGTTGGTTGGGTGACGTGAGTGCTTCAGTATCCACAATCGACGAATTTTCGCTGTTTACAGCTTTTTGAGTATGCTGAGAGCAATGTGAAGATCACAAGACATACTAGGGTGCATTTCATGCATTTAGGCTCGAAGATCTCCACCGTGGAGCTTGCCTTCCTGTCGGCATCGCGGGGTGGATTTAACCTCCTTTGCATACTGATTAACACACCTAACTAAAAGCAATGCGTCGCTAGGTGAGCTGGGGGCATCAGTCCCCAATTATTGCCAGCAAGCGAAACTTGGAGTACACCTGAGGGAGCTACTGGCGTACCTCCGGCGTGAGTTGTACACGGAATGCACCCAGGAAGACGTATCGCTTGAGCTTCAAAGATATGTAATATTTGCAGGCATGTAGCCACATTTCGAATCTGTGATTTCCAGAAGGCAAAATTCATGTGACACCCAAACCAACAAAAAGAATGCAGAACGGTTACAACCGTCTTATGCTCCAAGACTAGCTGTTCTTAATCACCAAGAAACTCTATGATGACAAAGAACATGGATGAAGAACAGGGAGGCTGACTACTATAAATCTACATACATGAAATGATTCCATGCCGTATCTCCAAGAATCCCAAGTGTGATGAATTTTCTTTTGCACCAATCATAAACTGGAAGCTCTACTCCTGCTATGACAGATGCTCTTTGAGCAGTTGGACCGACTCCCTACAGACAAAAAGGGAGCAAAACAAAAGATTATGATAAAACGATCTAATGGAAACACAAAGATTTTGACAAACATGCAATGAGCTAAAAACTATATATGTGTAATAAAAAGTTGGAAAAAGATACCATATTTCTAAGTTTCTCACAGGGGTGTCTAACGTACAGCTCAACACCAAAAGTGCAGTGCTAAGATCATTTTTTACAGTTGTGGAAAATAATTTCTCCATATTGCACTTTGTATCAATCTACGCAGATTCCCTTTAAAGTAGTTTTGAATCCCAAATAAACGTACCCCACGCCTATTAATTTTTCTAATTTAATCCACCAAGGAAGTCTATAATTCTATTAAGTATTAAGCAGCGCGAGAAAACCGCATCTTTCTCTTTGGTTACAACTGAAACGCTCGTGAAACCCATCCATAGCTATTACAAAGAAATCTCCCACCCAATCCGTTTATTCAAGCCTCCCGTTCTTTGGGCTTTTAGGAAATTTCCAACTATCCCACTGTTCCAGCTCCCTCCGATTATCTGGGACTTAACAGTATTAAATGCTACATATACACTTCTATTTCACAAAAATGTCAACAAAGAATTCATGATCTCATTGCCTGGCCGTCAAAGGCATTTTGTCTATGCTTAAAAAATCAAGGACTATTCCTGAATATAGTGCCTGAGAGAATACGTGCATTCCTAAGTTCTCGCTAAAGACAAATCTGCATTCGCGGTGCATACCATGCAATTTCTAGCATTTTCTCTCAATCATAAAAGTGCCACAGAGGACTGCCTCGTTACAGCTACGAACAATACAACAAGACAGGAACCCCACAACAACAGGCCTCCAATGCAAAACCATGCTGTTAAATCTACAAACGAACTTCTAGGAATATATTTGATTTAAGAAAACCTTACTCTGTATAATCCTTTAAACCCTTCTTGATTGTAAACATCAGCAAACATAGAGAACATGTTCTTTTGACTAAGGCCTAGTGTTCCTTCCGTCTGTGCTTGTAGACGTACTTTTAGGACATCGGTTGGATTACAAAGAGACGAAGAAATAGCCCCAGCAGCAACACCTGCTATTACGTTGTAATACAGTGTCTCCTCTTCTTGATTTTTAACAAGAGTTCGTTTAATTCCATGATAGAGTCCTATTTTTATAGTACCATAAGTAGCTTGACGTAATAACGCCGGTGAGATACCGTTATAAAGACTACGAAATCCTTCTTCCTTTGTGATCCTGTACATAGCATGAAGCATCCCTCTGTATCTCATTTCAGAAAGAGATTTATTAAGGACTTGCCCTTGCACTTGAAGTCTTGTCTTGGTAGTGTCAATAGGAAATGTAGCTAGAATTCAAATTAACAAGTAAATATTGGAAACTTATAATAATTAAAAAAAAATTAATCCCAGAGTATTATTTACGGTCATCACCAGGGCCAATTTATAAGGCACAAAAAATTTTGTCAGATAAATTTTTGGCAGGTAAGTTTCTTTGAAAAAAATTACGGATAATTTTTCATAATTTCGCCATAACAAACATTTTGTTGTGGATTTTTAACACAGAAAATATGTCAGTGCTCTACTGTAAATGACGGAAAATCAAAAGAGATGAATCTAGCATGCAAGAAATCAGACAGTTGAATCATGAAAAAGCAGATTTATAATATCATGAAATTAGCAATTAAAAACAATTAGAAGTGAAAATGAACTCATTTCAAGAAATGATGATGATGATGATGACAATGATGATAATGGTGTTGATGATGATGTTGATGATGGGCTAGCCCATGGTTGGAGACCTCCTCGTGGTGGCAAGCGGGCACAGAGACTCTGCCCTTAAGTTGATAGTGATTCATTTCGCGAAGATTCAGAATTGGGGCAGATGTTGACGACCTGTGGCAAACTGTCCAACCAGGCCCCTTCAGTGAAAGTCCGGCACAGCAGCTTCAGGCTGCAGCTCTGATAAGTAACTGTTGGGGTAACAGAGTGGATTGAGTGTAGCCGACTCAATCACTTCTTCTAAACAATTTGAAGGCAACACTGACCTAAGGGTCAGCCTAGGCCCCGTAAGGGGCATACAGGAAAAGAGAGAGAGAGAGAGAGAGAGAGATGTTGATGATGGTGCTGATGATAAGATCTAAGATAATGATATCATTTGTATTGACTAAACTGCAAAGATCAACAAAGTTGATTTCTGATAAATATATATATATATATATATATATATATATATATATATATATATATATATATATATATATATATATATATATACTAGCTTCTTTACTCTTGAAATTCTTCAAAGCAAGAAAAACTATCATGACAAATTTTTGTCATATCTAAAATTTAGTCAAAGAAAAATGTTGTCCAAATCATTGTCTGAGATGTGGCCATGATAAAAATAAAGAAATTAAGATATAACAAAATCCTCAGATTGCATCTGTGTATGAATGTATTTTAAGCTCCTTACAATAAGCCTTGAAATGTAACAAACAACTTTGCACTTTACTTTGATGAGTCTATGATCATATGATTTAATAACCTGTGACAAGTCAAACTTTGATAGATAAGCAAGCTTTAATTTCTATTTGAGGTGTCATCTGTTCAGGCTAAAAGTATATTGCCCAGCTAACTCTATCCTATCTGTTTCCCTAAGGTATATGGGCTAGCAATTCTAGGATGACAAAAGCAAAAGGGAAACCATCTGGCAGTTTCATGTACTGATAGTGCACAATAAATGTATTGTTGTGCAGTCACCCAAAAGATCACTGCAGAAGTACAGTGCAATGTAGACGTGAATGTGAATTGGTGAGAGTGCAATGATTAGCTGTTTTCAAAACAATGAATATGTCAACATTTGTTAGTCAACATCTAGACTTGTTTCAGTATTCCATATGATAAACAGCAATGCAGCTAAGCCTTGAAAATAGCTTCTGCCTTCCAAATGTCATGAAACTGATGGAATTACATGTTCTGTTACAGATATGCTTCTGCATTTTGATCAATCCTCTATGTAGATCAATGCCCCCCCCCTTAACAACTAAGATTCCCAGTAGTAGTATTTATAATCCTTAGCAACTTTGTAAGGAATTCACAGAAGAAAATTTAGATTCACTTATGGGCATGTAGCACTTTACAATTCTTAAGCAAATGTATATAAACAGGATAAAAATAAAATGTTTTGACAAACTAATGAAAGATGAGAAACCTTGTACTACCTAAAGATGATCATAAGATATATTATGCACAACAGTTCTTCTGATCAAGTAAGCCACAGTCACCATATGTGGCATCTGCTTTCAATACATTTTAGAAAGAGCTAGGTATAACATACTGCTATGAATTGACATTTTGAACCTTCTACATGGTCTTTGTTCTGCACAATTGGCAAAAAGTAGTGCCTAAATATCTACCCCTTGGGGAATTGAAATGCTTACTCTGATCTTTGCATATCTTCACGCAGGAAGATCTGGCTGCAGAACTGCAGCTGGGTCTCCTTGCATAAAAATATGCAAATCAGCAGAACTTGACAATCTAGCTACAACACCTGACAATCTAGCTATAACACCTTGTACTCAACTGTCATAAGCAACCTAGGACAAGGCCTAGCCCTAAAATTTCCTTATTTTTGGCTTTTGTTTGATAACACTTTAGACTAAAAGCTCCTTAATGCTTCCTTCATACTAACTGCAAGTTTAGTGTTGTAGACATTGAAACTACTCGATGATAATACAGGGCAAGTTTCAATGGAATCCCGCTTACAAACCACTTGTTGCAAGGATTACACGTACATGCAATACACGCGAATTCTGCTTCTTAAATCCCCTATGGCTTGGAATGACAAAAATGATGGAAATGGAAGATTTCCTCAGTAATTATGTCTTTCGTAGTACACATGCCTTGAATCTTCTGGTTTTTTACAAGTAATTTCGTTATAAAGGGGCCTAGCTTACACAATCTCAAAGTACCTAGCTTACCGGTTGATTAGACTAGCCTCAGCGCTGGAGGCAGCCGTAACCAAATATCTAGTGCACTCTGAGTACCAAAGGGTTGGCTTTGTATAAGCTAGCAATTGCTTATCCTAAATTTGCAATATATTTGGCATTCACTACTAACTGTACTTCACGGATGACTAAACGATTCTGTGGGCAACCGGCACGATAAAAACTGATTACCCCGTAAAAAATAAGTTAACAAACATACCTAGCTCAGCTGTCATTGATGCAAATCCACCATACAGAAAAGGCTTCCAATCCATTATATCTTGATTCGGCGATTTCCCTCTCCAATAGTCTCTTAAAAATTCATCACGTTTCTTCTATCAATTATTCTCACATGGAAAAAAGAAACTTAGGCCCAAAGTGAGTGAGCCTCGGAGTCACAAAAATCTCGTTCAGGCTCAGATTGACGTGTTATCAATAACAAAAGAACAAAGATGAGATAAACTGGTTAGCGTTAGTTATTTCTTGTCAGCCATTATGAAAAGCATCGATATTCATAATGGCGGACATGAAAAGACTAACGCTAGCTAATAATAATAATAATAATAATAATAACGAATTTTTTAACAGGATAAAAACTTCAACAATTATAAAATTGCTGTTATCAATGTTTGTCCTGTAAGCTCTAACTCTTCCCTTTCTGCTAACGGAAACCCTAGCCCTGTGGGGTAAATGGGGTAGCATTTGAATGTACAGATGAAGAGCTATCGAATGGTGTATGATTTATGGGGGTAGCCCCCTGTTATCACTGTGAGGTGCAAAACCGTACTAGCGCCCAACTTTGCTTCATCACCTTGAAATGTATTTATGTTTCGTCTTTAATACCCCTATATTGGAAGGAAGGTGCTGCAATTGCTTGCAACTATTGAAAAAGTACCCTCACAATGTTAAAATGTGCCTTTCACCAAGAGACAACGCTATGAGTGAAGTTGAATCTTGCTAGAATCCAGGGGCAGACTGGCAAGGGATGTCGGGATGTAAGCGCACCTCAAGTCCACACTGCTTATTCTTTATGGGGGCCCCTATTATCCTCAGCAACTTAGTTGATCATTGTTCTAGTATCTGATAGGGAAAATAAACGACCATACCCAATACGGGCACTGCGTCGGTAGGGGAGTTGGGAAGGCTTCAGCACCCTCCCCTAACATTTTGCCAGCCAGTTTTCCTAGCCCTTATAAAGCAATTTGTTGTTTATATATTGCAACCTAGTTGCTATACACAGTGCTGTGTAGCGATAATGGTATGATGATGCGTACCTCCGCTTTACAACCAGAGCGTATGCAGTTTGATCTCACTACTTGCAAAGCAGAGTATTAGCCTTTTCAGAGTTATCAACAGACTGTACAATGAATTGGGTGGCAGAAAGGCATGCTAGATCAATGCTATGCGCCACTTAACGATTACGGTTTAATTCGGTTGATGAGCCGGCATGTAAAGAATAGCAAGCCATTTGGCTGGAGTGTGAGAGGACAGTAAACTCCTGCTAATTGTGCACCTTCAAGCTTACTTACTTACCACCTGTTACTTACTTATCGAATCTAGAACTGATGGATGTTTCTTATCCTCTGTAGTCTTACTTTTCACTTTTTTAATTTTGAAACATTTATTTGCTACGTCCTTGTTCTATTGTTTAGAGCCGGACTGTTTTTATTGTACATATTATTGTAATAATGGAATATATTGAATGAGGTCTTGCTTAGTCTCCTACTTCTTTTTATGACTTAATCACGTGGGACAAATTGAAGAAAATATGCTTTGTCATTGAGTTCAGTTGCCCATCTGACGTTAATATCTCTCATAAGGTCCAAGAAAAATGAAAAATTATAGACACCGTTACTACGAAATGTGCTGATCCTTCATCCTGATTATCACTTTAAAATGTCACCTATAGTAGTTGGAGCACTTGGGTTGTACCGTCATGCCTCTTCAACTACATGACTATCCTGGGATTTGATAAGAAAGGAGCTTTGAGGCACATTAACAAAATGCAAGCAGTTGTATCTAGTGGGACAGCTAAAATCTGTAAAACATTCTTAAACTTTTAAAGTATTCGAACTCCATCGATAAAAAGTAGCTTTAATTTGAGCACTGTAAATGTACTGTTTTTGGGTTTACTTCGAAATTATTATTGACATCTAATAATCAATCTTGTCTCGAGGTTTGAGACCGGTTGATTTGTTTTATTGTATAGAAATGCTAATTGTAAATTAATTATATATATTAAGCTTACTTAGTTACTTCATAAGTATGTTGCCTTACTACGAAATCTACAAATGTTATGCCAAGACTACCGATTTGAAATGATCCCAATAATAGTCGCGGTGCACTGGGCTACGTTTCTAAGGAATTGAGAACCAACCTGGAAAAAATTGAACTTTGATTAGAAAGAGGTACAAAACATCACGAGAGAATTACAGACTATATAGGTCTCAGAAACTGTGAAAGTCATGAAAGCTTGCATGGATTCAACGTGTATAATCTAGTCTAGAAACTGATTGATGTTTCTTATCCTCAAGCCCTCTGTAGCTTTACTTTTTAATTTTTGATTTCGACATATTTATTTGTTTTGTCCTTGCTCTATTTTTTTATATACTTGTTTACTTATTTACTTAATTATTGCAGGAATGAGTGAATTGAACTTGCTCAATCCTGCAATACCACTATATTTAGAATATATATTTATAGGAAAGTGGTTAAGAAGAAGGTAGTACTCGACAGCAGAAAAAGGTATGAATTTCTAAAACCTATGAAACTTGCTAAGTTTGTTGGATGAACCCTTGCTTGCTTCATTGTATTAATTTCTTGTAACTTACGAATGATCTAATAACCTCAGGTTGAATGAGAGACAAACATGTGATACAGTCACGAGTTCATGATCGCATGTCGCAATAGACTTGTCTTGCTATATTCGCTCAGATCGAGTGTCAATGTCGAAAAGATGGGTTGTAAAATTCAAGATCGCCTGTTTCTGGAATCTTTCCTGCATAAAACGAGAATTTACCAGCACTGCAAGAAGTGAAATTCTTAATAAGTTGCAGTTTTCACACAACTACATCACCTCTTTTGTTTAATTTGCATATATTTCTTAGGAAGATATGATTGTATATGCCAATGCTATGTTTGTGTAGTGTCTATCTGTTTGTGTAACACTGTAGCTTGTTAAGCAGCCTTTAACATTCGTGTTAAAAAAATCTTGAGAAAATTGTAGTGCTAGATCATGAAAAGGTGAAGAAAGGTTCAGTACTTGATGAAAAAACTTTTCTTTTAAAAAACTTGTTTACTACTTTCACTGGACTTGTACCATAACTACGGTTGCAAACAAAGCTCATTGATAAATATTTCCAAAGTTGCTATAAATAAAAAAGTTTCTGCAAATAAACAAGTGTCTGCACATAAGTGTCTGCAAATAAAAAAGGTCTGAAAATAAGGAGTTAATCAGCCGTAACCGATAAATTAAATCGAAACTCAATAAAAGTAGGCCTAATAGAACAGAGAGTAGATCAGCATGGCTGGTCTCGCTTTTTTGAAATGCAGGAAACAGAATGAGACAGATTAGAAGGGGAACAGTCTGCAAAGAGGGAAAGGAAAGCCCCACTATAAGAAATAAACGTCACAATTAATATTGGAATTTTAAAGCTTATTTTTCATAGTGTTTGAACATGTTGAGAAATCAGTGCAACAAAATTTGAGCAATTGTTGTCAATCGAAACGTTGGTTAAATTAAGATACATTTATGCAGCATGATTCGCCCACTCATGACGTAACATTTATCTATGTCAACATTAGCCCAAATTGAAGAGACTGTGGTACGTTGGCTGTGAAGAAGGCCTTGTTTAGTCAGTCATAGTAAGCAAAGCAACCCCCGTGAGCTCAAATATTCGTATAAATATCTTTAAAGTGCTTTTAGTATATATATACAAAAGAGATTGCAAATATCTGCAAATCCAGCCATTAAGAACGGAATGGATATCAAGAAGTTATCATGAGATAAAGGCAGAATGGGGCGGAAGGGATCCAACAGGGCCACCAACATTTTTAAGAGGAAAATGTTGGACTAGTAAATCGGTTGCAGAATATAGAGATGGGCCAATAAGTTTCATTTAGAAATAAACATGTTTAAAAAATTAAGGAAGTATAAAGTCTAGTCACTACCTTCTTTAGCGCTATTCCGTTACGCACCCTACACTGCCTGGGCTGACCCTGGTGCCAGTGGACCATCTCTGAATTGTTTTTAAAGAGGTCAATTAGTCCGTTACACTCAATCCACTCTGCTATCCCAACAGCTACATGGTTAAACTGCAGCGTGAACCACTGAGCCTGTTATCTCATTTCAGAAAGAGATCTATGTAAACAAAATTTGTTGATTTTAAGTTTCAATGAACGAAAGCCTAGACAATCATTTGTGTTATACAAATATCCAAGAAAAATGTTACTGGTAAGCTACATAGCGTTAACCCCCTCCCCCTGATTCCACTTTATGATGGCTGGTGTCACTATTGCTTATGAAAATATGTTTTAACGCCTGGCCTGCGGTCCACATTCTGGCTTACCATGTTATCCAAAGTGACCCGCGCTGAGACTGCACTGGATTGTGCTAATAAAGGTATGTAAAAAGTGGCCCTCCAAATATAGCTTAAATTAAAAAAGAATCCCTGATAGAAAACAGTATGGACAATCCTGGTTTATGGCATATCAAACCAGCAGAATGTAACCACATCAGTGTATGAACGTGGTTGTTCAAACCTCTTCATTCAAAATAATTGTCTAGTTCGACTGCGATCAAAGAACTAAACCGAAAACTATTGTTGGCCTAATGACGAGCTCGAAGGGCCTCGCTTCGAGTGTTTGATCTCATTTTCATTGATCCATCTGTGAAGCATAGAGTTGCCAAGTGCCAAGCATTGAGCACGGGGCATGCTTGTTAAACTGATAGCTCAAAATGCAGAATATATTGATTTTGATATCTTTTGGCTTATACCCATTATCATAAGATTTGCCGTTTTGCAACATATAGTTCACGTTTCTTTTCATAAGGAGTAGCTTAACAAGGAACCTTCATATAGAGGCCAAAAATTCTAAGGAACCTTTATTAATACCAACAAAATCCTCAAGGAGCTTTTCAAATTGGACTTCTTTATCACTGCAAACAATCGCGAATTAACAAGCCAAACTTTCATCAATTGTGTGTAGGTCCAACAATTGGTTCAAAAGTGGGTTTCCATGGAAGCCTGAAGTGGCCTAAAGTGTCGTCTTAACATTGAGCAATTAAAATTTCTATAACACTAATGTGCAGTCAAAAAAGAGGAACTTTTTAGTATAGCAATGCCGCCAAATGCTTGGGAGGTCAGATCAGCTCTATTTTCTCCTAACCTAAGTGACCAATCATCGTGTAAAATTGGTTTAAATGTAGCTGTGGAACGCATGTGTGGTCAAAATATTGCATGATGATTGGTCACTTAGTTTGGGAGAACATAGACATGACAATGGTCAAGAGATCTCCAAAAAGTAAGGGACTTTTAGAGCTTTAGGGCCTTGTGCTATGTTCCTTATAAGCAAAAACAAACAACATCACAAAGAATAATGAAAACAGCAATTTTCCGAAGAAACTCAAGAACTTAATGGTCGTCCCTACATTGGGGCTCGAGGGGTGAGAAACCCCAATGTTACGTCAGTCGGGAAAATCTGTCTGTGATTTACAACCGTATTCACAACCTTGAGTCAACAAACCAAATTGGCCACGCACCCTCCCGCAATTATTTTAGTGCATAGCTATGACGCGGCTCATAAAAGAAGCTAGTAGCATTGGAAGAAACCTCGTTGTTGTTGAAGTCATTTTTGTCGAAAATAATGTCCTTTGATTTTAGCAGTCAATTTCGCATGGCAAAGTGTAAAATCTTCAATGCAACTGACAAGTAGTCAGGGCACAGGAGTTTCCTCGAAAAGTTTGCTACTTTGCCTTTGTTGGTAACATGATCTTTTTTGATAAAGTCATTCAAATCAAACAAAAAAACACTTTTGTGTGAAAAGGAGTATTACTTCTGATCATCTTTGCCTACAAAATGTACCACAGGATGTCATAATTCTTTAGTTGCCTGCTGTGAGCTGATGCCTGGTGGTAGCAACAAGAAAAGCCAGCAAATTATACAATAACAGCCTTGTAGTACATGACTCCTGGAGCCAAACCCAAACTTGCTAAAGAGGTAGCGTAGACAAGGTAAGTACGACACAATACTGACTTCGTGTGTGTGAAAACGCCCTCTTTTCTCAAGTTTTATCTACATGCTAGCAATCCCGTAACTTAGTGGGCTGATAGGTTTATAAAACCTAAATGTAGAAGGCCAAATCACTAAGGAACTGTCCGCATGAATTGTGTGTAATAAATGCCGGAGTATTTCATAGAAGTGCTCGCGTTTAAACTTACAAGGTCTATGGTATCCTGCTGTAAGAATATCATCGTATCATCGTATCATCATCATTATCATCATCATCATCACTACGATTACTTTCATCATCATCATCATTACAATCATCATCATTATCTTCATCATCATCGTAGGCATCATCATCATCATCATCATCATCATCATCATCATCATCATCATCATCATCATCATCATCATCATCATCATCATCATCATCATCATCATCATCATCATCATCATCATCATCATCATTATCTTCATTATCTTCATCATCATCGTAATCATCATCATCATCATCATCATCATCATCATCATCATCATCGTAAGCATCATCATCATCATCATCATCATCATCATCATCATCATCATCATCATCATCATTATCATCATCATCATCATCATCATTATCATCATTATCATCATCATCATCATCATCATCATCATCATCATCATCATCATCATCATCATCATCATCATCATCATCATCATCATCATCATCATCATCATCATAATCCATTACCAGCCATTAACCATAATTATTTTAACAATTAAAACAGCCGCCCTTGACTTCAAAGAATGTTATTCATACAAACTAATAACGATATTTGTGATTATCAAAACAATCAGGCATCTGGCAGATGATGGAATTTCATTTGACAAAGATTCGCTCAGAATCATCATCACTTTGAGAATTTACACTTATTTTATTGCAATAGCTCAACAATGGTGATAACAACATCACTTATCTTATTATATCTTCATTAATATTTGCTTACAATTCTCACTTGCCGTCAGGAACTGCTTGTACAATTAGGAGTATGTAAATCAACGTTTATATCGAGTATCTTACGGTAGAGGTCATTTATTTACAGACGGAGTTGTGCAGTCCAGATTGCGCAAGAGCTACAAAGACAGGTCATCAGGTAACGCGACGCAACCTCAATTGTGAATGCCAAAGGGGGCAACAAGATGGCGTTGGTGTTTCTGATTCTGAGTTTTATTTGTAGTGTCAACGGGCAACAAAATGCGACAGAATTCTTGCGTCAATACAATGAAGTGGCTCGTGGCTATCGCTATATGTCAGGCCAAGCTAACTGGGAATATAACACAAATATATCAGCCGCAACAAATGCAAGAATGATCGAAACAAGTATGAAAGTGTCCAAATACTTCGTGCAGGCTCGCGAAAATGCAACGAAAGTCAACCAAACAGGCGCAAGTGCAGACACGAAACGACAACTATCGTTCATATTATCCAGCGCCACCTCAAAGAACGATACTATCGTTAAAAGAGTAGCTACATTGAAAGCGCAATTGAAAGGGTTATATAGCACTGGATGTGTCCCGGCAAAGGCTAGCCAAGTGCCAACATTGAACGGTACGTGGAATGGGACAAAATGTCTCCCATTGGATCCAGATTTGTATAAAATTCTCGGTAAATCTCGCAACTACAAAGAACTTGAATTTGCTTGGAAAGGATGGAGAGATGCAACTGGACCTAAAATGAAATCGGTTTATAAAGACTTTGTAGATGCTTTGAACATTGGGGCAAAGGAAAACGGATGGAAAGATTATGGTGCATATGTTCGTTCATGGTATGAAGTTGGTGATAGATTGGAATCAATAGCAGAGGCTCTGTGGTTAGACTTGAAACCATTCTATGAAGAGCTTCATGCATATGTGAGATTCAAACTGCGAAAACACTACCCAAGTGTGAAGGAGAAAGATCCAATTCCGGCGCATATCCTTGGTAACATGTGGGCGCAAAGTTGGGTGAATATTTATGATCTTGTCGTCCCGTTTCCAGGTAATGCTTCATTTTCATGCTCATTTTCATTAGCTGTAAATTCGCTACGCACATGCAACTATAACAATAAAATAAATACAACATTAGCTTGGATGATTAGATTACAATACAATTTCAGAAGGAAGGAAATTCAGAGGAAGACATTTCTCAGTAGATAAACTAGCAGAGGAGAGAACGTCCGTTTTCCTATTTCTTTTGCATTACAATACTTCTCGTCATTATCTCAGCTGCGTTTAGTGATTTCAGTGCAGGAAGTTCATTCCTTGTTCTTTGGTAAGCTGTGGCGCATTGATAACAAAGTTATGGCGCGTGCGCGGATGGAGGCAGTCAGATTGCCGTGCTGGGGAAGATATTCTTGCGAACTGCAAAGAATACGATCTGCTCTGCTAAGAATCCGTTTACACGTAATGCATAATGTCGTATAGATATTTATCCATATAAAGACTCATACGGATAACTCTATATCCGTTTAGCTTACGCATGTACACTAGAGAAAGTCCAATGGCCTAGATTTTTTGTCCGGATAAGGCGGCAAATGTAAATAAGGACCTACTCTTAGTCCCAAGTAGACGGGGGGGGGGAGTTGACTAGTAGGGACGTTTGGATAATGGTTACAAAGCCACTAAACAGAGAATCGGAATAAACCGAACGGGTGGGACACCTATCTAGTAATAGCTATGGATGGCTTTCACAAGTCGTATGATCTGTAAAAAAATTAACAACACGGTTTCCTCACGTTAATTAATACTCAATGGATTGCAGACTGTTAAATAATAAACGGGGGATCTGGAATAAGAATGTCCTGGGTGGATTTTTTTCATGAAATTAATAAGCTTGGGGCACGTTTGTTCGGGACTCAAGAGTAGCCGGGGACGTAAGTTTAATCTTTTTTATAGCCGGTGGACCAATGATATAGAAGCTATATTGGTGTTCCTGATACTCGGGGCACATTATGCCAACTTGGTGTAAATCCGATAGTTAAAGCGCGTTGAAGTGTGTTAACTATTGAGCAGAACTGATCTCGCCATTCACCTGTTTAATCTGGATATCTGTAAATACAACTTTGAGCGAAAGCCAGTTGAGTAAACATATGTTACGGATAATCTCCTTTGGCTACGAATTATTGTCTCGTCACGAAATTTTCACCTCGTATTTCGACTGGCAGTACTTGATTGGGTGTAATCAGGCACGCCTGCCCGTAGCGAGGGCAGGGGGGCAAGTTTCCTATTGAGGGCACATTATAAGCATTTTTGCACTAAAATAATCAACTCCTTGGAAAGGACAGGAGGAGCAGCTGCCCCCCTGCCCCCTGCTTCCCCAGCGTAGGCGTCCCTGGCTGTAATTCCATACAAGAGGGGGGGGGGTTAGATTAAACAGGATAGGTTGGACAATTTCACTAATTGCGAGAACAATGGATGAGTATCACAACTCATTTCAACTGTAAAAAGAAATTAAAAACACAATTTCTCACGTTACGTAATAATGAATCGAATTACAGACAAAAATAATAAAGGAGGGTCTGGAATATGGATGTCCTGGGTGGATGTTTCAAAAAATTAGTAAGCAGTAAGCAGGGGGAGCTTTTTATCGGAACTCAAGAGTGTTGTAAGTCTACGGCACACAGTCGTAAGACACGTCTCTTTTAAGATCGTTTGTTTTTGGCCATGTATCGAAACGTTACTTATCATTAAGTATAAATCAAGGAGATGATGAACTTGCGTTGAAATTGGGTTTTCAACTTTCAGATGTATAGTCGACTCCCCTTGTAGTCACATCGAACGTGTCAACGAAAAGTGTGATTCCAAGCGGAGAGTGGCTATAACCTACAGTGTAAGCGGAGTGTGAATGTACGCGGGGTGTGAATGTAAGCGGAGTGTGACTGTACGCGGAGTGTGACTGTACGCGGAGTGTGAATGTAAGCGGAGTGTGAATGTACGCGGAGTGTGACTGTACGCGGAGTGTGAATGTACGCGGAGTGTGACTGTACGCGGAGTGTGAATGTAAGCGGAGGAGCCTAAAATAGGTATCTAGATTAAACAGAAACCATGTGTGTTAGCTATATACGGTTTTTTTATAAGAAACAGGTTTATAAGAAACCAAGTACTAGACACCCTAAAATTTTAAGAAACTTTTAGAACTTTATGTGACAATTTCCACAGTTTTGGAAACCCCATTTCTTCCACGGATTTGATATGTTTTTCACTACAATATATTTTACGTGCTCAGCTTTATGGGCACTAGAAAACACATTATTTTCCATTTTGCTTTTGTTATCATTGCAATGTTTTTCATTGACTTAAGAAACTTTTAAGAAACTTTTAGAACTAAATTGTCGCCAGAACTTAGAAAATTTTTACTACTAAGCGGGTATAATAGCACAGAGACTCTTTCCAGGACTTTTTGCATTAGAAGTGTAAAAACCGGACAGTAAATGCACTGATTGATCAAAAATCCATGCCTGAAACTGGGAGAGAAGAATACAGCGATATAAATTGGAAACGAAAACATAGAATTAGATATCACTTTTTGATATAAGTGTGCCATAACAATAATAAATATTAGTTAATAAACACACTCTGCGACAGGGAAGCAATCGAGAGTAGCAGTCTGTTTGCGAATTGTTTATACATTCCGCTCAATAATTTTCGCCATTTTGGCTAATAGCTTTTCATCAATATCTTCAGAATTTTCGCTAGAAGGCCCCTGAACTTTTGAACTTCGACAAAAAGCTGCTGTGCGGAAACAAACGTGATTCCATTTGCGCAGGCTCATGAATCCACATCAACTTTAATTTGCATCAATGAGAAATGTGCACAAAACTGAGTAAGAAAAGAAAGAAAATTATTTTCCAAAGATGCTATTTATTAGAATTCAGCACCTTTTTCACAAATATGAATATAAAAAGGGTATTTTGCTAGTTGTCGAAGGAAAGAGTAGTGACTATATAGCCGATGTGTAATTGTAACCACTGTCGACCGTTTATGAACCAATGCCAATTTTAGGGCAACTTTCCAAGACTATACGGCAGTGCTAAACTATGGTCATACCCCAGACGACTTTTTTGCTGGCCACGCCCTGTAAATCATCGCCAGTAGTGACTTCATTCTGAAACGATCATATTCTAAGATGCCTAATGGGGGGGGGGGGTATAAAGAGTTCAGGATTTGGGAAGTTATCTCGGGTTTGCCTGCACGTACATATTTTTTTTACTAGAAAGCTACAGTCTTGTCTGAGTCTCTTAACTGTTCCCGAAATTGAGGCTTGGATTGTCTTAAGATTTTCTTAACTTGTACTGGGGTAAACTGGCTAAACGAGGGCTACCACTGTTTGTTATGAAAAGTGTGATTTTGTTAACCAAGATTATCACAGAAAAGTTTCGACGTTTGTAGAGGAGCTTGCAATGAATGAGCTAACATTGGCTCCTGGCACGTAAAAAAGATACACTTTGGAACTTAAACCTCATGCAATTCTTAAAATTTTCTTAAGATTTAGGCCTTTTGAGCCTCATTGTCTAATAACCTGCTATCTAATAGAAAAAACGCGTATTTTCAGCGATAACTTCGTGCCTGATGTTCAGCAAATTCATTTTCCGAGGTTGGCCGCTGCGAGCACCCTGGTACAGTAAAGGGCGTTATTGTGTACAGCCGGGGGTAAGAGTTCGAGTGTAGCAACGCTCGGAGGTTACTTTTGTGGTAAAACTACTGGTCAAATATAGACTTTAGAACGGAATATGTGACGAGTTGACACACGGTGTTTGATGATCAGTTGAAGAGGCGAATCGGACAGCAACAAATCTCCCTTACTTCCTCGTCTTGAGTAGAGCCGATACGTCAGTATCTGGCTGCCGAAAATGGAAGCTACGTTTTATGCCATTCTGCTCGCAAGCTCCATTTGTATATCTGTGATAGACGGTCAAGAAACAGCGAAACAGTTTTTGGATAGGTTCAATAAAGATGTTCTGCAAATCGATTATAATTCAGGCCAGGCGGCATGGGAATATAATACCAATTTGACTGACGCCAATAGCAAAGCCAGCGTTGCAGCAAGTTTAGCATACTCAAGATATATGTCACAAATTCGAGCGAACGCATCTAAGATCAATATGACTGGAGCAACAAACGATGAGAAAAGACAGCTTAGTTTCATCTCATCTAGCGCAACTTCGAAGAATGAGTCCATCGTTAAAAGAGTTGCGGCGTTAGGTGCAATGCTGGAAGCTATGTATAGTAAAGGATGTGTCCCGGCAAAGGCTAGCCAAGTGCCAACATTGAACGGTACGTGGAATGGGACAAAATGTCTCCCATTGGATCCAGATTTGTATAAAATTCTCGGTAAATCTCGCAACTACAAAGAACTTGAATTTGCTTGGAAAGGATGGAGAGATGCAACTGGACCTAAAATGAAATCGGTTTATAAAGACTTTGTAGATGCTTTGAACATTGGGGCAAAGGAAAACGGATGGAAAGATTATGGTGCATATGTTCGTTCATGGTATGAAGTTGGTGATAGATTGGAATCAATAGCAGAGGCTCTGTGGTTAGACTTGAAACCATTCTATGAAGAGCTTCATGCATATGTGAGATTCAAACTGCGAAAACACTACCCAAGTGTGAAGGAGAAAGATCCAATTCCGGCGCATATCCTTGGTAACATGTGGGCGCAAAGTTGGGTGAATATTTATGATCTTGTCGTCCCGTTTCCAGGTAAGTTTTGGGTGAAGTTTCGGGTTCATGGGATCTCACAACGATAACTTCCTGTTCCTTTATTCCAAACGGATTGTACGTTCGAACGACCGATCAGTGATCATTGATCGTTGGCTGATTAATCAAAAATCATGTCTTGATGCAGTGTTATTTTCGTCCTACTCTTGGGTGCCTGGTAGAGTGGGAACACTTGTTTAACTTTGGATTTTTTCTGATCCCCGGCTTATTAATTTTTGTCTCATACAAGTTTGGTGCGCATGCGGGTTCACACAAGTAAACATCACAACTTGAATTCTCAAAGTGTACACTTCTACGCTTGTCACATTTGATGCAATGCAACGTGACAATATTTCAATGTGCAAACCAACTCAGAAGCCTCTTTATCACACAGTTACTCTCCATTTCACAATTTCAGACCCCCTGCTACTAAATGTATAGAAACTTTCTGACCCCCGGGTATTGAGACCCCCTTCTATTAGGCACCTAAGAGTATTGGTTTAAGCTACATGTTTTTAAGGAAAGACTGCCAAAGACACATGAGACTGAGAACGCCCTAAAATGTAAGGAACTCGTAAGAGCTGCCCAGGCCAGCCTAGAATGCCAATGGTTTAAAAAGTTTACGCCATACATAATGTTTGCATAAACTGTCTGAAATATGCCGACGTGCACTATACTCAGGAGTTATGTGCGTCACATATCTATGGCGTGGCCCCCTGGATTCCAGATTGTACCAGACTGGGAAGAAGAAACATAGGGATGCATTTACGATAAACTGCTTAAGTATGCATAAAGGAATTGAATTAAATAGGTAATACAACTCAAAATAAAAAATGTTTTGACTCATTTATTCGAACAAAATTCGTTCTATACCATTAATGTCCTATATAGATGAAAAGTCAAAGAGCTGCCATCTTGGTACATAACCTTTAATCAATTTACCATACTAGAAAAGTACTGGATAAAGTGCTCTTCTAGGAAAAAGAAAAGTACTCCAACGTGCCAGTCAGTTTAAAGTTTTAATGACAAGAAACAGGTTAAGAAAGTCTTGAGCGTATTTTGTCTGTATAAGCACAATCTCCACACAGCCAGAGACAAGTAATTGTAAAGCTAAATAACTATTCTGAGCTATGAATGACATGATTACTTATCTTTTAACAATAAAATAAATAGTACTGTTCCTTTAATATATATATATATATATATATATATATATATATATATATATATATATATATATATATATATATATATATATATATATATATATATATATATATATATATATATATATCGCGAAATAGTTGCAAACAGCGGAAGAATTATTGTTGTTGGCTGTGGAACCTGTTTTGTTAATTCCCATGTGTTCACTGCGGTGTAGAACTAGGTTGCGAATAGTTTTCCCATAGTACCGGGCATTGCAGCACGGACAGTTAAAATGGTAAACCACAGAGGAATACAAGGGTGTGAGTAGGGTGCCTTAGAAATTGACACGTAGTTTATAACCAGTATGCCATTCTCTTATAGGTCTAAGCATAGCCGCGAAGTGTCTGAGAACTCCGATAAAGTCTATTTTCTCCCAATCTAATTGACCAATCATCATGCAAAATAGGCCTAGTCTTAGTATGTGTGGTCAGAATTCTGCATGATGATTGGTCAATTAGGTTGGGAGAAAATAGACCTAACAGACCTCTCAAACATTTGGCGGCTATGCTGTAGGTCTATTGATCTTGGATTTTAGGATGTTAACTGTGTGGTCCTAGGAAAGGAATAGATAAAAAAGTAGGAGTTTTATTTTCATTACCTCTGTAGGTAACGTCCTGTTCAGAGAAATCCTTAGTCAAAAAGTATTTAATAGCTTTGTCAATAGGAGCTAAAGGAAAAAATTTTTCTTTAAGATAGATTTGATGCAAGAAAGTACAAGTGTAAAAATTAAGAAAAGTACAACAAATGTTAAAAGCACGGAAGATGAAAGAGTGAATTAAATTAACCTTGTAAATATGCAGAGTCAGACTATAGAAATCGGCGTAAGACCTGTGAATGTATTTTTCCTATATAGGCTAGTAGGAAAAACATTATTGTCATAAATGGATTAATGAATCAAAAAAATGGAGAGTATTATGAATGCTTTTTTCCACTGTAAAGCGGATATTTTTATGAAAAGAATAATGAGGGAAACTATCAACCTGTTCATTATTTTGAATATTGCATAAAGTAGCTGTCGTTAACATAACGCCGATTTAAGATGTGTAAAGAAGGAGAATTGCTGAGAAACGTTTGCTCCAGGGCACACATTGGCCAGAGTAGACCCCAGTAGCAAAGCAATAGGCACTCCATCAATCTGGTCGGATGGTTATCTAACAGACACATCGTTCCCCTTAGCAACAAACAACAACAAAATCGTTTCCCTTAGCAGTTAAATTGAGAAGTTTTTATACTGATCTCGATTAAAATTACACATTTAATTAGTTGTAATAAGGTTAGACGTTTTGAAAAGAAAATCGCATAACGAGTATTTCCAAAGTTTAATAGATGTTTTAATGAAATTATTGGCCATCATCCTCGCAAAATCTAACATAAATAAGCAATAATCAAAGTTGATGTGGAAATGAGAAATGAATGTGGCCCCAGCAATGAAACAGGAGAAACAGGACAGCAATCCTGACTGCAGAAGATTTTGTCTCGAGTCAGAAGTCGCAGAGATATTTTGCAAAGCATATCGTCAGGTTATCTTGGACCCTGCAGTAGGGTTGAGTCTAGTATAGTTATGGGCTAACGGTACCACTTAGTAGAAATAGTGGTGTGCTTGTTCTCAAGGCCTAAGTCTTATCAGACTGTGGTTTGTGCAATAATACTTGAAATAACACAATTTCATGCGTTCAGCCTCCAATTTCATGACTACGAGATCAAAACTTGCTGATTTCGCTGAAAACAACGTAGACGCGATTCTCATAGCCCCTATTACGGGTTCACAGTAGATTTTTGCACACTTCAGTATTTTGATAAGGAGGCCTTTGAAGTGCGGCTGCTTAGATCTGCCGTTCTTCAAACAGTAATTCGAGATCAACAAAAGAAGTCTTTTCGTCAAAGGTTCGTACAAACGATCGTGGAGCACAAAGTTGATTCTCAATTCCAAACCAACCTCTCCTTTCATGAAACAATCTGTTCTCAGATCTGCCTTAAGGACCGTCAGGATTAGAAAGGCTTCGAGAATTAACAATTTGAACGCCTCGTCTAAAGCAGAGATTATTGTACTTCTCAAGAAAGGGCTTCATCTTTCATCAAAGCTTCTCCTTAGTCAATGGTCCTCTGAGGAGGAAAGATCATCGCCATGGTAAAGATTTTGTTTAGTCTTTTTGGTTACTACAGCTCTCAAGCGATGGTAGTCAAGCGCTACCAGTGCCAGCCAGAAAGGATTGTAGACATATTGTAACATCCGGCTCCCACACCCTTTTTATACTTTCTGCCTTGGATCTTTCCATATTCTTTGACTTTTGCATCATTCCTACAACCCCCATCATCCCAACCCTATCTGTAAATTTCTAGCTCCTGATAAAGTGTAACATTTGCCATTTCTAGGTGAAGCAAATCTGGACATTTCTCCAAAACTGAAGCAGCTGTATGGTAGCAATATCACTGCTATGTTTGTGAAAGCAGAAGAATTCTTTACATCAATCGGGTGGATGAAATTGCCGGCTGGGTATTGGACTAAATCAATGCTGGAAAAGCCGACAGATGGCAGGAGTGTAGTATGCCACGCCTCGGCATGGGATTTTGCTGTTAAGAATCCAGACCCAGATGTGAGGTATGTGATGACGTCAAGGTCAGTGGCAGATACTTGGAGGTTGGGGGGGGGGTGAAGAAACTGTCGCCCCGGTAATTTGGACAATGATGAATTGTTTAGGGTATGATTAGTACTATGTTTCATTTGAGCGTCCCCCCAGATTTCTTTGTTCTGGTTGCCCATTTACCCTTCCTGATTAAACAGCTGAGTGTCTGCCACTGCTCGAGATCGTTCGTTAATTTAGATAGGTGGGCACGTTATGCATGTGAGACCCATAAGTGACAACATTTTCGCCTAAGAATAACAATAAATTCTCTCTTTATTTATCATGCGTCGATATCTGGCTAGGGGTGTGTAATTTGGTATGCATAAAGACAAAGGTTAAATAAGGTTAGATTGTGGTCGGTGCATTTTAAACACAAGCTATGATTTTGAAAGACTATACTTCCTCAAGCTAGAAATCAATTGGAATATCTTATGTTGCGGTTCTCTTCAAGCTGCCCACAAGCAAGCGGGTACTCGAGTTGCATCATACCATGTTTTCACCTGGTTAGCATGCAATTAGTACGATATTGTTTCTGGATTATTCATCGTATTTCTCTCTCTCTCTCTACTGAGCCTAGCCTTGTAATTCTCTTATTTCACGCCAGCCCCGTCAGCTTTCAACTTTTCCTATGAAGGCTACAGTCGTTATAGGGTCGTACCTTGCTAGAGGATTGGGATTGCTACACCGTCTATCTTTAAAGACTGCGTGCAGAGATATGACGTACCAAACGGAATATCCGTTATTCGAAGGGCAATTTCTATCAAAGCATGCGTATCCAACGCTGAATGGCCATAGGTATAAATTCATTCATTATTCACAGCTAAAAATCTAAAGTTTTAAGATACTGGGGCTCCAGTTTGTATATTATCAATTTTGCCAGGGACCCTGTCAGTAGAGTACTGCTTTGCACCCACCGTAAACGCTACGGAATTAACTCCTATCACTGTTCTAGTTTGCACATATGTATTCTAGTTCAGCCACCGTGTTGCGTGACATGTGTTTGAACATGCTCAAACATTTTGTGCAACTTTTGTCACGTTGAACACATTTTTTCCAATTTAGCCACTTTGTCGACAGACGATTCCATTCAATCCTTCTGTATTAGTGCTTTACACTTCAAAACCACTTGTCTTATCATTGATCAGTTGTTAGCACGCAATTACTATCGTTTCTTCGACAACAAAGCTGACACGATTAGCCACATCTATTGATGTATGTGCGACAACAACAACGAAAAGTGGAACTAATGTTGCGCGACAATGTTGTCTAGTTTAGCCAGGCCTTAACGGAATCTAAAGATATGTTTTGTGGACGGTGATGAATTCATGTTGTGTCTTTGTGAATCTCTCTTCAGTTGCTTTGACTGACACCGGTCAGTGTAACTCTTCTTAACCTCATAGCAGAGGTATTGTTAGGGCTGTTGAAAAATCAAAATCCAAAGCTAAAAGGAGGTTTGTGATTGTCTCCCTTTCTTGTCTTCCTCTCATGTCTCCCTGTCTGCGTTGTTTCGGTGGTCTTGTTGCATGATTCTGTTGGCTCAGAGCTGATGCAAATTGGTATGGGATGCCAGCACAACAAGACGAACCCATCCTGTGAAGGTTCTTTCAAATTAGAAACATAATGTGATTCAGTTCTAGCTATAACTATATGCAGCAACATGAACATAGATACAAAGGAGTCTTGTTGCAAAAAAGTGCTATTTAATATTTTGGTACATTATCTTCATTTCAGAGTGAAAATGTGCACAAGTCCAAACCAGGTTGATTTCATCACAGTTCATCACGAGCTTGGTCACATATATTACTATCTTTGGTACTGGGACCTTGCATATCAATACAGAACCGGTGCAAACCCCGGCTTTCACGAAGCAGTTGGTGATACTCTTGCACTGTCCGTTCAGACACCTCAGCATTTGCATAAAGTTGGCCTTTTAGATTCGCTACCAGCCAACAACCGTAAGTACACACAATGATCTGCGCTCTTTTTTATTACTTCACATCGAGAACGCTTACTCCAAAAGGGTTGCATGTATAAATAACCAAACGATAGTGGGATCCTGACCATATTGACAGCAAGAGCTTGTTTCCAACTCTTTGATTGGCTGCGAAAAGCACCAGTTTATATGAACGTGTGCATTAAATGGTTTATAAGTTATGGAGTATGTAAATGTTATCATCCCTTTTAGCAGTTAAAATCTTACACTATCAAAAACCCTTTAGTCTCTTCCAGTCTACAAATTCTCCTACCCTAACCTTCTATTAGGAGTCTGTTTACATGAGGTGAGCTGACTCGTTCTTTCAACTCTAAATGTATAATCTCAAGACGTTGCGAAAGTCTTCTCAAATGAAAGTATTGTCATGTTAGGAGATGTAGCACTCTCTTCTTGCCTTCGGTAGGTAGCGCGATCAATTTCTTGTTGAAGTCAGCATTGAGCAAGATTGCGTTTCTGCCATTTGGATACCTTATGGACAAGTGGAGATGGAAGGTTTGGGATGGCACTACGAAAATGGGAGATTACAATAAGAGATGGTGGGAACTGCGAACGAAATTCCAAGGTATTGTTCCACCAGTTGGACGAAGTGAAGCAGATTTTGACCCAGGCGCTAAATACCATATTCCTGGAAACACTCCGTACATAAGGTAGCTATATAAAAAGTCTAGATATGCTCCATCATTGTCCTTCGTGCCATACACATGGAATATAATGAACTATTTCGTCATCTGATAGCATTGATTTAAGGGATGGAGGAGCAATAACTGTGACGAAGTACCTAGATTGAATGTGTAAAAGTAAACAATACTGTTTCATTAGCCCACCCGGTGATTAAGTTGTATCTGTATACAAATCAAACTGCAATCATTTGACAAGTCAGGAAAGCAACGATGGAATCAGCAAGCTAGTCGGGATCATGCATCCAATCAGTCATCTATCAAACAATCAATCAGTCAATCAATCAATCAACCCAGGAGTTAGGGCCTATGTTAGAATAACCTTAGTGCTACTCTTGCAATTCCAAAATTCATTCTTGAAGAACGATGATGGAGTATATAGTACGTACTAATTGTATTCTTGGTTCTTGGTAAAACACAAACAATATACAACATAGAACCAGAATTACATCCGGTGTTGTAGTAGAAGTGCTCAGAATTCTATGTCCATTCGGGGCATGCCGAAGTAAGAAGTGTGGGGTACACCCACTTGCAGAAGCCGTCGGAAATTTGTTAACTCATCGGTAAAAGTTGGCATAATTAGCATGGCTTGTCGGTAATTTGGTGCCTTGTTGGGGACCATGGTGCCTTGCTCAATCCTGTCTGTACATTTCTCATTATGCACCCCCTGCAACGTCTCTCCCCACTGGAAAATCCTTCGGTACGCCTTTGCGCCCAATTTTTCGTGTTCTAAATGATTGTCGTGTTCGCTACATCCAATATTTAAACGGCTAATCGCATTTCAAGACGCAAACTAATCTTCCTCTAGATACTTCATGAGCTTCGTCTACCAATTCCACTTCCATCAAGCGGCATGCAAAGCAGCCAAACACACGGGAACACTCGACACGTGTTCGATTTATCAATCAAAAGAAGCCGGCACGAAATTCAGGTATGTGCAAATAACAATTAGATATTGTAAATTTGACATACGAATGATAGGAATATCAAAGCAGTTTGACCTCGTATATTATGCAAAGTTAGAGTATGCGATGGTATATGCTGATGCGTGCCTATTTGTTCTTTTATTGGGGAATATAGAGAGCAAAGTTAATTGGGGAATATAGAGAGCAAAGTTAATTGGAGGAATATAGAGAGCAAAGTTAATTTATACTTCTGTCAGATACGAAGAGAACACACTGCTAAAGGATTCGCATCAACAGAAGTATCATATGCTAATGATCTACTCACAGCTTTATTATACCCTTTTTGGGAGTCCAGCGAGTTCTGATTTCTGAAGCGTTGCGTTCTTGGGGGCCAAATTGTATTTGCCCTAAGCATAAAGAGAATCTGGACGTGTCTGATTTACAGTAGGCCACTTAGAATACCATTATTCACGTATGCATCTGGGTGTTTACCGATATGAAAAGGAATTTAAGAATACGTAGTCAGTTACCGTCAGTCGAATAGCTCTAGAGAAATAGCCCTGCATAATTTTGAATTTCATTCTTCGTTAGCTAAGCTTTCCCACCCCATTGCTTCTATTATATCACTTGAGCCGGCAGGCTTGCAGCAGTTGTTCCACACAAATCAGGTAGCCTTGTGCTTGGCCACATAGGATTAGTCTTGGCTCTTGATGAGGACCTCAGACACTGCACAGCTAAGTATCGGCCTAATAACAATTTTATAGTATATAATTTCATTCAGACTCATCTTGTCCAGTCTTGCATTCTCACTACAAAACGTTCTACCACGTGCAAAGTGGTGAGAGATCATAGTGCAGCATTGCCGTTAAATGTTTGATTGGCTGAGAGCTCTGATCAGGTCTATTTTCTCCTAACGTAAATTGATCAATCATTATGCAAAATGGGCCTGAATATAGCTGTAGAGCGCACGTGTGCCCAGAATCCTGCAAGGTGATTGGTCAGTTAGATTGGGAGAACATAGACCTAATCAGAGCTCTCAACCAATCAAACATCAAGTGGCTATGCTCCATAGTGTACAAAACCTAAAATGTATGACGACACAATCTGATGAGAATGTTAGGTGCCTCCGTGAGGTGCTTCAAGTGGACAGGCTTCATTCTTAACAGCATCTCTCCATACAATAACGGGACGAGCTACAAATGCTCTTGGCTTTTTTCCACCAAAGACAAGAGTCTCAATGTTAGTGACAAGCGTATTGAAAAGTGAAATCCAAATGATTCGACAGTCTGGTCCAAATTGATCTGTTTGATCCAGAAAAACTGATGTGGAAAAGTTGCTGCTGTGTTCCCTGTGGCCCCCGTTGTTAAGAATGTTTCTCTTTGTAAATAAATCACTACATTCTTGTTATATGAACCAGATAACTTTGCCGAGACTCGATGATCTTAATTGTTTATAATTTTACATTCAAATGTTCGTAAAATTGTTCTTACCCCAAGAGTGATGTGGAAATAGTTGAGAAACTGCGTGCAGTATGCAGTGTTCAAGGCATTCAATGGGCTATTTTTGGATGGAAGCATCGAATGCTGATGTTTATTGATAACCTGATATATGTCAAATCTGTTTGACACAGGAGTGCATAGTTGAGTGCTTGTGAAAACTCTCTGTTCTAGCAATCCTCTTATTTTATAGCAAATCAAGCCCTAGCGTTCTTTTAGGCTGTCCACTGTAGAGATTCTAGACTTGTCATTATTAGTGAGGTACTGAGTCTCTGTTTACAAGCCTCTTATTGAAGTCAATTTGATGGAGGATTTAGCCTCACATGTATTTTTCATTTTGAAGTGACATGTTGAAGCTCGGCAAGAGCAAAGTATGGACAGAAGCATTCAAAAGCATGACAGGGTATACAAACCTTACAGCCGAGCCAATAAAAGGGTATTTCAAAGTGCTTTACGATTGGATGAAAGAACAAAGACAAATACATAAATACCCAATAGGATGGTCATCAAGTCCAGCATCATCTCCGTCTCCCTCAAAAGAACCGAGCACGCCTAAGCCTGGTGCAGCTCCTTCGCATGGTACCAATGGCTTGCTGTTTTGCTTTGCATTGGCACTGGGTTTCTTGATCAAACGCTAGTACTTTCGTGCCGTTTTAATAGATCGGATTTTCAAACCATTCATATTTTACTTCAGCAAATAGTGGCCTATTTCACAATCAACTTTTCATCATTTAATGCCTTGTTTATATATATAATTAGCAGTTTAATAACGAAATGTAAGGTCTCTAACAAGGTACCGAACAACCAAATAATTAATAATATATTTTGTTAAGAAATAGATATAATAATACGTATAGAAAGTAAAATAGAAATTGTTGTATTTTCTCACATAACGTACAACAGCGTGCATATTAGCTAGAATGAGATGGGGAGAGGGGGAGCAGCCTAAATATGACTTCAAGATGAATTTCGAGAGTGCTCTGCATTTTAAGAACAAATGTAGCAGTTCATTGCTTGGTTGCTGTTAGATTTCCTACATGCTGATATAAATAGGAAGAGAACATTGTTGTATAGATAATATTGAATAGGATAATATTGAATTAATATAGAAATAATATTGAAAACAGTGTTAGATGCGAAAATTTGATTGGATTTGATGACCCCGTGTAAGTAGTTCTGATTCGGAAGGTTCAATGATTAAGAGATTCGAAAGTTCAAGATATGGGAAATCAAAAGATACTCGTACCCAGACCATAAATAACTTTAGTTTAGGCCTTGTAACTCCGAATGGAAATGTCTTTACCGTGTTGAAACATAAAGTCAAATCAAAGTTGGTCATGTTCACATGGCTGTTTATTAATTTGTTACACTGGATGTACCTACATTTTCTACTTCTGTTTTTGCTGTAAGAATATGAAATTTAGAACCGAATCACTGTATAATTTGCTTAATTGATATATTTTCTATGGTTGTGTTGTTCTGGCAATTATTTTGTTCTGTTTAACATGGTTTACTGCTGACAGCATATACTGTCGATGTCTTTCTGACTAGCGGTGCTCTTATAGCTGGGGGGGGGGAGAGGGCAAATAACTTGGAAAATCTCATACGTTTTGAAAAATTCACGAAAAAAACAAGTCACAAAAATCAACAATGGGAAAATCAGAACAAAAATCACAAAAATCGTAGCGAAGTCGCAAAAAAGAGCGAAAATAAAAAATCACTTAAATGTCACAAACAATCACAAAAATCTCGCACACTTCTTCGAGTGACGCACCCCTTCGCTGCAGCCTGCCAAATGATGAAGAGCTGAGAGACTACGCTACAAGCACATAATCGGTTTTTCTCGGGGGCTGAGACACTAGCCCCCTCACACTCGCCGTGCCTTTCCTACAGTAATGTGTATGGGTGACTTGAGCTACTCTAGAGATGGCATAAGACTATATTCATGAAGCAAACAGTCAGTGCTTCCAAGTGCAATTAGCCCCATCGGTGCATGGGATCTTCTAGCAAAAAATCCCTCCCTATTTTTCCTCCAGTCTTTGACGACTGGGTGTAACTAATTCGGGAGCACCCACAGCTTTGACGGAAGTGACCTTTCTCTCAAGCGCCATGACAATCTAAAACATGCAATCACTTTGTGAAGCTCCAGGCGTAATAACTTAATCCACTGGTTGACCACTAGTCTTCTTGTAAGATATGAAGCTAATATGGACCATCTATTTGAAACTGATGCTGGTCAAATTACAGTCAGTTCAAACAGTATCAGTTATAACCAAACCTGATGTTGCCGTAAGAGGTTATACATTCATTGTAAACCAACCACCTCTGGAAAGGTTAGGGTCTGTTCATATGAGCCAGGGCTGGTTCTATCTCGGCTAAGTGGGGTGGTTTTCACCTCACGTCTGCATGAAAAAAACCTCCCCCGGACAGGCTACCTAACCCTAATCCGGCGAACCTTCGTATAGAGCACGCATGCGTCTGAGCTTGTATTCTGAGAGCCAGCCCGGGGCCGAACGTTTATATGAGACAGATGTGAAAATCACACTTAGCTGAGGTAGAGCCTGCCCGGCCTCATATAAAGCCCTGTTTACACTACACAAACGAACCCGGGGCGAACCCGAGTTAGTTTACCCGGGGCGAACCCTGTTCCGTTTGCGCAACAAAACGCAATTTCTACAGCACGGCAGCAGCAACAATGAAATCACTAAAGAATCACAGAAACAACTCATGAACCTACAAAATGGCGGGTGATCGATAACTATTGGGCGTGGAATTTTGCAGACAAATCTTTCTTGTAAAGATACTAATGTTAGCTGTGCAGTCCTTCGATGAAGGTAATAGGAAAGAGTCTTGGAAAGCAATTAATGAACTTCTCAACAAGAGATCAAAGTCAAGTAGCATTGATTGTCTTGAAGAATCTGGCACAGAAATTTTGAACAAAAAGGATGTTTCTAATGCAATGAACAATTACTTTTGCAATATAGGTAATGATCTAGCAGATAAAATACAACCTGCTGCTAATACCCTTCTATCAGAGGAATTTGAAGTTAACAAAGATAGGGCTAAGTTCAGATTCAAGGCAATTGAATTGAAAGATATCAGGGATGCATTTGCCAAGGTTAAAACAACGAAGAGCTTTGGGGTGGACAATATCTTTAGGTACTTTTTGAAGCGTGCCCTATATTGTAAACTCTCTGACTTTCCTGTTTAACACATCATTTGAAACTAGCCAGTTCCCAGATTCATGGAAAGTAGCTAGAATTATTCCGATTTTCAAAGATGGAAATAGGACCGATAAGTCTAATTATCGTCCCATATCAGTCTTGCCTGTCATCTCAAAGCTCTTTGAAAAGCTTGTTCTCAACCAGCTGTACCAGTATATGAAAGAAAATGGCCTCTTTACATCTTGCCAATCAGGTTTTTTGCGGCTACACTCCACACTAACTTGTTTGCTCAAAATGAGTGACGACTGGTACAACGGGCTTGATCTCGGTAAGCTTGTGGGATTGGTGTTTATTGACCTGAAAAAAGCATTTGATACGGTCGACCATGATATTGTCTGCGAGAAAGTTGAACATTATGGTGTTCAGCAGCGAGAGCTGTCTTGGTTTAGGTCTTATTTATCCAATCGCAAGCAATTCTGCAGGATTAATGGTGTTGACTGAAATGTCGGTGAAATAGAAGTGGGTGTCCCACAGGGCTCATGCCTTGGTCCTCTTCTATTCCTCATCTATATCAATGATCTTCCCCAAGCCGTCCAACATTCCTCTGTGACTATGTATGCTGATGATACCAGTCTTTGTCATCAGTCTCGCGATTTGACTCAGCTGAATGAGGCCATAAATAGCGATCTCAAGAAATTGGAGACTTGTTTGCAAGGCAATAAGCTTTCATTGAATGTAGCAAAAACTCATTCAATGCTCATATCTACCAAGCAGAAAGGCAGCTCTCTTAGCAGTCGACACGAAGCCTTGGAACTGAAGATACGTGACAATGAACTGGTTGTTGTTCAAAAGACAAAGTACCTTGGAGTGCAAATTGATTGCTCTTTAGATTGGAAAGAGAAAGTCAATGCGGTTGCTACAAAGGTCTCCAGGGCGATTGGCTTTTTGAGACATGCTAAATCCTTTCTGCCTAAGGCTTGTTTGAAAACTCTTTACACTGGTATTGTTAAGCCCCACTTTCGCTACTGTTGTTCTGCCTGGGGTTGTGCTGGGTCTACAAACATCAACCAGCTACAAAAACTTCAAAATCGTGTTGCTAGGATCATAACAAATAGCAGCTTTGACAACCTCAAGCAGACCACTTATTGCAGAGTTGGGCTGGAAGACCATTGAAGAACTCATTGGTGATGAAACCAGGACAATGATCTTCAAGTCGCTCAATGATTTGGCTCCTCCCGCAGCCTCCGGAACACTGAGATTGATTTAAGGTTGCCAAAGAAAAATTCAGCAAATGGAAAAAAATGTTTTTCTTTCCGGGGAGCTAAACTATGGAATAGCCTCACTGCTGAGTCTAAGTCGGCATCCTCCCTGGGTGGTTTCAAAAAATCAATACAGGGTTGACTATTTCCTTAATTTTTGTTTCTTTTGGAGGGCCCCTTGAAAAACAACTTCCGTTGAAGGGCAACCCTCCCTAAACAAATCAAATATGACATATATAAACATATATAAATATATATGAAATATATCGGCCTTTTTCTTGCGCAGCTATCTAACTGCTGTTGGATCTTGTTTACACTACAAAAATCTAACCCGGGTGAAACTAACTCGGGATCACCCCGGGTTAATTCTCAACCGGTGGCGGACCGGCTCAATAAGTGACGCACCTGGTCACGCAGAGTGGAGCGCAACAAGTGTACATTGAACTGTACCACTGCAGTACAATTTAGCGAGTAAACATAATATATATAAAGTTATGAACAAGTTTTTGTCGTCGTTCTGTAGGCATAAAGTTCATAGTACAGCTAGGCTTCCAAAGTGATACCTCAGTTTTCATGTACATTTCATTTTAATTCATCTAAGGAGGGTTGCCCTTCAGCCAGAGCTGATTTTGTGGCAACTGTACGACCACACTACCATACAATGTTCTTTAACTGCAGAGATGGAAGCACATCGGAAAGGCAAGTATATCTATGAACTGTGGCGCTTCATATTTCCAAACAGTTCCAAAGTGGTACACAATAAATTTTACTTGAGGCCTGATACATCAGTGTGTCGTTTCATACATCCAGCATGCAATTGCAAATGTTGGGATCATGAAAGCAGTTTTCTATCGCATTTTATCTTCTTGTTGTCGTAATAACGTTTGCATTGTCCATTGATAATTCTTTAGGATTTCTAAATTCATTCAGTTCTCAGTTGCAGCTGCATTGAGATATATCTTAAATATCTAGGATTCGTTTGCGGCAAGATTACGACAGCAACTGCCGAGAGATGATGAGATAAACCAGGGCCAAGCATACGGAATCAACGAGCAACTGCGCTAATTCGATTCAAGCTGCACGATTGGACAATTACGAGTTGCAAATTGGGAAAAACATCAAGGCATTCAGGTGGTACGAACCCAGGGCTCATTCATTTCATTTTTCATTTAATATTCTATATACGAGATGCTCCTTCAGTATATACTAACAGAACAAATAGAATAGAATAGAAATATATGCTAACGAAAAACGAACAAAATGAACAAATCTTCACTACAGCACGAAAAAGCGGTACCATGTTTTAGTCATACTGAAAAGCTTTCTTTCGTCCGACATTCGTCAGAGTATGAAACGTCGGATAGTGACCGAAAGGTGAACCTAAATATATAGCCAGATGCGGATACACGTGATATGATGAATAATGTGTCCAGTTAGCCGTATGATTGGCCATTTGGCACCTATTCACCATTGTTTACTTGAAGAGTCCAAGTGAGAATATGAACTCCTTTTGTTATTACGACAAAATGCGTTACTATTGAAAGTAAAGCAACGGATGCTGCGATGTTTATTAAGAGCCTCATCAGAACTTGCTACAAAATGCATTCTTATAAAAAGAATGTACAAGAAGACATCGATAGTCCAGTTGAATACTTTCATTAAAAGTAGAAAGGTCTGATCTCTGATATATCGAAAAAAGAGGAGTCGAATGATGAAATAAAGATAGCATAGATAAACATATATGGCTAACTACAAATTAAAGAGCAGTATGTTGGGGATAATTACGAGCATAAAGAGGAACCTCAAAAGACTTCAGATAAGAAAAACACTGCATTGGCTAGTTCTAGTATCCCCACTGATTAATCACTAGCGTTATCTGTGAGCTCTAGCTGATTCAACACACAGTTTCCCTGCAGCTGTAAATTGTGAAAGCTGCTGTTGAAGATCTAGGGCTGTGTTGCAGCAGATTGAAAAACCGAATATGTTCCTTGTGTATTTTAAGATTTTGGTTGGTATTAATCAGCCCTTGCTAGAGGAAAAGCGAACATTAAAAACAAAAGAAAATCAACAGTTTCCATTACAATTAATATTCCCAGCAACTGTCCTTTAGAAGGACAGGGTAGTCTCTGCCATCACTACAGGTTTATGCCTTTTCACAATGTCCTTGGTAAAACATTTCTTGACATACTCACACTGAAATCTCCTTGTAAGACCATATCTTGCCCTTTAATCAAAATCAAGACTACCTCACGAACACTTAATATATAAGTTAATTTACTAAGCCATTATATCAAAATGTCTTGGCCATGAAATCTAGTTTTCTCATCCAAAGTCGCAAGTCTAGTGGGAACTCAGCCAGGTCTCAAGTGATCTAACTTGAGCAAGGACTGTCCCTCGACTTGTGCCTCCAATAGATGTGTACTGGTCAGTACTACTCTCGTAGTTCCACAACTCTTTCACATCCTCGCTGAAACGATCGCTAAAAAGCAACAACAGTATTATTGTGGGCCTATATTAATCGGTGTAGGTTCAACTACCTACGTAAATATATGGATTGTACTATGATACATGTAGCAACTTGATTTGTCAACATCTTATGTTCACCTCTCAAATGAGCATCAAAACAACGAACATTGCTTCCACCAACCTGGCAGGCACGTAAAAGATGCTCAATGTTTTCAAGATAAAAACTTAATACCAGAGTACAAAGAACTGATTTATTGTCTTGTTTGCTTATGTCAACTACAATCCCCTGCCCCTATTTTGTGCTTCTTTCAATGTTAACTTGTTGGGTTTCACATACGCATAGTAGATAGATTCATTTATATCAAATTAGAAAAACCCAATCAGTCACACTATATTTCAATTCTTTGTTTCAGCTTCTCACTCACTCTCTAACGAATGCAACAGTGGACCTAAAACCCTTGAAAATTCTCAGACATTTGCCAAACTCTGGATATAAGCTCAATACATGGACTTGCACTGCTTTTTTTGTTTTTGTGATTCTTCACACTCAGTTCACCTGCCCATCAATATTCCATAAGTCCGGCCAGCTGGCTAAGTGCAAGCCTCTAGGAAAGAGTTCTCGATTTTCTCTACATACAATTCCATAAACGATCACATAATGTGTTCATCAAATGACCACGTTTAAAGTGCAATTTACTGTATGGTGCTCTGTGTAGCGTTTGCCACCCAAAGGATTGCACTCTCTAGCCAAAAGTAACAAAAAATCTACAACTTTGTTCCATGCGAATCTTTTTTGCTACTTGATAGGGTAGCCTATGCCTGTGTGTTCAAAATCCACAATATGAGCCATATGCTCGTAAGAATGGGATTTCAATACCCTTCAGATACTATTGAACTATTTGATAATTGATACCATTAAACAGGCCAAGTGGGCTACTATACAGCCTAAAAACGTTACGTCAAAGTCTGGCTATGCATGCAAAGATATGCTATAGATAACATTCAAATGAACAAATGCTGCACCTATAAAACCTGTATCACTCGTCACCATTTATGTTTTTCGATGTGTTTTGTAATGTAGCGTTTTCATTTCAATATAGCTCGAGCTGCTTTTTGGCCATATGAGACGTTTTAATTATGAAAAACTACTCTGTTTGTGGTAACGCTCTGCAAACCGCTTGTCAACGACAAATGTACTCTTCATGGTAGGTGGAGCGATGAAAAAATGGCAGGGCGGGCAGATATACAGTGTTAAAAAAGATCTAAAATTGCCGGTGTCATGTGAATGTTACTGACCCCATTTTTGAGCAGAAGTATCAAGTAACTCTTTCGGGCAAAAAGCCCTCTATTTCGTCGCAAAATCAACAAACTGCTTTCAAAACTAGAATTCAGTTACGTTCTCTGTACCCAAAATCATAATGTGCCAAGTTCTAGATTCAGGAATAACTACCAAAGGCAGCTGAACAGGGGCGCCGACAGGAGCAGCAGATTACCCCAAGCCCCAAGCCTGAGAGAGTTCCTTAAAAGTTATGATGCGACTCTTGCAATCGCTTTAACATTTAATAGTAGCCTCATCAGCAGCTATGTAGCCGTAACACAATATCAATAGTGACATTTTTCTTCATACGGACGTGTGCAAACAACCTAACATTTGGTCAAACATCATGTCAGGCAAAATGTTAGATTGTTTGCGAGATTGTCTGGACATCCGACATTGCAGTTTGAAATGTTGGGAAATATTTCATCACGGTCAAAGAATTTCAACACTATTTAGTCCGAAGATTCACTGCTTTCTATTTTTCGGTTGAAATGCTGGGTCGGTTGCACATATGTAAGACATTGTTAGCAGTACAAACGCGCAGTCTTCTTCGTTCCTGCCAAACTCTTTGTTTACATCACTTGACTGTTGGCCTGTTCCCTCATTTCAGCTTTTCGAAAACTTTTTTAAGTAAATTAAATGTGCTTTGGGCTTGTCTTTTTCAATCAGCGACAGAAAAACCACAAGGTCTTCATGAGACATTCTCATCCTTTCAATGTATTCCTGATAATCTTCTTACTAAGCTCTTTCAAAAAGTTGCTTTCAAAGCTGCTGTATTTCTGCGTTCTCTCGTTGACAGAGAGTTGCAACAATTATACGAATTTTTGCTCCAATTGTGAGGCAAATGGGGACATGTTCCAAATAAACATTTCTTTGTTATACCAAAATTGACAAACAAGCGCAAAATGAACAGATCCCTGCACAGACGCAAATGTTGCACTAACTGTCGGGTGAAATGGATCGAATGCTTGGCAAATACAAACTAACTTGTCAATCCAAAAGTCAGCTCAAATAATAGACTTGTATGTTAGGTCGTTTACACAGGACTTAACTCGCTGTAAAGGTTACACTAGCATAATTAAGTGCGTGCAGCATGCTATTCAGCTTTTGAAGTGATTCAAGATCTGCATGCAAGGTACATCTAATTGGTGCTCTAGCTATACAATTTTTAAGAACAGCTGCTTCGCCTTTCTTAGAAGTAAGCGTATTTCAAATAACTCTGCCATTTTCTCCACAGGATGAAGCCTCAACATGATGGCACCAAGTAAAGGTGTATGACACGATTGATAAAACATGTAAGAGGTACTTACTGAATCGTTTTGAAATCATCAAGAGAGAATTGCGAGATCTGAGTCCCTTTTTCTTCAGCAAGGCGAACAACTGAGCCTGACAAGGAATGTGCATCGCGAAAAGGTACCTAGATTAGAAGAGCCATCTTGAATTGGGTTCACATAAAAATCTTCTTTAGACGTTTGTAAACTAAAGTGGTCACTGTTTACAGAAAACGCCTCTATGGCTATTTTTATGTGGCTATTCTATGGCTTCTTTGATGGAAAGTATATGGTCATGGTTCTTCTAGTAAAAAGAAGAAGGACAAAAATGCTGCAGTGCTTACAATCCCAAATTTGACTGAGAGTTATCTACACCTCTATTGTGTTCTTGTGTGGAGAACAATATACATGAGTTTATATTGTTGATTGTGAAACCTAGTTTTATGTGTTGAGACAGTGTAGTAGTGTGCTATGGTGTGCTGTAGGGGGTGTGTAGTATTCGTAGCAAATGTGCGAGCGTGTGTGTACGCGTGGGTGATGCGGTGTGTATGTGAACAGACACACACACACATACATACACACATACATACACACACACACACACACACACACACACACACACACACACACACACACACACACACACACACACACACACACACACACACACACACACACACACACAGATATATATATATATATATATATATATTATATATATATATAAATATATATACAAATATATATATATATATATATAAATATATATATATATATATATATATATATATATATATATATATATATATATATATATATATATATATATATATATATATATATATATATATATATATATACACACACAAACTAATCCTAAGCCGCATCCACAACGTATATAAATTACATAAATAGAATAAACCACAAATATACTATCCTTTCAGTAAACGTTTCGATCAGAATCTTCATCAGTACATATATACATACATATATATATATATATATATATATATATATATATATATATATATATATATATATATATATATATTTATATATATATATATATATATATATATATATATATATATATATATATAATTCAATAGTCTTTCCACTAAAAGTTCTTAAAAATTTATATAGACTCTCTAATAAAAACAACTGCTTAACGTTTCGCGTATAGCTTCATCAGAAAAGTCTTTTCAAGATTTTTCTGATGAAGCTATACGCGAAACGTGTTAAACAGTTGCTTTCATTATGAGAGTCTATATATATATATATATATATATATATATATATATATATATATATATATATATATATATATATATATATATATATATATATATATATATATATATATATATATATATATATATATATATATATATATATATATATATATATATATATATATATATATATATATATCTATAACAACCTACCTCATGTGTGTGTGTATGAGTGAGTGAGTGAGTGAGTGAGTGAGTGAGTGTGTGCATGTGTGTGCGTGTGTGTGAGTGTGTGTGTGTGTGTGAGTGTGTGTGTGTGTGTGTGTGTGTGCGTGCGTGTGAGAGTGTGTGTGTAAGAGAGAGATAAAGAGATACAGAGTATAGCTAACAATGGCAGTTTTTAAGTAACAACCAGCATATTACCAAAGCACCTGAGACCACTTACTTCAATTTACTTTATAGAAAGAGTAAAACACCATAAAAACTCACATCTGCATTCAACTTAAATCACAATGTATACTCACTCCTTTTCTTACAAGGTAATAAGCGATGTCTGTTGCAAGCATATCTGGACTCAAAGCTTTCAGGCAATTGTCCTTGTTTACCTATAAAAAGAGCATATTGCTGTTATCACTAACAACATCAATAAGAGTAACATATGCTATAATAAAAGTTGAATTTAAACTGATTGTATACTGATTGTATACTGACTGTATACTGATTGTATACTGATTGTACACTGGTTGTATATTGATTGTATATTGATTGTGTATTGATTGTATACTGATGGTATACTGATTGTATACTGTTTTGTATATTGATTGTATAGTGTAACCTTTCAATGCCGTTCAAACATCTAATGTACAATGTAATACGATGCTGGATAAAGGCTTGCGGGATTACTCAAAGAACATTAAGCGTGTATTCCACGAGTGCATGCTTAATATAAGAATATCAACATCTAGGGAACTGACAGCTGGTAAATTACAATACCATAGGTGGCTTGAGCACGTGAAGCAACCTATTCTCCCTATCAAATCTCAACTGTTTGAAAAGACAATGCCTGCTCAGCAATAGATCTTCATTTACTGTTCTTGTCATGAAACATGTAGACATATCTTTCAAATGAATGCCATACTCTTAACTGCTGTTAGGCACTCCTGGTACGTACTTCTCCCCCACTAAATAAAATTATTCTCCATACATCTGAAGACCACGAAAGCATTTATGTCAGCGCAAGAATAAATTTTTCGAGTAACGTGTATCAAATGCCATGCAAGGTAGATTTAAAAAATAATATCATCAAACTTGACATGAATCTCTTCAAAGTCTAGAGTACAATACCATCAATGTAGACAAGGTCCCATTTGCAACAGGAAGGACTCCTTTCAATGTGTCAACAACATCAAAAAGCTTCTCTTTGTCTTCCTGCAAGAAGAATACATTCCATCCCATAATGTCCTCAAAGCTCTCACTGGGATAATTGGATGATTTTTTATCGATTTCTACCAAGAAGATGAATGAGGGAATGAGCACAGGAATGAAAAAATAAGATACGTGTCTGAATGATAATATAATTGAATCATGACCTACAAACATAATTGACAAAAGCATGAAATGTAAGAAATAAGGGCATACATCAATACCAATGACCTGCTGAATCAAATTCAATTTGAAAAACAGCTGCTTAACGAATCAATACAAAACAGATAGTATTTGGTGTTATCAATATTTCACTGTTGTACATTTAAAGCTAATGAATTAATAAGCAAAAATTGTAGCAGTTCCATTTTAAGTTACTTTACCTTCCACTCAGTTCATTCATTCTTTGAGTGTTTTTCTAGAACTCATTGCCATCACTTCCTTTACGTTAACACTAACTTAACATCACACTATCATTCTATTGCGTCAAAACACCTTGCCCTTTGTTTAGGCCTATTTTTATACTAGCTTTCCCTCAACAACTTACCATACCTAACCTAGCACTTCCTTTCCCACACATGTTCTGCTTATTTCATCGAGTTGCATAATGCCGGGGAACAACTGTAAATAGCACATCAAAATTGTAAAATTGGTGGTTGACATTTACACAATGGCGATGATAACACACCATAAAAACAGATCTATGAATGTTCCCTGTTCCATTTCTACAAGCGATATTAAAGTCAGGACAGCAGTGGGTGAGATATAACCTTTAACTATACATATAAATCTACAATAGTAATTCTAAAAAAGTGAAAATCAAGAATTACTAAAAAACTATAACCTGCAGGTCTTTATTGTATGTACTTGGCAACCCCTGTAAAGTTAAAATAACTTAATGAAGTGAGATGTCTATGTATGTTTACATGCAAAATTTCTTTTATACATATTTGTGAATTGATGAAGATATTTATGGAAACGTTTCTGTTTAAGAGAAGCATATTTTGATTCAGTTTCTAATAATATATAAATATTTATACAAATATATATGTATACTTATATGTATGTATGTATGAATTTATGTTCAAGTTTGAATACAAATCGTTCATAAAGAACAAGGTTAAAATGAGGCTTTCTTAAGCTTCTTCGCTCTTGCAAACAAACATAGCAAGGATGTATTGCAGAAATAAACACAACTCAAATTATATACAAAGATAGCTGATGGAAATTGAATGTACTACTGCAGCAAGGAACCACAGGATTAGCTACCGCTCACCTTTAAAGTCATAAGGAATCCAGCACACTGTTAGAAATAAAGGTACAATAAAGTCTAAAAATCTATTAAAACAATGTAATTAGACGCAGAATCATCGAATACATGAATTATAAACAGTAAGCAAAAAGAGTACATAGGTTTGTAGACAAGGAATTTGTTGAACACATATGACTAAACTAGACAATACAAGACACTATGAATGGGGGAATGTAGGAAAGGGGAATTTATCTACAGGGAATGAGGAAATAAAAAATGAAAAACAGGATAGGACAAGGCACTACAAATGCCGACATGCCATGTTCACTATGCCAACTTTTACCGAAAAGGTAACAAAAATACCAACGGATTCTACAAAAGTAGGAGGTGTGACATCTTCCACACCACTACTTCGACACACACTTGAATACAATGTACAAACAATGTACTATAGCTTAGGATGCAATAAAACACATCACACAATAATATAATTGAATACAGAGTTAATAAAATATACAATTAGAATATGTAAACAATGATTACAATAAAACAAATAGCAATTACAATCACACGCTATTTCAGCTAAATTTCAGATTTTATCGGTGGGGCGAGAAATACAAGTATAGGTTTACTGTTAAACCATTAAGAAGGTTCTATGGAGGATGTCGGCGCACGTATGACCATGTATCAACCGGAACAGTATCAACATTATCTGAAATAAACTTCACAAATATGACAATTGATTTTAGCTTTTAAAACAAGCCTCGATTGATTCAACTATCATCTTCAGTTACAGATAAAGGATATTAAATCGTGCTAAAGATATGTCGAAACATGTTTAATAAACTAAAATCGATTGTCGCTTTTGCAAAATTCATTTCAGATTTGTAATTTTAAAAAAAATTTGGCATCAACATTATCGGACAAGGCTTTGAGAATCTCTTGGTGAAAATCAACATCAGACATCACAAACGATATGCAATACTTAAAAAGGGACATGATTTAATTATTGTCTGTCTCCCTGTTAAATATTGCAAAGATTTGCTGGTAAAAAAATTCAAGAATTTTCATTACGTTTCCAAAGATTCTGCCCGATTTGCCTCTTATTAACTCCAAACTGTCAGGGTTCTTTTTCTGTGGCATTAAACTGCTTCCCGTGCTGATTAAGGAAAGATATTAATCAAAAGCAAAATAAAAATAATAAGTAACTAATAATAATAACAAATTCACTATAGCACGACAAAGTGGGAACATCCTTTTAGCATATACTCTTCTAGCATAATATGCTAAAAGAAAGTTCCCGCTTTTTCGTGCAATAGTGAAGTTCTGTAGCACCAACAGACTTTTCAAAATTTAACAATACTTAATAATTAATGATAATCATAGCATGAGATAGTAACATATTTTCAAAAGGTCTCAGAATGCAAGCAAAAGCAAGTGAAATAAAAAGAGGATGGAAATAGTTTTGTCGGCACATCTCCTTTGAAGACACTATTCTGTCATTCATAGAAGAGATCTGCAGCGGAAATTGTCAGCAATGATTGATTCGTGAGGTCAGCCTTAACTTCTAGCAAACTGTTGAATAACAAATATACCAATCGTATAAGCGAGTCCTTTTTCGAGCATCTTCAGTCAGGCAAGAGATCATAAAACTCAGATGTACTTTCTGTCAATAAACAAGTGTGGATACCCTCACATTTGATGCATCCGTCATTGCAAAATCTCTAACAGGTTTATGTATACATTTCCAATGTCAACAACAATGTGTAGTGACACTGAGAAAACAATAATCAGGCTATAACTGTCTATCAACGTAATAAAGAGTGTGCAAGAACGCGCGCACGCGCGTGTGTGTATTGTAGAATATAAAGAGACAAAACTTCAACTTGCCAACCACTGTGGCTTGCGTCTTCACCAGTATTCTGAATGATGATGACGCAACTCGAAGCATAGGGACATTTCAAATTTCATTTGTATATGCATTTGTATATATATATATATATATATATATATATATATATATATATATATATATATATATATATATATATATATATATATATATATATATATATATATATATATATATATATATATATATATATATATATATATATATATATATATATATATATATATACATATGAAAGCAATACATAGGAAATACTCAAAGTCCTTAGAGGAGAAAAATGTGAAAGAAAACACTATTCAAAGTGAACTTACCTATATTCATCAGAAAGTGTCACAAAACCAAACTCCTTTGAACTATAGATAATAACATCCTCCGCCCATTTGCTATAAAGAAGAAAACGAACACTATACAAGGCTCACAGGGTAACAAAAACATATAACCGCATGTTAGATACCAATTATGTGAACGTCAACTCTTCTTATAACTCGAGAGTGTTTCAGGAAGATGAAACTTCAGTTGATTAGTGTCCCTGCTATAGATAAACTGGATTCATACCCTATTTTCGTACGTATTCGAACACAAAGTAATATTAAGTAAGAAACTATGACAATGGAAGGTGATGAGGACTGATAATTTCACTTATTAATTTAGTATAAAATGGTAGCCCATAGGAGGAAGCCGTATCTCAAAGGTTCTCCAATAAAAAATTACCACTAGAAGGTACAATACAAAATTAATACAAGTTAAACAACTACAAAAGTCATACAGCAAAAGAGCTCTACAGCAACTGATTGCTAAACTTAAGTAAAACAATAAATACTTGGAGAGCGAGAGAGACAAATCATTAAAAGAGAGAAAGCTATGATTAAAAAGAGAAAACATGATTAAAAGAGGGAAAGAAATGATTAAAACGAGACAGAAATGACCAAAAAGAGCAAGAATTGATTTAAAGAGAGAAAGAAATGATTAAAAAGAGAAAGAAATGGCAAAAAGAGAAAGAAATGACTAAAAGAGGGACAGAAATGATTAAAACGAGACAGAAATGATTAAAAGAGGGAAAGAAATGATACAAACTGACAACGAGGGACAATGTAACACGAATATCTTATGTAAGATTTCACTGGAAAATGAAAACTCATTTACCTAAGATGGATCATCACTTGGGTTCCCCAAAACATAAACTCAGCTATGAAGTCTCTGTCGCTTGTACCATCTAAACTGTTCTCTGTCACTCTTGGGAAGCCGAGCTCTAAGGTAGAAGAACATAATTAAGCGCCTGCACAATGGTCACTATTAGGAAGCCACTATTCCAGTGTAAATGGCGGCCACAGCTTTAGAAAATGTTCAAGCAAAACAGTGAATTTGACAGTCCGGCATGGTTTACTTTCAACAGTACCATTTGCTGTAGAGCACTAATAGGAAAAGTATATCAGTTCCACTTGTAGAGTGAAATGAGCCATAAACCAAGCAAGGCGCTATGTTTTGACAAATATCAGGCGATTTTGATGCTTCTCCAAATGCAACCTGGATGGCCTAATTCGTTGGTACGCCAATGGATATGCTATTTATAGTAACAAATAGTGCAACTACCGAATCACAGCTACGGTCTCGCAGCTACGACTTCGCAGCTACGACTTCACAGCTACAGATTCACAGCTACGGACGACATAGTGTGGCATTTACGCATCAATTAATGGTGACAAAATGCTATGGTCATCTGAAATTACAGCGTGTGATGTCAATTCACGTTTGTAAACTGCTAAGGTCTTTTCATATGTAGCCAAGATATTATCAGTTCCCTAAGATGGCCTATATTAATCGCATACAGGCGCGGTCTAGTTCTGGTGGCAGGGCAGTAATACCTGCCGTTCGTTTTTAATATAATGACCAACCTAGTTCATACGGCGTTTTACTTTCAAAGTCTGGAAGGTGTACTACGCGTGTTTTCCGACTATAATTTCTGTGCATGGAAATTTTCAAAACTCTGAACAACTACACCCTTCCTTCATGCAAGACATTTTCAAAGTGAAATCTTCTAGTTACTTATTAAGAAGAACCAACAATTTACAGCATTATAGTCCAAATCAAGTCACCTTTGGTTCAAATAGCCTATGATTCCCTATGCCCACAAGTGTGGGATGGACTTCCAAATGATATGAAGTCGGCAGAAAAGCTAAATATCTTAAAAAATGTGCTAAAAATTTCCTCGTTGATATTATATATTGATTTAAAAGAAAACTGGTATGAGTCTAGTAGATGAACTGCAACCTGTTACAATGACTCAGTAACGTTGCAAGGCATCAAAGTTGTCTGCTACTCAAAAGGTCGGTCGTTCGATGCAACCTCCATAGGCAAGAAACCATGCTGAAAAGGTAGGGTGTAAGGGTTAGCAAAGCCTGTCATAAGTTCCAAGTTGAGGCAAAAACATGTTTCCACCTTAAAATTGCACTGAACATGCAAAGAGGGGCAACATCTATTAGTGAGGACGGAAATGCACCCGTGTCCCCTAGCTTCTTGTCTGATCCTATGTCTGCATGTTCGCTTATTCTCCTCAAAATGTCTCTATCCCTCATTTTCATTCTCGTCGTTTCAGGCAAAGTTTACACAGGGCCGGTTGACTACTTGGTCGGCCAAATATTTGGTCGTTAAAGAAGCTGCCAGAAATATGGTCATTTAGGCGTTGCGTTTACACGGGGCCGCTCAGCTAAATTTATGAAATGCGCAGAGTAATAATGGTGCCAAAACTATTGTTAGCAAAACCTTACAAGCTTTTTAATCACCAATCGACACACTCTTTGTAGTCATATGCAGATATTTGGCCGGTCAAAGTCGTCTACACGAGGCCGTTCGCAAAATGGAAAAGTTGAAAACCACAGAAATACACATCCCTAATTGGCGGAATATTTGCATATGACCTAAGTGAGCTAATTTTTGGTCAGCTAGCCGGCCCCGTGAAAAAGCTAGCTTAGTTGCAAGACTTATAAGACATCAGGCTTATATCGCTTCAAAACAAAGCAAATTTTCCAGCACTCATCTCCACAATCTGCCATTTCCGGCCATAGAGAACGGACTGTAATGGAAGAAGGTCTCAAACAGAGCTAATATCGCTAACTAAGGGATGATCCAACAATTCAAATCGGGGCATGAGGGCAACGTTTTGATAGCAAGTTTTTAAAATGCAGGACTTTTGGTAGCTTTTAATTATTGATAGAATCGCTCATCTGGTATCATCAATCTAATTAATATTCATACGACTTGAAGGAAACTTTCACATCATCTATTGCTGATAGAGCTAATTAAAGACTGATGATGAACTGTTCTGGTATGAACAAAATAACCAAAATCGAATCCTATCCTATTTCAATACTGTGAGAACATCTCATTCAGCAATCTATGTGGCTTATAGAAACGGAAATCCATGGAAAATCGATAGTCCATGAAAATAAACTATATATATATAAATATATATATATATATATATATATATATATATATATATATATATATATATATATATATATATATATATATATATATATATATTGCTTAGATTAGATCATATAGCTGATCAAAAGTGCTCAACATAAGGAGCCTCTAATATTGATATTAGAATAAAACGAGAGAGACTAATTTATGCGACTCTGAGTTTCATGATAAACAATCATCAGGCATACATATCATCATTTATATATTTATACACACACACACACACAGAGATATATAGATATATATATATATATATATATATATATATATATATATATATATATATATATATATATATATATATATATATATATATATATATATATATATATATATATATATATATATATATATATATATATAAAGAGACCTGCGGGCCGGCCTCGAAAGCGGTGGATAGAAGGAGTGGAAGTGGCACTAGGCAATAGAGGACCATCAGTGCAGGAGGTCGAAACTAATAAAAAATATGATGACAGACGGGACTGGAGGGGGTTTCTGAGAGGTTCACTGACTGACAGACAGTAGTGCCTACCAGGCATATTGGTGACAAAGGTGAGAATATATATATATATATATATATATATATATATATATATATATATATATATATATATATATATATATATATATATATATATATATATATATATATATATATAAATATATATATATAAATATATATATATATATATATATATATATATATATATATATATATATATATATATATATATATATATATATATATATATACATATAAACACGGTTTCTCCTTCTTCAGTGCAAACAGAGGCATTATTATTTTCACAAAATCAGGAGAAATTAAAACTTACTACCACCTGGCATCAAACTTAATACGATTATGCAAAGTATATATTTTTGATTTAGTCTCTCCTGTATTTATATACAAACCTGAATAAGTTATAAATATATATATATATATATATATGTATGTATGTATGTATATATTCAGCACATATATATCAGTAGAATAAATGTACCCTTGGCGAGTGCAAGTCTGTCAACTCCAAAAGGATTACCAGCTAATGCTCCACTGTTAAGACATAAATGCAAGATTAAGAATGAAACAAATGAGAAGTTCGTTAAGAACAAAATATGTGAAGAGATGAGAAATAACTGAGTTGTTAAAAATGATCTATATAAGCAAGAATGACATGCAATGTTACTGAAAAAAAGATACTAAAATTGCTATGAAACATTAACTATGATATCTAAGTGAGAAACCTACCTGCCCAGTGGCAAAACATTCACACGTGATTCTGCCTCTACCAAACGATCATAGTCCCTTCGTAGGGCCCAAGCATGGCTGTGAAAGAAGAAGAATAGTGATATGAAAGTGAAGACTATTATATCAGATCATAAATACATGGCACCTCTCCTACTTACAATGTAACTCTGATTAGACGGTCACAGAAGTGCTGAACCGGCTGCAATCTCTAGTTTTCTCTACAAGAAGCTGACTATTTACAGCAACTTAATAAATTTTCTGAAAAAACAAATGATCCTGCTTTGATAGAGAAACGTTGAACAGGCTTGAGGCGAAGGAAACAAAATAAAGATCAATCACCTGATCAATCACCTGATCAATCACCTGATCAATCATCTGATCAATCACCTGATCAATCACCTGATCAATCACCTGATCAATCACCCGATCAAGAAATAAATTTATCCAAAACTGATGACTCCGTAAATTTTCGTTTCACTTTCGTGCAAATATCTAATTGATGCACAACCCTCCCAGTAAAAAATATCAGAGAAAACAACGATGCATAAAGCATACACTTGCATGATTTATTATATCTTTTATAAGTTTAAAGTTCCGTTAGTATGTGCAATTTTCCCTACGCGTGACATTGTCTGGTAAAATTAGACAGAACTACATTGATACTACCAAGGCATTTCGAGCCTCTGTAGAATGGTAACAAAAATGGGAACCAATAGCATTGTAGATCATCATCATGGCATGCGAATGCGCTGTGAGATATTGTTCAGAGAGAAATTGTAAACAATGGATGTTGAAATAAAAAGAGAATACTTCTCATGATTCCAGAGCCTAAGAGAAGAGATGACGAGAAATACACAATTTTCAAAACAAAAGGATATCGTCCTTCTGTGGAATGAAACCAAGGGAGTGAAAATATTCAGCAAACTTAGCATAATATTCAAAATGTAAAATAATAAATTTTGAAGTTATATTAAATATCAATAAATCTTAATATACGATATGTGCACACAAGTAACATTATTATCAGATGTGATGTCCTACTGTCCATCTATAGATATGCCACAGTTTCAGATTACGACTCCGCAATTTCAGTCAAAGCCACAATTACTCTAGGCAATGCCTGACTGTATCTACACGTCGTTTATATATGAAAGTATTCTGCTTTCAGCTTGGATATTTTCTAATACTTTGTCAAATCCAGCCTGCAAAATTTCTTAAATGTTCCTTAAACTCTTGAAATTCCCAAAACACAAGGCAACTGTGAAATGAGAAAAAGAACTTTTAGTTAAAACCAATTGAGACATCGATGTTGTTTGTATTCTTTGCCAGTTTAATAAAAATTCTTTTTGCAAAAGCTGTGTTTTCAAGTTACTGTTGAAGCTCAGCCTGCCAGTGATTCTCAAAAGTTTCTTAATTTTTGCCTAATTTGACCCTCGTGTTTCCTTTGTACTTACGTCTTAACTATTAAACGCAATGTGCATCATAAACTGTGCGCTGCAGTATTATCTGTGGAATAATGGCAAACAGTCGGACTATTTAGCGCACCAATCACAATGAATTTGTACATCTCTCTCCACGACTATTGGTCAAATTTGACAACTAATGCCCCAAGAACGCTAGTGAACGAAATGACGACACGACTTTGACGAGAAAGAGTCCAAGTGACGCACTTAACACTTCTGAAAGAGCTTAACACTAGGCAAGCATTGCACTATCCTCAATGATGCAAACTCTATGAAAAGTGGATGAGAAAAGCACAGCATTTGGGAATTTAGCAAAGAAATAAGCAAGGTTAACGAGCGTAAAGAAATTGGATTATCCATGGTTCGAATGATTGTTATACCTCAAAGAACAGCCGCAAATGATAGGAAGTGTTGAACAACATATAAAAGTGAGCTCAGAAAGTGTTTTCAATCCACGCTGTGTCTTCGATCTAATATTCTTTTAATTGATGAAATGTTTTCAAAGAATGACGAAATACTAATCCCGACGTCCCCCAGATCACGCCCTATCGTTTTAGTCGCATATTTGTGTGACACTAGAAATCTCCAACACCTGCCTCTATTTGTATAATTGATATCAATAAAAGCAAAATGTGAACGAGGCTACAGGAGCACTTTATATACTTTGAAACTTTGACACCTAGCACAAGCGACTATCAGCTTCGTCAAAGACAAATGACATAATGCGTAGAATCTTCGGGGGGGGGGTAACTTTATAGGTTTAGGGTACAGGGACGTCCCATTATTTAGGGGCACCTTTTTCCTGAAAAGTGTTGAATTATGGGCATCGGTTTTTGAAATCTGTGCGGAATTATGGGTACCATTTGAAGAAAAATGCAGAATTATGGGCTCCATTTTGGAAAAATGTTGCGAAATGTTTGTTCTTTATTGAACATGCTCTTTGCCGTGTGGAATTATGTGCATGGTTTTCATCATGCTTGCGGAATTATGGGTCATATGTTTGTCAAACATGGTTACGATTGCAGATTTTAAATCAAAATGACACGCCCCCTCCAAAACTAGGCTTAGTTACCCCTCCCCCCCGAGGTAGAATCGAACATGAGTCTTTCCATAAAAACGGCAGTCAGGGAAACTCATATGAGAAAAGCATTACACCTGTTGTTGCTTGCAGAGGATTAACCAGAAACACAAAATTAGAGCTGATTTATGAAGTCATGCACTTTCGAAGTATCTGTGCCAACATAATAACCACATGGTTATCTCTATGAAAGTAGTATGTTCGTACTGTTAATCTATATTAACCACGATTGGACATAAGAACGCAAGAACATTGCAAGATGAACGCACGGCAGTGCACGATTAGCAAATTGCAAGTAAGCATCTTATGTGAATTTACGCGTGATAAAAAAAATCTATTTTTTGATTCCAGATAGCCATGACGACCGACATAAAATGGGAGAGGTCAGGATTTGTTCGTGTAAATAACTTTCCAGGGTATGGACCCTGGACCATGGACCATGGGCCCAAAATTGACTGCGGCCCCTTAAGATATACTAGAAATTGTTCTAGTACGTGAGTGATATTAGGCACCTTGTTGGCAAAAATTGCTGGCTCAAACAACAATACTAGCGTACTATTTCAGGTATTATCACAGAAGGACAACATTCCATTGTTTGCAGACGTTAATAAAAAAAGTAAGATTGGGTTTAGTAGCACTTTATAGGACATTCCAAGCATTTGCTTGGGGTCCCATGACTGTAAGATACTTAAGAGGCCCCCGGGCCTGGATCTAGCTAACTCATTGCTGATTGAGGACCTGGGAGCTCAGCCCCCTTTCAAAAGTGCTTACCCCATGAAGCATGGAGCATACGATAGAGGAGTACGTATCGCTATACGTGTCTGGTAGCCTACTTTCCAATAAGCAGAGTCTCTTATATTTTATTAATGTTCATTTGCCTGCGGCAAGTAGCATCCACCAGATGGTGGAAATCTTAATGAAAATGGAAAGACATTAATGAGAGGAAACTGAATATCTACAATTGAAGGTAGAGAAACTAATAACGCGGCATTTGTAAAGCGGTATGCCTTTTAGCAAAGAAACTCTAAAGGAATTACATTCTGTGATGTTTCATGTGATATGGGAGGTGCTTCACAAATATCAACAAAGACTGCTGCAGTTAGAATAGAAAATGAACTGAGGGACTGGACTATATTAAGAGAGGTGTCCGGCATGGGCGTGTTTTCATTCTAGTTCTACGATGAAATAATCTTTTTAAGGGCTATGCTGGGTGGTTATAGATGGGCATAATATAAATGGCAGTAACCTCTACACAGGGGAATGCAGTTTTGAACTTAATCCGTAGGAAGGAAAAGACGAGCAAAAAACGCTGAACCAGGCTAACATTTAGGGAAGGCGAATGTACAAGGAACACTAAAAAAGAACAAGATCTCTAATGTAATCTAGATAAAGTTATGAAGGGGAGTAAAATAGGCGTGTCACAAAACTACAAAAAGAAACAATTCTCGACCGCAGTAAGAATGTACCAACATACTAGGAAACAGCAGATGGAAAAGATATTCAAAACGGTTGAAAAATTCAACTAACTATGAAGTTGTTTAAGGTCTGATGGTAATATAAATTTGAAATAAGGCTAGAAAGAGACCCTTGACATGTTATTCATTTGATCTGTTCTCATATCAGGGCCATGTCGACAGCATGTCGGGTTAGGGTGTGGTCAAATTGGTTTCCCGAGGAGATTCAAAATCGCAATTACATGCGTAAACCGCAAAACGAATTTCTTGATTCAACTAGCATTTTGTATCGATTCGTCGATGGAACTTTTTTGCAGGGGGTGTTTTACCCAAACACCGACAATGTAGGAATTACCCTGTCTTACATAAAGACGAAGAAAATGGAATATTTCATCAGCTGGAGTGTGGTGTATAAGTAGAATGTTGAAAATTTCCAAAGGACTAAGAAGTTATAATATGAGCAAGTACTGACTATCAAGGGCGAGCCGAAGAATGGATCTGGGGGAAGTTGTGTCTCACCTGCACTTTTGCTGGTACCTTGTCCAAACCTGTCGGTAAATTTACTTTGCTAAATCTCCCCCCCCCCATTCAAACTTCAATCGGCACATCACAGCTAAAAATAGCTTTTAAGTAAAGGGTGAATGACTGTGTGCCATAAAACAAGGGAAAATGGCATACTTAGGAAGTACACTTAAGATGAGTAACGGCACACAAGATTAAAACTATGAGAGAACGAGAACCTAACAGAGATTGAAACATATGGACAACAAAACAGAACAGATAGGCAAAGGCAAGACGAATAGGAATGACATCCTTCAAGCCTGTGAAGAGAGCCTCAAGGCGAAGAATCAAATGCGTGCGCAGAAGGTTCATAGTAGGGTTCTAGAAAGTGTATAAAAAACCCCCGTGCCTATGTAATGACTACGTACTACACAACATGCCTTCCCTCCTGTGGCCTACGTAGAATTCACCCTGGCATCAGACTTATATATTTAATTCTATGCTTATGGTCCTATGGGTGGCGGAAGCCTCAATATTTCACTTTTAACTGAAAATCGATTGCAGGCGTTTTGACCAGTATGACTTCGATCACAGCATTTTCATCTCGCTCTAGAAATTTTTGCCGAGGCATTGCGCTTAGCCTATTGTGCTAAACAGTTCAGCTTGAAATATGCAAAAAAACATCTGCGAATACAGAAAAATAACTATGATTGATAGTTGCGCAGGTGTCTATCAGTGCAGACAGCAGAGGTCTCAGTTATAAGAATGTTCTTTCTCATTACATTCAAATGTTGTATCGCTTGGAAAGAAAAGCAACGCCAGTTCATTCCACATTCAAACGAAAGCCTGCATTTGCCACGAAGAGTCACAGATTTACAGGTAACGGTTTTCGCTTCATTGAATGCAAATACACTCTATGAGCTACTTCTATATTTGACGATTAAAAGGAGCGAAATATTGAATGCTGAATTTGAAGTACGGCGAAAGATTCATGGTTCAAAATAGGTAGAACAAAACCATAAAGCTAATATACTACCACGAAGAGTATCCCTATTGTCTATCACTATTATTTTTTTTACTATTATAATAATTAAATCTCTCTTCCGTCTTTCTTGCTCTTCCTTTAGATCCAGATCTAATCCATAGTTCTTAGGACATACAAGGTCTTACTAGGTCAGTTGACAGAACTTCCATGAAGATATGAGCAGTGCATAGTAGTGTGGTCATATGTAATTCTTCTAAGTATATTTTCGCCGGTTTCCTTTCAATGTCCGATTTCATTATAAATTATTATTACTACTATTTTTATTAGTATTCTAGATTTTTAGAACTATACATTTATTCACTTCTTTGTTTGAATGCATATAAACTATTATTTTTTGCTTCTTTTTAATTTATGCTTATTTTAATTAACTTCCTTATACAGACAAGCAAATAATACATTGTAACTAGCGAGGTGTATCATGGTATCTTTGTTTATTTTAACATTTTATAGAAATGAGATCAAGTTTCAAAAAACTATTAGTATTAGTACTATCGAAAAGACAGCAAGACGCTTCGAGACATCATGATGAAACTAAAGCTCTAAGTGTCAGAGAGTCAATACTAAACTAAAAGCATTATCTGTATTTGCATTCGTACCTCTTACTTCATTTTCTGTCGCAGAAATAAGGAATGGACTGAACCCGAACTGACATCCTTTTAAAACAACAGTGTCTAGAACCTTTACCTCTTTTAATTGGCCAGTTGAGTGGGTAGATAGTGAGTATTGTAGAAGTATAAATGAAATTCTCTATCATTAGTATTCCAATTTCACCAACTAATACATCATACTATAAATATATTGTACACTAATGTTCTAAATATATCATAAACATGAAAATACAAGTTCAGTTGGCCCTAGTTATCTCGCCATGCATCCCAAGTCATAGCCTGTCTGTTTGTTCTCAGGGATTCAACATTGCATCTACGGACTATAGTAGAGACTTCCACTATAGTTTCTTAGGTTTGTTTTGGCAAAAGATCTGCAAAACATTATTCTGAGCGATTGAGAAGATTTAAGGACAAGAGGCGCGAGGGATATGATATCTACCAAAGTTTGTTAGTTACAGATTTAAAACTTAAAACTTCAGTCATTCAGATAAGACGAATACTAATTCCATACGAAACAAATTCGAATCTTTAAGACGTTTCATTTTAAATAACATCAATATTCTAAAAATTGTTGAAACAAAACTTCACAGAAAATTCAACACCGACCATTTCTTGCTTGAAGGTTTGCTGCCTCTATTTAGATACGACAGGAATGAGAATGGTGTTGGAATCTTAGTCTATGCCAGAGAGGACGTCCCAGCAAATGGGTATGGTATATTGATGACAAAGCAATAGATATAAAAAATTGGACGGAGGAAAACGAAAGGGCCTTCAAGGAGTAAAGGAACAGGCGAGCTAAACTTCTATGTGAGACAAAACGCAGTTAGTACCAAAATCTTGATCTTAAAGATCTCGGTGACAGCCGAAAGGTTAGGAAACTGTAAAGCTTGTATTTTCTGGTGGAGTCCAGAAGGCATCTAGTGTCAATCTGCTGGAAGGTGCCAAAGTCATAACTAATGAAAAAATTGTTGCCGAGATTTTCAATGATTACTTTATTAACATTACAGGCTCTGTTGACACTGTTGAGGCTGACCTAGATTTGTTATCAACTTGTGAAACTGACGATCTAACAGATATCAGGGTGACCAAGTACAGTTTACACCCAAGAGTCAAAAGAATAAAATAAAACTTTAATCATTCTCAGACTTTTGAATTCACACCTGTGACATTAAAGGATGCAAACGGCCAACTCAATAGTACAGATGCTAAGAAAACAACTCCACTTGAGAGTATCCCAGCTAAAGTCCTGTGAGAGAACTCGTATATTCTTCAAATTATTATCTGGCAAACACTCTTTATTTGTGTTTAGCAGAAAAGTACTTTCTAGAAGGCTTTAAGATGGGGATATCTCTTCGCTTTTCAAAAATAACGATGCTTTCTGTAAAAAGAATTATAGACCAATTACAGTTAATGCCATTCGTTGAGAGCTTTTTATCAGCCTTCAGGAAGGCTATAGTACGCAGCATGCTTTCTTAACAGTCTTGGAAACCTGTAAAATAACTTTGGAAAAAGAAGGCTAAGCAGGTGCTTTACTGATGGATTTACCCAAAGCTTTCGACGGCACACACTTCGATCTATTACTAGCGAAAATGCATGCCTGTGGCTATAGTAAAAGTGTCCTACTAACGATTCATAGCTATTTGTCACAAAGATGACAACGAATAAAAATTAATGGTTCGTTTGGCACATGGAAAAAAGTTCAAAAAGGAGTCCTACAAGGGTCGGTCTTAGGATCTCTACCAGTTACCATATTTCTGAATGATTTATTTCTTCTGACGAAAAGGTCCGAAATTCTTTTTGCAAATACGCAGATGACACAACTATGTATGTGCGTGACTCTAAAATCGAAAATGCTACTGAAAGCGTAGAGCAGGATGCCACTCAGATATCAATCCGGTATCTTGAAAATCACACGAAACTAACTAAATGTGGATAAGTGCTACCTCATGATATTTGCTGAGAAAAACGACAAGATGAGATTACATATTGCACACGATGCAATAGAAGAGAGTGATGAAGAAACTTTGCTAGGAATAGAAATAAGATAGAAAATACTAGATAGAAAGTTTAGCTTCAACACTCATGTGCAGTCGCTCTGCAAAAAGCTAGCCAGAAGCTGCATGCAATATCCCACATTTCGATTTTCATGGTACCGAAAAAGACAGAACTGATGATGGAAACTTTTGTAATGTCACAGTTGAGCTTTTGTCCACAGATTTGGATGTTCCACGATAGGAATGATGATAACAACAAATAAACAGGGTATAAAAAGGGTGTAAAAAGGGCGCTGAAAATTGCATAAAAAGATAACGTTTCTCACTTGGAGAAGTTTATGGAAATGATAATTCGGTATCTATACAAGAGCCTACAGTTGCTTATGGCAGCAATTTACAAAATGAAAAATCATTTGAAGTTAAGATGTAGCTGTTTGATCCCTTTAACACCAAGGAACCCTATCTGAAATTTTTATGTACTAACAACCATGCCACTACTTTAAGCCACCTGAGTACTGATTTTACTGAGGCCACTCTTCAACTAGCTCACTATTTCTTGTAAACCATATCCACATGAATAAAGACGTTAAAAAGCAAGGTATCTATCATTGATTTTTGTGGAGCAAATCTTTTATTTTGTTTGCAGTTGCAACCTCTCTTTCTACTTTGTTCAGCTGCTTATCGTTCATGTTACCAAAGATCAGCTTTATGCTCGCTATACGGCCATTCAGTCCTCTTTTGAGACATCCGATATTACCACCGGATTCCTTTTCACCGGATTCCTACACGCGACTTTGAGAAGTTCTAAAAATATTGATGTGGCTTGGCTACTCTCAAACAGCCTACTGGCAGCCATCAGGATAAACAACAATAGGTCCGAAGAGCCCAGCCCTGGTAGACGCGAGGGTTTTGAGGTCTGGGACTTAGTAAAACTTGTCAAAGTTACTTCCCATACCGTTTACACAAGCAATTTTCACATATGACAATTTTTTATTTAGCTGGTATGCCAGTTTTTGAACAAGTACACTTGTCGTATGAAAAAATTTTCATAGAAAATTGCTCATGGAACATAGACTTTAGAACACTACTTGCTATAGACGAGCCACAGCATCCTCTCCCTCGTTAAGCAATGTTGTATGAAGCAAATATGAGGAAACCGTTGAGCAGGAATGATATGTCTATTGAAAGCTATAGTACGGAAAAGCGGTAGTAATCAGAAATAGCACACCAGCGCATATACATAACGTTTGCAAACAAACAATTTTCTGTCAATTTCTACAAGTAAGTTGCAAAGAATATCAAATGGAGCGTAATGATTCCTCACTCTCTTTCTCTTTCTTTTTCTTTTTCTCTTTCTCTCTTTCTCGCTTACAAATTCATTGCATCAAAGAATATGATACAGGTTCACTGCATTCCCGCCTTGCAGCGTAACCGTGATGAATAGAACCCTTTCTGGAAAGCAGACCCGAGACAAAAGACATGACAATTAGTTGATTGCTTATATGCGGAAATTAATACACAGTCAGCATGAAACATTCAAAGCAGATTTGGCAGGTTTCAAAAAGTAGCAAACTGCCCGATGAGAACAGACAAATGATCGCAGGACGGACAAACGTTATGCTATCATTATGCATTAATCCCCAAACGATGATAACTACTGTGGCAGAAAAGACAAGGGTCGTGAAGCAGTTCTCCTAAACCTAAAAGACAGGATGCCGCATATTTTGCATCATTGGGAAGACGAAGCGACCAACAATGAGCTTCAAATAAAGACTATTATGACTGTTTTCAAGTAAATGTGTGTGATAGAAAAAGCTATTAACAAAATTAAAGGGATAATAGCATTTAATACAAATGCTAATTAGTTCATTTGCTATAAATATATGCAAATTCTTTTCAGCCGGCGTAAAAGAAGTTGTTGCCATCTTCTTAACTTCATTTTTATAACTCATGTTACATAATACCAAACTTCACCGTCAAAGGTGATTTCAACTGGCTAGCCAAATTACAAGCAAAGAAGAGAAGCCAACAAACAAACAAAAAAACAAGTAGCTACAGTTTAATACAACAATTTAAATGAGAACAGGTTCAAAGGTTAGTTTCTGTGGCCAAACATAAAATATGTTCCTTGGATGATTCTATCTGGGATTTTTTTCATGATGAAGAGCACACTTCAAAAGGAATATGTCAGAAGGGTGAAACTTCAGATGCAAAACTTCATAGAAGAAATAAGTCTCTAACATTGTCTAATTTAGAGAGGTTTTGAAAATTGAAGTAGTGGTCTTGGAAAAAAATCAGTGGGGAGAAACACTTTGACAAGTTTCTTGTTCATCACTCTTCAGTGTCGCACTCAGTTGTTTATCTTAAACAAAAAGGAGACGAGATGCATTTTGCCTAGAGTAAACATAATAGTTAGGTAGGTATCAATTTCCTACAAATTGAAGGGTGTGGTTTGCTAAAGGTTTTTCTAGGGGTAAACTCCCCAGACTCTCACCTATGGCATTTTCCAGGAACAGTGGTGTTTAAAACAATGCTATACTAGGCACTGCTCTCGAACCATAGTTTGGATGTTCATTCAATGTCCACCTAGCAGCACCTGGTAGTGACAATGGGGAGTTAAAGGTGGCGAGGACAGGAACTGGCCACCGTACCTCACTATGCTGATGGCTAATATACTCTCAAACAGCACCCCTCCCCCCAACATATGGAATAGTATATGGTACTAAACTTTACTTTTACCTTTACCTAATAAAGTATTGTATATGGTACTAACCAACTCATGCCCTTAGAGAGGCCTAAACATTCCCCACAATAATTGTTTGGTGATTGCAATAACCAGAATGATGTCAGCAGGGCTTCCCTTTTTCATTTGTCCCAAGTCCCACACACGCTCTCAGCAGGCCTGGTAATGGAGGGTAAACCAAAAGCTTTAGAACGGGGCATCCTTCTCCACTCCGTAGAGGCTTTCGCGAAAATTATAGCACTACTTTTGCCCTCTTAGATAAACATGAAATGCAAAAAAGGTGAAATACGCTGGCGTAATGTTCACAGATCTCTCATAGCCATTCGATTAATCGAATAATGACTTTTGCCTACAACATGAGCGCTCTATGACATGTTGACTTTATACTAAAAGTATTTACATCGAAGAACATAGAGGATACAAATGAATAAAGGACAAAAACTCACGGTGTGCCCCATGGTTCCTTGCTAGGACCTCTCTTTCTTAATATATTTACACAAATGGCCTACTTATGTCTCGCGATGACAAGGAAAAATGTGCAGTTGTGCAGACACATTTTTCATGCGATTACACTTCATAAGAATATCGAAGCTCAGTTTGCCAAAAAAAATAAGAATACTGCTAGAACATGCTCAGCCTAAGACGCAAATTTAACAAGCACTCAACTACTAGCATTCTTTTGGTAAATAAATTCTGATGAGGTATAAACAGCATCAGAATTCATAGGCTAATTTTCAACAATAGACGGGTATATCTCTTAGAGAAACTGTATACTGCATTTAGCTTCTCAAATATTTGCAAACGAGGCTTTAAAAGTTAAGAACAATTTTAGGAACATTTTGGACTAAAGATATCGAAAGATTAAGAACATCGAACCTCGGCAAAAATTATGATTCTAATAAAAAAGACTGAACGCCACATATTCCATGAGCGCGGACAGTTGGCTGCAAACGCCAAGAATTTAATAGCATCATATGGCAAATAGACTACTGTCTGTTATTCGTCCTTTTATCACAAAAATTACTAAATAATAACAATGATAAATTAATACTTTGTGTAAGGTATCTAATGCTAAAATCAGATACAATTCGGCCATAAGAAAACACCTTATGGAAATCCAGAATAGGCCAAGACAAAGAGAGACAATAATCGATGGACTATTGGGCAAGCAAGATCGTCCGTCTATCTACTTGTTTTGAGACCCGTCAACGTTAAAGCCTGGCTCACACTTGTGAAGCAAGAGCTGAAGCAAGCGAAGTAGGCATGCGCAGAAGTAACTTCAACGTGAAAGGCTCCTTTTGCGCATGCTTAGTTCCCTTGCTTCAGCTGTTGTTTCCCAAGTGTGAACCAGGCTTAAGACTCAAAACACGGTTTTATGTGGGTAGAAAGAGCACGTGTTCATCCTTGGGCGCTTCAGCTAAACTAGGAGTAGGAAAATGTGGCTATACATTTAGCTTTAACTTTCGATCGTTACCCGATGTTTCATGCTCTGACAAGTGTCGGACGAGAAGAGTGCTTTCACTAGGCTAAAATATCACTATAGCACGACAAAGCGGAAACATTCTTTTAGCATACTGAGGCTATAATACTAAAAGGAACATTCAAATTCAAGAATTCAACTCATATGCTTGATTCAACTGATTTCAAAACCCTGAATTTACAGTTAGAAGATTCAAGAAAAATGCCATCGCAAAAATGTAAAGAACAATCTGACTTCAAGTCAATGATCACGGTCTAAAGTCATGCATGGTTACAACATAACTAGATTTCGAGATCTAAAACAAGGACTATTCTAAACTAACAAGAAGAATGGTCACAGAAAATTACTGATGATTTGGACCGCTGTGCAAGATTCCGGCGATCCCAATGACCTGGTAGAAACATGCACGGACGATCTGGCGATTGCAAAGATCAATGGAACAAAGCAAGTTTCTATTTGTAATGGGTGCAGTCTTCGTTATCGTCAGGATCATTTGTGCATGCTTCCTCAAAGTCTTGTTATTAATTGCGCAGTTGGAGGTAAATGGAACTAGGCGTGACTTTTAGTCACATGTTTAAGAATAAGCCTCTACATTCATGCAAATGATTTTGAGTGGCGCAGTACCAGACATGTCACTAACGCCGTTCTTAATTCCTCTTACTATGAACTGCACAACTTATAACAGTTCTTTGACATCCTTGAAGATAACAAATGATCAAATAAGTGTATTCAATAACCACAAAAGGGCGTCTTGTGCTAAAAAATCTCAAAGAATATATAATACCTTTCTTACAAAGCAGGTAGCAAAAAATTTCAGCCATCATTTAAAACTTCAAAATCATAACAAATAAGAATGAAATTAGCCTTTTCAACGACCACAAAAGGGAACTTTCCTTGGGGAGCTTTAAACATTTGTATCTGGCTTTAAAAAATACCTTAATATTTAATAAACAATGACAAATATTTGATTTCAAAGTTGGGGTTTTAAGGCTGGTCGCAGGTGAGAACTATGTCAACTACTCTGTTATGTTTAGTATAAAACCGAAGTCGACGTTTGCCCTTGCAATCCCTGCAATAATGCCTATAATATTGCTGTCCTACATTCATTTCGCATGCAAGGCTCTGTGAATCATATAATTTCAATCATCATTGCGACATCATTGCACTCGCCGAGTCCATGCGTAACAGTTCCATCACCAGTGAGGATCTATTCATTGACGGCTTTAGTAAAGAACTAAATCGAAATGACCACCCTAGTAAGACCAAAAAGGGAGGCGTGTGCTTGTACTTTCGAGAGAGTCTGCCAATTAAAAGAAGGGCTGGCCTTGAATTGATGCAGGAGATGGTTGCTGAAATAGCATTTGGCCATAAGAAAATCTTTTTTGCCAAGGTTTATCGCAGTCTCAGCCAAAATACTGAGCAATTCAAACATTTTATTATGAACATGCGTCAAAGGGAAAGGTCATACTCTCTAATCATCATTGGAGGCTTTAACTTTAAAACCTCTAAATGGTGAGCTGCAGATATAGATAATTAGGAGGGAGCAGTGCTTGATAAAGTATTTGAAACAAAAAACTTAACTCATTTGATTGATGAAACAGCACATATCAGGGATGAAGGAATGCCTTGTATTGCATTGATTATCACTGACAAACTTCATTTATTAGTAGAATCAGGCGTCTGTCTCTCCCTGGGCAGTCATCGTCAACACCATATAATATAATGGAAAATTCAACATATTTTTGCATTCCTCACCACGATATAAAAGGACTCTTTAGGATTTTTCAAAAGCTGATTCACAAATAATCCAAAATTTAATTAATGAGATTGATTGGCCATCCTTTTTTAATGGGCGTGGACCTGAGGAGATGACTGAACTATTCACCAATAACGATATACTATTCTATCTTCAAATATTCCAAAGAAAACTGTTACATTCAAAGAAAAGAATCTTCCGTGGCTAATGCTACAACTTAAAAAATCATTAAAAAGAAAGTAAGGAGTTTATAGAAAGTTTGCACAACGTGACAGGAGGGAAGCTGATTGGCAAAGAGGTAGAAGTGTTCACAACGCTACCTCTAAACTCATATTACGGGGTGAAGAAAACTATTTAGGTAGAAGATTGTCTGATCCAACGCAAGATTTAAGAGAGTATTGGTCAGACACATACAAATACATCTTTTTAAAACAGGGTATTAGAAATTAATCTGAATAAATTCTAATTTTCAGATCATTTAGCCACTAGAGTAAAGAAAAGAGCAGGTGGAGCACAATCTCCTTAATCAGATAATTCTATCATAAAATATACGAACTTAAAGAACAGATTTATCAAATACATCCGAAGTAAAATAATCAATTGCGGCGAGTAAATCTAATAGGCTCAAATAATTTTTATGGGTCAAAAAACAAATAAACATACGTATTTACAAATACATAGCAAGCACACACACACACACACACACACACACACACACACACACATGCATACACAAACACACACACACACACACACACACACACACACACACACACACACACACACACACACACACACACACACACACGCATACACAAACACACACATACACACACACATACACACACACACACACACACACACACACATGCATACACAAACGCACGCATACACACACACAAACACAAACACACACAAACAAACACACACAAACAAACAAACACACACACACACACACACATGCATACACAAACACATAAACATACAATCACATAAACATACAAACACATACAAGGCACAAATAGGAACGTACATCTTTATACAAAAAAAACTTAGTAGAAATTAATTTGGGTGGCTTCTATTTTTCAGATCATTTAGCCACATAGAGCAAAGAAAAAAAGCAGCGCCTAGGTGGAGCAGAACCTTATCAATCAACAATCATAGGCAACCATATCGATGCTCTGTGCCTGGTGGTAAACGTAGACCTAAGTGACAACTTGAACTGATCCTGATTTTATCAGATACAAGAAGACTGATAACCCGTACGAAGAACCATGGCTATGACAGTATACAATACAACCGGTCTACTATCCAATTCAACGGTACAAATGAACATCAGCAGTAACAACAGCCTCCATCGTGGACCCAACGTCAAAGAGATTGATTTGATGTATCTAAATGAGGAACTACTAACTGTTGATACGGTCTCGAAGTGGATCCTAGTCGTGTCCATAGTGATAAGTATATTCTCCAACGGTCTTGTTGTACTCTGCAAATGCAAATCTCCCATCCGTAATCCTTACCATTATCTTATTCTAAATGTAGCCATATGCGACTTGATTTACACATTTATTCAGATATTCCAAGCTCACCGTCGATTCAATATGCATGTTTGGCACTTTGGCAGGTTCATGTGCAAAGCCATGTCTCTCTCCCCAAGCTCGCTTACCACATCGATGTTCACAATGACATTCATGTCCATAGAGCGGTTTATTACCATAGTGTACCCGTTTAGGCAACGGCTATCCAGACGCACTGTCTTCCTCGTGGTCATCGCGCTCTGGCTTGTTGCCATCTGCTTGCACATGCCTCTTTTCCTCACTCGAGACATCTATGTCACCACCAGTGGTCATGCCTTCTGCAGGATCATGTGGCCTCCTGATCCCAAAATGAGAGAGTCATACTATCTCGTGAGCTTCGTTGTCACATACCCCGTACCGCTTCTTATCATAGTCATTTCCACTATTAACATCGTCTACACAGCCCTTACCAGGACGTCAAAAAAGCGACAATGCTTACGAATTCATGTGTCAACCAGAGCAAATGTGAAGCCCGCGAACCCCATGATCAAACACAAGAAGTTATTCATCACGTTCGCGTGCATACTACTCGCATTCATACTGACGACAACACCAAACCAGGCTTTGATGCTTTGGATGAACTTCGCACCAAAACAACACGTCCCGTTCAAAGAATTGCGCTTCACGTTCTTCATGCTGTTCATGTTTGCTCCCCTTGTGCACATTCACACAATCACAAACCCGTTAATTTACAGCTTCTCCGATGAGAAATTCAGGAAAGAAGTAAGGCAGTTCGCGACGGAAACTTGGAGACGAGTATCTCCGCAGCGTAATGATAAAGCAATGAATCATATTTGCCCTCGCAACTTGGCCTTACATCGCTACGAGACACCAGCCTTGCTACAGTCCTCACCGAACAGTGCGCCTGATGACTCTAGCAAGAAGTATTCCTCGGAAAACCAAGCCACTTTGGAAGAAAGAAACGGGGAGACTTTCATCGTTTTGGCCTCAACCTCTTGAATCTATCTATCTGGGATAACATAATAGGGGTCATCCATTTAATAAGTATGTACCAACACAATGAGTTTCCACCCCCCTCCCCCGTTATACGCAAATGGACGACTGCTACGCATTCCCTCTTGCGTGCTTACTTTACCCATTTGGCTAACCTATGTCTAACGGAAACGTCAACAATATCCACTCAATACCTCCATATAGAAAGACTTCTAAGCACGCAAGAGACAGTAAAATGATAATAGCACACAATACTTTATGAAAAAAATTAGGCAAGTCTTTTAAACAGAACAAAAGTGTACTAAAAATACTGCGGACTAAATATCTGATAAATAAATGCAAAAAACGATTATTATTTCTATTTTGCATACGTGCTTGGATAAGTCACTTCCCCCCTTATATGCACTTTTGCATTTTTGCACGATCCCTTCCTCCCTTGGTGCGTACGTAGTAAATGAATGACCCCATAAACCTACATTTGTTTCTTGATTTACTTTCTATAGTGTCTGGCAGGTAAAGATAAGTTCTATAGCTCCAGGTCTTGGGAGAAAAAACAATGCTTAAGTGTTTAGAAATAGAATACTTTGCAAACGAAAGGTCAAATATCGAGTAGCTTACACAGGCATGATATAGTCCTTCATGGAGTACAGCGTTAAAGCAATAAATCTGACAAGCGTCATCACCAACAGCATATAACTCCTTTACTGCAAAAAGACCAAAATTTAGCCAACAGAAGCAAATATTAAAAAAATTAATGAGGGACAAGCAAGCATTAATGAAGTGGAAGCGGATGTTAATGAAGTAGAGGCAAACACGGATGAAGCAGCAGCAATCATTAGTGAAGTAGATGGAAAAATGAATGATATAGGAGCAAACATTGCCGAAGCTAGAAGAAGACAGTAATGACGTACAGGGAAACACTAATAAAGTAGCAGACAATTACTGAAGTAGAAGCAGACCTTAATGGCGTAGGAGCAAACATTAATGAAGTAGTAGAAGACCTTAATAAGTAGAAGGAAACAGTAATGAAGTAGAAGAAAATAGTTATTCAGTAAAAGTAGACACTAATCAAGAAGAAAGAAACAGTGATGAAGTAGAAGCAGACATGAATGAAGAGGAAGCAAACATTAATGAAGTAGAAGCAGACATGAATTTAGTGGAAGCAAACATTAATGAAGAAGAAGCAGACATGAATGAAGTAGAAGCAAACATTATTGAAGAAGATGAAAACATGAATGAGGTAGGAGCAAACAATGATGAACGAGAAACAGGCCTTACTGAAGCAGGAGCAAACATTAATGAAGTAGAAGCAGACCTCAATGAAGGAGCAAACATTAATGAAGTAGAAGCAGACATAAATGAAGCAGAAAGGGATATTAATGAAGTAGAAGCAAATATTACTCCAGTAGAGCACATATTTATAAAGTGGAACAAAATATTAATGCAGTAGAAGCAGACACAAATGAAAGAGAAAGAAACATTGATCAAGTAGAAACAAATATCAATGCAGTAAAAGCAGATATTAATGAAGAAGAAGGAAACAAGATTGAAGTAGGAGCAAACATTAATGCAGTAGAAGTAGACATCAGTGAAGAAGAAGAAAACACTAATGACGTAGATGCAACCATTAATCATGAACAAATAAACATGAATGAAGTAGAAGCAGGTAATAATGAAGAAGGGTGAAACATGAATGAAGTAGAAGTTGACATTAATGAAGTAGAAGCAGAGATTAGTGAAGAAGAAGTAAACACTAATGAAGTAGAAGCAAACATCAATGAAGAAGAAGGAAATATGACTGAAGCAGAAGTTGACACTAATGAATTAGAAGCAGAGATTAATGAAGAAGAAGTGAACACCAATGAAGCAGATGGAAACATGAATGAAGCAGGAAACATCAATGAAGTAGGACACATTAATGAAGTAGGACACATAAATGAAGTAGGACACATTAATGAAGTAGGACACATTAATGAAGTAGGACACATAAATGAAGTAGGACACATTAATGAAGTAGGACACATTAATGAAGTAGGACACATCAATGAAGTAGGACACATCAATGAAGTAGGACACATTAATGAAGTAGGACACATCAATGAAGTAGGACACATTAATGAAGTAGGACACATTAATGAAGTAGGACACATCAATGAAGTAGGACACATTAATGAAGCAGGAAACATCAATGAAGTAGGACACATTAATGAAGTAGGACACATTAATGAAGTAGGACACATTAATGAAGTAGGACACATCAATGAAGTAGGACACATTAATGAAGTAGGACACATCAATGAAGTAGGACACATTAATGAAGTAGGACACATTAATGAAGTAGGACACATCAATGAAGTAGGACACATTAATGAAGTAGGACACATTAATGAAGTAGGACACATCAATGAAGTAGGACACATTAATGAAGCAGGAAACATCAATGAAGTAGGACACATTAATGAAGTAGGACACATTAATGAAGCAGGAAACATCAATGAAGTAGGACACATTAATGAAGTAGGACACATCAATGAAGTAGGACACATTAATGAAGTAGGACACATTAATGAAGTAGGACACATCAATGAAGTAGGACACATCAATGAAGTAGGACACATTAATGAAGTAGGACACATCAATGAAGTAGGACACATCAATGAAGTAGGACACATTAATGAAGTAGGACACATTAATGAAGTAGGACACATTAATGAAGTAGGACACATTAATGAAGTAGGACACATCAATGAAGTAGGACACATTAATGAAGTAGGACACATTAATGAAGCAGGAAACATCAATGAAGTAGGACACATTAATGAAGTAGGACACATTAATGAAGTAGGACACATTAATGAAGTAGGACACATCAATGAAGTAGGACACATCAATGAAGTAGGACACATTAATGAAGTAGGACACATCAATGAAGTAGGACACATTAATGAAGTAGGACACATTAATGAAGTAGGACACATCAATGAAGTAGGACACATTAATGAAGTAGGACACATTAATGAAGTAGGAAACATCAATGAAGTAGGACACATTAATGAAGCAGGAAACATCAATGAAGTAGGACACATCAATGAAGTAGGACACATTAATGAAGTAGGACACATCAATGAAGTAGGACACATTAATGAAGTAGGACACATTAATGAAGTAGGACACATCAATGAAGTAGGACACATTAATGAAGTAGGACACATTAATGAAGTAGGACACATCAATGAAGTAGGACACATCAATGAAGTAGGACACATTAATGAAGTAGGACACATTAATGAAGTAGGACACATTAATGAAGTAGGACACATTAATGAAGTAGGACACATTAATGAAGTAGGACACATTAATGAAGTAGGACACATTAATGAAGCAGGAAACATCAATGAAGTAGGACACATTAATGAAGTAGGACACATTAATGAAGTAGGACACATCAATGAAGTAGGACACATCAATGAAGTAGGACACATTAATGAAGTAGGACACATTAATGAAGTAGGACACATTAATGAAGTAGGACACATTAATGAAGTAGGACACATCAATGAAGTAGGACACATTAATGAAGTAGGACACATTAATGAAGCAGGAAACATCAATGAAGTAGGACACATTAATGAAGTAGGACACATTAATGAAGTAGGACACATTAATGAAGTAGGACACATCAATGAAGTAGGACACATTAATGAAGTAGGACACATTAATGAAGCAGGAAACATCAATGAAGTAGGACACATTAATGAAGTAGAATGAAACATCAATGAAGTAGAAGCAGACAAAAATGAACTAAAAGCAAACATTAATATACTATAAACAAAGATTAATATAGTAGAAGCAAAGGTCAGCCTAGTGGCAGCAATAGATTGCATTATAGAGCCGATTGCTAATATAGGAGAACTAGACATCTGGCGTGAAATAGCTGGGCTGGCCTAGCATTAAATTCGCTTCCTATGCGATGAATCCTGTCCTGTTCATCTGAAATGGGATCAGGCAACAATAATCAATCGGACAGCATGTTGGATGTATGACTTTCAATAAAGAAAGTAGTGATAAAGTAATGGCAAATGCACTATACCAAGACCGCTTGGATTTAAAAGGATTAACTAACAAGTATGTAGAAATCTTTCAAACTAGGCATGTAATGAGCTCTTGTCAGATTCGGCCCTGTGCTCATAAAATCGGCAAAGTAATGCAAGCATCTATAAAATCTAAGCTAATCAACGCCAATAAAGTAATGAAGACTTTAATTTCAAGTTCAAAAACTTACAAAAACCTAGAAAACCCTTGATTGGCTAATGAAAACTTTGCACCATCTGCAGGTACAGGGATTTCATTTCAATCTAAGGATGGGTTCCCACATCTAAGGACTAATATGTTCAGCTTCAAAAGAACTAGATCAGCCCTTCTCAAGTAAAGTTTGCTAGGCCCACTTTAAAAATGTTAGCAAGCAAGCAGTCCCACAGATAATGCCTCCCGACGTGCTTCCACCTCTACCGTTAAGGAAAATTGTAGCGTGGTTGTACAGTTACGACTCAAATATATGAAATATATACTCGCTGAATTGTAGGATCGTGGTACATGCTCGCTTGAGTAAAGAACTCTCAAACACAATAGGGAAAGTCTTTAAATGATGATTAATGAATCGGGTTTAATCATTTTTTGAACTGATGCTAGTAGTATGGTTGCTATAAGCTAGCAAGCTTCATTAATTAATAGGCCACATTTAGCCTTAAACGGATTACTTTAGTCTTTAATGGACTACCTTTTGTCTTTAATGGAATACATTTAGTTCTCAATGGACTACCTTTAGTCTTTAATGGAATACCTTTAGTCCTTATTGGAGTAACTGTAGTGTTTAATGGACTACCTTCAGTCTTTAATGGAGTATCTTTAGTCTTTAATGGACTACCTTTAGTCCTTATTGGAGTAACTGTAATGTTTAATGGACTAACTTTAGTCTTCAATGGACTGTCTTTAGTCTTTAATGGACTACCTTTAGTCTTTAATGGAATACATTTAGTCTTTATTGGAGTAGCTGTAATGTTTAATGGACTTACTTTAGTCTTCAATGGACTACCTTTAGTCTTTAATGGACTACCTTTAGTCTTTAATGGAATACATTTAGTCTTTATTGGAGTAGCTGTAATGTTTAATGGACTAACTTTAGTCTTCAATGGACTGTCTTTAGTCTTTAATGGACTACCTTTAGTCTTTAATGGACTACCTTTAGTCTTTAATGGACTACCTTTAGTCCTTATTGGAGTAACTGTAGTGTTTAATGGACTACCTTTAGTCTTCAATGGACTAACTTTAGTCTTCAATGGACTAACTTTAGTCTTCAATGGACTACCTTTAGTCTTTAATGGACTACCTTTAGTCTTTAATGGACTACCTTTAGTCTTTAATGGAATACATTTAGTCTTTATTGGAGTAGCTGTAGTGTTTAATAGACTACCTTTAGTCTTCAATGGACTACCTTTAGTCTTTAATGGACTACCTTTAGTCTTTAATGGACTACTTTTAGTCTTTAATGGACTACCTTTAGTCCTTATTGGAGCAACTGTAGTGTTTAATGGACTACCTTTAGTCTTCAATGGACTACCTTTAGTCTTTAATGGACTACCTTTAGTCTTTAATGGACTACCTTTAGTCTTTAATGGAATACATTTAGTTTTTATTGGAGTAGCTGTAGTGTTTAATGGACTAACTTTAGTCTTTAATGGAATAGCTTTCGTCTTACATCGAATAATGGCTACATAGTACTTTAGTAAGCTATATGACAGTTTGACTTACTAAATAGTGGCCTATTTCATTAATCATCTAATGGAACGACAAACTGAACCAATAAGCAATCGATGTAACAAATTAGTCTGTTAAGTGGGGATACTGGAACATTTAAGATTGATCTGCCAGGTATAAATGTTACACCTAAACCACTAGAACTCCCCTCTTTACTTGAAGTCAAGTGCTAAGACTCTATATGTCTACAATAATGAAAAACATATGATCTTCCTCGAAAAGTTTGAGAAAGCCACAAAACCCAATGCTCCAAGGTGATTATTATGCTACCAATTCTGACAGCAGGTCTTTCTGCTTTGATTCTATATACTATGAAGTATGCACGAGGCATGCACTGGGGGTTCACCATGTGATCAGTGTGATCAAACGGCTGGCACGTGCATATTGAGCTTGCACTCGGCCCAGTCCTGTAGCATTATAGTAACAGTTTTACACGATTAGACTAGAGATCATCGTAGCGACAAGATGAGCTTAGAGATGAGACGAGATTCTATTGGAGATCATACCAAGTAATGGTATGATTAATACTAAATAATTAATACTTACACATGAAGTTGTCCTCTCTGATATACTCTTCGCCCGCCCAGAACACAATAATATCCAAAGCCCAGAAGCAATCCATAAAACAAAAACATCACAGAGTCTGTGAACGAAAGCATTTCTGCCTAACTCAGGAGACCAGCGCTTCCTGCTAAAGAAGGCTCACTAGCTTTCCTGTAAAACATCCCTCTTATATCTTGTCAGTTTTCCGATCAATGGAAAATAGCCAAAGTGACTCGGTCTTTAAGAGAGCGTGATCGAAATCACAAATCATGCTACTCCGCAGTGTCAATTCCCTCCGCAATTGCGAGAACATTTTGAGAAGCTGTTTTTTACTAGATGTGCCAATACTTCAATGAAAATAACCTTTGTCACCATGGTCGATCTACCTATAAAAAGGTCAGTTCAATTGCTACATGCCTACAGAATAACACGGACTACCAGTACCATGGAATGGGTAATGGGACATTGCTGGAGCCCGTTCTCATTGATCTAAAAAAGGACTTTGACACGGTTGATCTTGAAATCCTATGCAAGAAAATAGAGTACTGTGCTATGCAACCCAGTGAGTTCCCGTGATTAGATCTCACCTTTCCAACAGGAAATAGTACTGAAAATCAGTACCACTAGCTCACATAAGAGATTTTAAGGTGGTGAGTCCCAGGTTTCTTAGTTAGGAGCCCTTCGTTGCTTGGCCTAAATGGACCATCTCCTAAACACTGACCAAACTTCCCCCTGTCTCCATCAGTCCTGACAATAGTAGCTTGCATCTTCAGTCAAATGATATTTCTTCCCAACAATAGCCCTAAATATAATTGTATCTTCACAAAGCTACACCTATCTTTTCAAAATTTAATAGGCTGTGCAGGGTATACGGAATATTACACACGGAAACAAGGGCTCCTCTGCGAAATCTCTCACTTGACAAGACCTACTAGATTGGAAATCTCGCTTACCGTCAAAACACCACATCATTTAAGAATTTCATGTGCAAATCAAAAATACTTCGTATAGCAGCAAGTTGAGAGAACTCAGTTTTTAACCTGACGGTGATATATTTGGCATACGATACATGAAGTTCCAGCTCACCGACTTAAGAAGAGTTCTACAATTAAATACTACAGAAAACAAAACCGGGATGATAGCCCCGAAGCACTCACATTTGTTCCCCAGTCAATTTTCATAATGTGAGCTTACAGAATCCAAAATAAATCGAGCATGGGGAAAATTATGCCTGCATTTTTGTAAAGAACAAAATGACCTCTCGAGTTTCAAGCTCAAATTTTCATATATATTCATCAATCAATGCTAAATACAATTACACTGATTACAATACAATAAATACAGAAAAAAGTAACAACACTAAAACAAAACTATCAACTAAACATAAAGGAATAACATTGCATGATTGTATATAGCATAGACTGATTAAGGCGGAGCTCTCTAAGTAGGTAAATTAATTAAGAGAGAGTCCCCTCCCCCCAAGCTAATATAAAAATATAGAAACTAGAAAAACTTGAGAAGCTTAAATAAAATTTGAGAAACCACATAAGCCTACGAGAATTATTGATTGTTTTAATTCAGTGGTGGAGAGGCAGACAAACTAGACATAGGAATTAATGTAGCACGCTTTCAACTTAGACCGAAATAGTGAAAGAGATCCAGCAACGCGAATAAAAAGTGGCAAAGTGTTCCAAAATTTAAAGCCAAAATAATGGGCTGCTTGGTGACCAGAACGTGTGGTCCTTCTACAGGAAAGAAATAGGTCACCTCTGGCGAAATCATGTGAATAGAAGAATATCGGGAAAAGTAATTATGAAAGCAGGCAGGTGAGACGCTTTATAATACTATAATTGAAAAAAGATGTAAAGAGTGAATTATAGAGACATACCAAAGTCTGTAGGGGAACATAATGTCTGAGTTTATAAAAGATTCCGGTAGTCTTGGAAAGTTTTTTGCAAAGTTTATTGATATGGAATTTCCAAGAGAGATGTTCATCAATAAGAACACCTAAGAACTTAACATAGTCTGTTTTATAAATTTAAGGTGAATCAGGTCATTTAATTTCTTTCTAAAGAAATGAAAATGTACAAGTTTATTTTTTCAATATTTAGTGCAAGTTTGTTGCAACAAAGCCAGGATTTTACCTTGCTAAGTTCCATAGTAACTTTTTTTTAACTAGTCTTGTCAGGTTGTCAGATTCGAAATATATGTTGGTATCATTAGCAAACAGAAAGAAACTCGATATTTTAGATATGTTGAGTAAATAATTTATGTAAATTAAAAGCAGTAAGGGGCCTAGTACAGACCCCTGTGGAACACCAAAGGCTAAGCTACATGTCGCTGATGAGATACAATTAACTGAAACAAACTGCTTACGATCAGACAGGAAAGAGCTAAACCAACTTAGAGCAGTACATATGATACCATAATGTTCAAGCTTTTTCAAGAAAATACCAAAGTTAAAAGTATCAAAAGCCTTTCTTAGATCAGTAATTATGCCACATCCAACTTTATTATTATCTAGTAGTGATATTGTATTCACTGTTAAGCCGACTAGTGCATGATCAGTTGAGTGACCCTTTCTAAATCCAAGCTGCATGTAATATAACAATTCATGCATATCAAGAAATTTATACATTGTTTTTTCAAATGTTTTACTGAAAATGGAAAGCAGAGAAATTGGCCTATAACATGACTTGTTGGTACTACGAGCTTTCCTAAAAAGTGGAACCACTTTCGCAACTTTTCAGCTTATCTGGAAAAATACCATTTACAAAAGACTAAGTGATCAAGCTTGAAAGATGAACAAAGATGGGTGACTCGAGAATCTTCAATAATTTAATAGGAATGCTATTAGGACCAGAAGATCTACCGGTTCTAGTGCCTGGATAATGGAGGATACTTCCTATGAAGAGCAGGGTATGATGAAGAAGGAATCCAAGTTGGGATTAGTTAAGTATGATAACGGAGATCTAGGATTTCTTGGAATTGCCTTTGTGATATCAATTGCAATATTTGTGAAGAAATGGTTGAATTCATTGGTCATCTTCCTTGGATCATAGATTCGGAAGTCTTTGTTGTCGAATAAATAAGGGATAGAATCAAAACAGTTGGACTTCAAGCTAATAATCTTTCCTATACCTCTCCAGAGCATTTTAATGTTATTCTTGTTTTCATCAAAGTAATGATGATAATATAATTTTCTTTTACTATCCCTCAATTCATTAACAATACGATTAAGAAATAGCTTAAATGCTACCCAATCCATAACAGATTTAGTAGACGTAAATTTTCAACATAACCTGTCCCTAACTCTCATCATTTTTTGAAAGTGCAAATTGATCCAGGGGTTAATTTTCTAGTCCTATCATTTTCTTATTTATCTTTTTTGGGGACAATTTTTATTAATTATGGTATGAAGACTTAGTAAAAAATTATCAAACTTTCCATCAAGATTAATATTTTTTGATCAATGAGGAAAGAAATATCCAACCCTGCACAATTAGCAAAGAACATATTTGCGTAAAAGCGTCAAAGGTACTGTAATCATAACAGAGGTAGGAATAGGTTTTATAATCAAATTTACAATCATAAATAATGGAGAACGGTGGTAAATGGTCTGAAACCAGTGACAATATATTATCACTATGAATTTTGGAGTCTGGAGAACTGCCAACAAACATATTGTCTATGAGGGTAGAGCATGTACTGGTAATACATGTTCAGCGGAATAATGAAGGCTGAACATGGTTAGAACACATCATATTGATAAACTCATTTGTAGGGGCAAGATGTTCATAGTTTATCAGATTGATACTAAAATCTCCCATGATGCAGATAAGTTTATGTTCAGTTGCAAATTTAGAGAGACTTCCCTGTAAATGATCACAAACACATTGCAATATCAGAACTAAGGTGTCGATAAGCACAGCAACATAAAATATTTCTTGTCCTTGAGTTATGAATTTCAATCCAAATTGTCTCAAAATCATTATTGCCGAATGAGAGATCATCCATTTCATTAGTTTTAAAATCAGATTTAACATTAATACCCACACCACCAGCTGCACTAAAAGACGGAGTATAATAGAACGGGTAACCAAGGAGTTCAATATTATCAGCAATTTTAGCATGTACGGATGCCTTTATTTCAGAAAAGCCAATCACAACAGTATTAAGGTTTGACAAGACGAAACATAGCTCATCATGATGTAATGAGAGATTTACGATATTCATGTGGAATAGTGATAAATCGTGTGCAGAAGATATTCAAAAAGTACCGAATAATACTTAATGTGCTACAAGAACTATCTATAGACAAGTTGATTGTCTCATATGAAGCTCGCACCAATACTCAAAATGTGAGCTATTCTGGATACTGTGAGATACTGCAAACACCCGTACAAAAGAACCTGTAATTCTGAAATGAGCCTGTTCATGTCCTCCTGCAAAGAGGTATTTTCAGTAATCATGGTGCAGGTTTTTATCGCTAATCCTATCCCTTTAAGCCGCTCTTACACGGTCAGATTTTGTCGAATTCGATAATCGAATGAAAATGAAAAAATAAATGAAAAAATTGAATGTCGAAAGTCACCATCAGACTGTCGAATTCGATTTTTTAAGAATCGAACATGTTCTATTCCATTCGACAAATCGAACGGTAAATGAATGAAATTTTTTGCTCGCCCACGCTTCCGCGTCACCTGTATCATGAAATTCCGCACTGTATCACAAATCAGTGTGGCCTAAGTGCAATAAAATGAAGAAATAGAACTATTCATTGCTTAATATGAAAGAGAAAAGGGCTCAATAAAAGAGAAACTTTCATCGAAAGTTTCCGGATTTTTCGTGTGGCCTTTTTCTTCGGCGAAGCACAACTCCTTCAAAAGTGTATCGTAAGCCCCAAATAGAGGACGCTGCATTACCTATTCTTTCGTTAATTTTGAGCATTTTTCGCTCGTATTTCTTCGTCTTGTAAAGCCAATACTATTAATATCGCAGCTGAGGCAACCTGGTCTTCTATGTTTGTTACAAAACAACAATTTAGCTGTTTTATATTCGATTAATGCTGATTATGATTCGATAAAATCTGACCGTGTAAAATGGGCTTTCGATTCGACAAATCTGATGAAAGGCAAGATTCGACAAATCGCATTCGACAAAATCTGACCGTGTTAAGAGCGGCTTTAGACCCTACCCATCACAGCTATGTACGTAATGCATATGGAGCACCCACGAATGGGATTGATCGGCAAACATGCTGCATCTATTTCTCAGTGGATATGGAATGAATATGAGGTTAACTCAATCATATAATCGAAAAATATCAGGATCGCATTCAATAAACACAAACTAGCGTGCATTAAGCGTCCGTGGAAAACAACAGAAGTGAGTTTGCATCGCTTCTCCATAAAAACTGTGAGGAAATCGATTCTAACACTCTTCAGCTCAAATCTTTCATTTCGAATTGATAAAGAAGACATGGTAGGTAATATGGCAAGCAAACAAGTCAACATAATATCAATAAAAAATGTAGAAATATGACAGAACGCAAATAACCCCGATCTCAATCTCAATCTTCACTAGATTTATGGCCCAAGTTTTAATATGGGCAGTTACTCCCCACCAACTATTCCTGAACAATAAAGTGTTCGCAAAAGCTGAGACGCAAAGTCAAGAATTAGTTGTATACACGTCAGCAACCCCTCTTCACTTCAGGCATTAAATGGTGGTTTATGGTAAACAAGATTTGTAATATCATTTTCTGGTTATAAATGCGAATAAAATGAGAGCCTGCAAACTCGTCCGTACATGCCTACGCAAAGATATATGTGAACATTTTCACAACTATTTTACCCTAATAGAGCATGAAAAAGAAACAAGAAGTAACAATTGTTCACGGAGATTACCGAGAATTAAAAACGAATATACACGAAAGTCATTCCTGTACATGAGTGCTAAAGTATACAATGAGCTGCCATTAGACATACGACAAACAGAGGCTGATAAGGAATTTGACGAAAAACTTAAAAACCATTTTAAGTGACGTAATACTCATGGCGTAACAATCATTATCTTCTCTCGATGCCGTTCTTTTAAGATTTTTTCAGCGTTTTTAATATTTTTAATGTAATACTTTCTCTCTTAACTTCATTTAGGGTATAGGACACAGGACACACAGTGACAACAGCAATATTGTAATTGTTGAAGTGTTTATCTTGTATAAATATTCGTTTTATTATTATATTATTATTATTATTAGGATGGAATTTTCAAAAATAAGCTTTCACTATTCAGCTCTGAAGTCATGGAATGATACACCTGCCGCACTTCTTGAGCCGCCGACTTTAAGTATATTTAAAAAATACAAATCTCTGGAAGATCAATATTACTTAGCAGTAGGAGAATGTACTTGCTCAAAGTACATAATGTTTTAGCATTGCAAGTTAGCAGTCAAGCTGAATATTGTATTTTGCGTCCAAATAATGTTTAGGTGAAAAGATCAAGGTTAGTCCTATGTACGATCCCACACGTTGGGTAGTGCCTGCTGGAGAGGACACTTATCCTGAGCCGCCGGCATAGTGAGGTAGGGTGGCCAGTTCCTTTCCTCGCCGCCTTTAACTTCCCCAGTGTTGCCACCAGGTAAGCATTTGCTGTTGGGTGAACAGTGGGCGAGCATCCTAGCAATGATCTGAGGGTTCTCGTCTGGAGCCATGGATGTTCCGTTCAGCAGTCATGCATTTCAGTCACTAGGCCAGTCGCCCATAAACAATGTTTAATACAGAAATAATGACAATTTTTTGAAACTTCATGTAGGTGAATATATCTTACTATACAATCATACACCTCTCTAATGTTAGGTAGTGTATAATTGGCTATTTGTCATTTCTAACGTGTTTAAAGGAAAACAAAAATAGCAAAAATAAATATAATAATAATAATGAAGAATGGAGACATGATGTCATTGCCAAAGTAATACATTGGGAATTGTGTAAAGTAAACGATCTAACCCATGCAGCAAAGTGGTGTGATCATAAGCCAGAGTCTGTGGCTGATAGTGATCAGGTAAAAATATTGTGGGTCTTCAAGGTAAAGACGAATTTAAAGAGCTGGGACATAATGAACCTGGCATTGTAGTTCTTGACAAACAGGAAAGAACTTGTATGATTATCGATGTTGCCTGCCCGTTTGATATTAGGATACAAGAGAAAGAAAAAGAGAAAATCGAGAAATATAATGACTTGAAATGGGAGCTGATGAGAATATGGAGTTGCAATAAAGTCAAAGTCATCCCCATTATCATTGGAGCCCTTGGCACAGTGTCAAAGAGCTTCAAGGGCTGGCTCAATACAATCAGTCCAAACATTACCTTTGGAGTTTTACAGAAAGCCTGCCTACTAGGAACTGCAAGAACTCTTCGCTTTGTGCTGAATATCTGAGGCTACAGGTAGTGGCTTGATATTTACCAGGTATACCCAGCGAACTACATCAACAGCTGTGATGATAACTATAATACTAACAATCGGTAATGAGATCAGCCAGTGCTTAAAAGCTGAAGTATATAAGAATAAATGAGCTTTGCCGCTAAAAAGGGTGAAAATGCCCAAGAACTCGTCACACTAAGAAACAATGTATTCTAAATTAAATTATTATGATCTATATAATCGGGAGATCGTTATAGCAAGTCTGCCCGTTGCACGTCATGATTATGGTGGACACAAATAAACACAACCACCTCAAATCATACGAAATGGTTAAATAGAAAGAGAGCGCTGAAACACTTTAATTCTTTGACAGTAACGTACACACTCTTTTTAGGGAAGCCACTTTTTTGTCTGAGCCTCAAGATACAGTTTTCTTAATTTCTATTGGAGTAAACTGGATAAAAGAGGTCACCATTATTTTGTATAAAAATTTGGATTTTTGTTAACCAAGATTATCAGAGAAAAGTTTCGCCCTTTGTAAAGGAACTTGGAAAGAATGAGCTAACATCGATTTCTGGCACGAAAAAAAGGTGAACTTTTGCACTTGAGCCTCGTGATATTCTTAACATTTTCTTAAGACTTTGGCATTTTGAGCCTCATTGTCTTACAAACCTTTTTCTCACAAAAAACGAATATACTTACACGTTTTCAGGAATGACAACATGACATAGCGTCATATACGACACGTCACAACATGTTTCGACACGACTCGACACGGCTGAATACAGGCCACAAGACAAGGCGAATACAAGAGAGAGGTAAGGCTGTTTCCAACAGGACCCTTATTGATAGCAGTACTTTACATGTACTGAAAAAGGCCTATCCTGTATAAATATGCATCATTATTATTTATTATTATTAATGTTTTACAAATAAAACAAAACTGTAACATGCTGATTTCTTGTAATATCTACGATATTCTTCAACCACTGTTTCTGCCACCTGGAGGCATTACGTCCTAACGCTTCTAGAGCTAAATCACTAAGATTACCTCATTGAGAGTAAAAAAGGTCCAGGTAGAGGTTAGTCCCATATAAGATTCCGTACGTTGGGGAGTGCCCGTTAGAGTTAAATAGAAGGCCCCTTGAAAACCAGCGTTAGCTGAAAGGCCACCCTCCTTACACTATATGAGAATGAAAATGAAATGAAATAAGAGAGGACACTTGTCCCGGGCCGCCGGCATAGTGAGGTAGGGTGGCCAGTTCCTTTTCATTCCGCCTTTAACTTCCCCAGTGTTGCCACCAGGTACCCATTTGCTGCTGGGTGGACAGTGAGCGAGCATGCTAACTATGATCCTAGGGTTCGGATCGAGCCATCGATAAGACCTATTTAAATGAAGCTAACAAATTAACAAAATGAAATACCAAACATTCTTACCTCAACAACCAATGGCTCCAACGAATCGGCTGGGCACGCTGAAAAGAGAGTTCACAATGGCCATAATTACGGCGAAGTGTATAGTTGATGGTACAGTAATAGACGCAATAAAATGTTTTGAAGGACTTGAAGAAATAACTACACTACGATATCTTTGCCGAGGACTATCCAAATTAAAGAATTTTCCCATTGAACTTTGATTTTATACCGATCTTGTGAAGTAAATCAGTTAATTAGTTGCTAGCCATCGATCGGCAGAGTCTTAAAACTTTGTCCTCTCCAGTATACTATGTTCAGAAAAACGCATTGCTACGTGTGACCCGATACAGCGCACGCCGATATTCTCTATTTTGGTTAACAGTAGGTCATAGTAGGATGTAAGAATAAAAGATGTAGGAATGGTGTTAAACAAGTGAAACGCTATCCAGGTGCAGATTGCAATAGTGATCACGTACTTTTGATGCTTTGTATGAGAGTAAAGTTAAAAAGAAAACTAAAGGAAAACAGAACACCACGATACAACATAAAGTTACTAAAAATGAGTGGTGATATCCGGAAAAAGTATAATATAAGTGTCAAGAATAAATTTGAAGTATTTGGGGAGTCTGAAGATTTGAATATTCATTGGGAAGAGATAAGAAATATATTGCAAGAGTCTATTGAAGAAATAATGCCGGTTAAAGAAAACAAACGAAATAAGAAATGGATGACAGAGGAGAGTATGAATTTGGTGGGAGGTAGAAGAGGAGCTAAGCAAAGTTAGAATGTTGAAAGATACAAGGAGTAGATAAATAAATAAAACGGGAGTGTGTGAATGCAGAAGAGAAATGGTTTAATGATAGATGCAGGGAAATAGAGGCAATGGAATTCAGAAAACCCATAGCGTATGCATGAGACAATAAAGAATCTATCAAAACCAAAGTATGTATAAAGAATGGATTTATTTATCACCAGTGGATGTATAAAGAAGAGTTGGAACGTTTGCAATGAGCAAGGAGGAAGTTCTAGAGAGATGGGAAGCGTACTTAGCAAAACTGTATGAAGATGAAAGGAAGGGCAGGCCAGAAATTAGGAAAGCATTAGATGGACCGCCAATACCCAAAAATGAACTTGAGCATGCACTAAAGTAAATCAAAAGAGGAAAAGCAACAGGATAGGATTACATTTCAGTGGAAATGATAACTGCACTTGAGAATCTAGGTATACATGTTATAACAAAACTTGCAAATATGATTTATGACGCTGGAATATTCCTAGATGAACTCTCCAAGTCAATTTTCATAGCAATGCCAAACAAGACAGGAACAACAGAATGCGAGTTGCATCGAACAATAAGTCTTATGAGCCATGTGACAAAAATAATTCCTAGAGTAGTTCTGTCAAGAGCAAAGAGCAAAATCAGTCCAGATATACCAGAAGAACTGTATGGATTTATGCAAGACAAAGGGACTCGTAATGCCACCTACATATTGAGAGCGCTAGCAGAAAGAGCAATAGAGATGCATAGAGATGTGGTTCTATGTTTCATAGATTATTCTAATGCACTTGACAGAGTTAAGCACAAAGGACTGATGCACATGCTCTTTGAATTAGACATAGATGGCAAGGATCTACGGGTGACTAGAAACCTTTATTGGGACCAAAAAGCAGCTGTCAAGGATAGGGGAGCAGATAAGTAATTACGTCTATATCAAACGAGGTGTAAGATAAGGGTGGGTCTTGTCACCAGACTTGTTTTCCTTATATAGCGAGAAGATATTGAGAGGAATTAAAGACATGAGTGGAATAAAGATAAATGGCATAAACATGAATAACATTTGATACGCTGATGACACAGTTCTCATTGCACACTCACAGAAAGACCTCCAACATCTGTTGGGGTGGATAAGATTGAAATTGAAAGTGAGAAACTAGGATTGCAACTAAATGTGAAGAAAACATACAGCATGGTTATCACAAAGAAAAAGAGAACGCCAGAATGTGTATTAAAGACAAAAAGGGGGGGGGCCGTTAATCAGATAGAGATTTTTGTATATTTGGGTAGTACCTTAACAAGTGATGGAATGAGTGACACAGAGATAAAGAGACGTATAGGAATTGCAAAGAAAACATTTAGAGAACTAGGACAGGTTAAAAGAAAAAGAAAATCAGCTTGAACTCTAAAAAGAGAATTTTGAAGTGCTAAGTGTGGTCTACTTTAATGTATGGATGTGAAAGCTGGAACATCAGTCAAGCAATGCAAGAACGTTTGGAAGCAGCAGAGATTTGGTTTCTTAAGAGATTGCTTAATATATCTAGGATGGAGCGGATGACAAACGAAGCAGTATTGAGGAAAGCAGATAGAGGAAGAGGACTTGTGAAACTGATAACTGCAAGGCAACTGCGTTTTTAGGTCATGTAAACAGAAAGGAGACATTAGAATGTTTAGCAATGACGGGAAAGATCGAAGGGGAAACGAGCAAGAGAAAGACAAAGAATGACATTCATGAACAGCATCATCAGAAGAATGGGAGGGTTTTGGACAGCATGCGAAGTACTGCAGGCATCAAATGAAAGAAGGACTTGGACTGACATAATCGCCAACGTCGAGCGACATGGCACATAAATAGAATAGAATAGAATAGAACAGAATAGAATAGAATAGAATAGAATAGAATGTAAACACAGTAAGAACGTAGATTTTCTACACAATTTGAATTTACTCCTTTTACGTAGAAACCTCGAATTGTGATCGAGGCTTCGGAAATTAATCATATGGTTGTATGTATGTTACCAGCAGTATTTACGTAAATTAGAATGAAAAGAGCATCATAGTCTAATACTACACGTTTTTTTTAATAAGAAACCAGTCTATAAGCAACCTAGTACTAGACACGCAAAAAATTAAGAAACTTTTAGAACTACTACAAAAGAGTTAAGAAACTTTAGAAATAACTGTGCTATTTCAAAGTTTGGGGCTTGTGAAATATATTTCCTCCACGGATGTAACAAGTGTCTACTAAAAGATGTGAGAAAGATCCTTTGGTTGAATATATTAAATATATGTCATATATTTACAATATATATACATATGGTTGAATATATTAAAGCATCCTAGTTTAATATTGTTGGTTTATTTAGCTTGCACCCTTTTTACAAATAACTCTGGTATGTAGCTGTAAAGTGGAGAACTAAAAAGTTAGAGGCTAGATCGAATTGAAAATGGTTAGAGAAGGGTGTTGATGGAACTACAGTCGTTTCTTTGAAGTTGTTTCTGTAAGTTCAGGGCTAGTCTCTTTAAACGAGGGAGTCGGAGAAAGAGAATTTCCCAACATATTACATAAGTTAAGAGAGGTAGTGAAACTCTGTGAAACTTCCGAAACACTAAAGGAATCTCCAACTGCAAATGCTATATCTGTCATTTTAAAGCGATCTCGAAATCATTATGTAAGAGTTGAGTGAGGTAATGAAACTGTTAGAGACTTCCGAAACAATAAAGGAATGTCCAACTGCCAATGCTAAATCTGTCATTTTAAAGCGATCTCGAAATCATTATGTAAGAGTTGAGAGAGGTAATGAAACTGTTAGAGACTTCCGAAACAATAAAGGAATGTCCAACTGCCAATGCTAAATCTGTCATTTTAAAGCGATCTCGAAATCATTATGTTAGAGTTGAGAGAGGTAACGAAACTGTTAGAAACTTCCGAAACAATAAAGGAATCTCCAACTGCCAATGCTACATCTGTCATTTTAAAGCGATCCCGAAATCATTATGTAAGAGTTGAGAGAGGTAACGAAACTGTTAGAAACTTCCCAAACAATAAAGGAATCTCCAACTGCCAATGCTACATCTGTCATTTTAAACCAATTGATCGTGCACTTAAATGTTTGAAATTACGTTGGCCGTTAATAACTGACTTTCGGTGGGATGGAATGCCTGCAGACTACCTAATGAAAAAGTAATCTATATAATCTAATTGCCCCAGTCATATACTCGTAAAAAAGAGCATCGACGTAGAACTAAAGACTAGAGCACACTACTGATTTGTATCTTTAAAAATATGCTCTAAATATCTTTAAAAATATGCTTAAAAAGTGGGAGGGCCCTTGCTGCAAATGTAGTTTGTGTAAATATGTATATATAAATTATATATATAAATTTATTTCATGTTAGTTCGCTAAAGCCTAGTATCAATGTAGTCGCTGAGGGTCGTTGACAGTCTTTTTCAGTCATTGTGGGTCGCTGACATAGGTGCATTTCCATATAGTCTTTGAGGGTCGTTGAGGGTCGTCGAGGGTCGTTGTGGGTCGTTCAAAGTATGTCAGAGTTGCAGCGCGCTCTAGGCCTTTCAAGCAACTGGCACCAAAAAGAAAATTTTCAAGCATGACAGAAACAGGCAAGGACTTCTTGTTGCTGGTCTATTCATTTGTGACATTAAATTCATTCAGACGAGAAAGATAAGACCACAAAGATTGAAAAATTCTTTGCTACGTCTGCAGGATTGAAAAACAAAATGTTTGCTAAATTCACTATATAGGTAATAATACGCGAATCTCGGGCATAAAATCACACATGTTAAAGTTTCCTAACTTGGTATGATGTTGCTTGTCCGCCATCACGGGTGATATTGAGTATACTTTTGGGTCGATGACAGTCTTTGACCTTCGCTAGCGTGTTTCCATTAAGCTTCTAGGGCCGTTGACAGGTTTTGTCAGTCGTTGCGGGTCGCTGAGATAGAACTCACTTCTATCTCTGCGACCTTCAACGACTCAGTCGTTAATGTAATTAAAGACTATTGGGTTGTTTCCATATAGTCGTTGTGGGTCGCTGACAGTCTTCAAGCTTTAGGAAAGACCGCCAACGACCCTCAACGACTATATGGATACCAGGCTTTATAGAATTCACAAATATTTTTTATTTATGATTACTTTAGTTGTCGATCTAGATTAGCTTACGTGTGTAATTATATGTATAATTGTAAGCTAGAAATATAATCGATATAAAATAATTTTACACACACACACACACACACACACACACACACACACACACACACACACACACACACACACACACACACACACACACACACACACACACACACACACACACACACACACACACACACACACACACACACACACACACACACACACACCTATACTGACATGACTGTAGTTGTGGGGACTGTGACCTTGCATATACGTAGTGAGGACCATATATATTATAACAATACTCGCTACAGCGAATTGACAGGCATGGGACGATTTAATAATATGACATACATATTCAAGACGCGCAGCATGCACGCCTTTGTTTTTGCACTTGAATGTGTGTATCTTCGTAGTGGGGACTGTCAGTTTTACTTCAACATTGTGGGGACCTCATTCACTTATTGTGTTTTATCCATTCCGCTTTGCTTGGACATAAATTTGTAAGTCAACAACAAGTAACTGACTAACAGAACTTGGCTTAATAATGAGTATTATTAGCTTGTCTCCATACACACTTTGTGGGGACCTATTTCTATACACACTTTGTGGGGACCTATTTTGTAATCACTTTGCGGGACATTACTTAACACAGACTTTGCATTTAGGAAATACAATGCTAACTTCCCCAAGAGTACTATCCTGAAAAAACTACTAACAGTGTAGCTAATGTTTCTGAAAATAATAGAGATAATTCGTTATATACATAAATTAATAGGCTGCTCAATGTTGTAAAGTATGCCTGACAAATGAATGGGATCGAACACGACGTTAAGTACTTAGGACAATGATTTTCAATATTGTTTACAAGGGAAAAAACAGCGTGCAACAGTATAAAAAGGTGCAAAATTCTTGCCACTGGCCTTGCGATTAAAGGTGTACGTTTGAACATCAAGTGTAATTAAGCTATCATGTGCAATCAGCGACTGTAGTACATGTTTACGTCACTGTGAACAACTGCAAGTTTCCTCATAGTAAATCAGCACAAACTTAGCCTTACATATAATTAGTTTAAAGAATGATAATTGCAACAATATTCTGGAGATTACGCCCAGGGATTGATTTACTGGATGGGTGTGGGGGTGTCACACTTCCACGTGCTCTTTCTTTTCTAGGTAAAGTTCTGATTTTGCCAGTAAATCACTGCTAAACTCGGTAAAATGCTATGATAGTTTGGTGATACAGCTTCAAAAACTAAGCAAAACTGAAAATTGCAAGGTTTTGTAGCCAGGATTTCCAAAGTACAATTATCAGAATGCATAGGGAAAACCTTTATAGGAGCAAAAGGGTGCATGTAAAGGATGAATACCCTCCAATTTTTCTAAAGTATAATAAGTTAAACTAGTCCATCAGTGGTGTAAAACCGAGTTATTGCGAATATCAATGGGTTCATGCAAAGTGTCATGTTACGATTTCTTTCCAGAATGGTCATATCTCTATATTCAGATAGAGCATCTTCCGACTATTGATAAGGTATAATCATATATAATTTCCCGGGGGCTTTGTCCACGATCCCTATTCTTCCACTGCCTATATTTCATGATCACCTGTGCTGCTACAGCATGAGAATTGTGCTTTAGTCATTAGTATCCAGTGGCATTAAATTGTTTCCTTATCTGCAAAAAGAGATTCCCTACTTTATAGGACATTTCCGTTTACACCCCCTCAAAGTAATTGTGCTAGACCCGCCTAGTTATACCCATCAAAACAAAGAAGAATTATTACAAGGGAACTCAATTCTCAAACATCGTAAATTCACCACTGGCTATAGGGGAAATAAAAAGTGTGTTATAATAGAAGAACGGGAATTTCACATACATATTAGGTAAAGATGATATCAATGCACCGCTGACCTAATTTCGCATTAAAACATACTTGTACAATTTAGGAACTGAAATGCACTCTAGACATCACTGCAAAACATTAAAAACACTACTCAAATGGAAAAACATACCCAGCAGGACAACAATTATCAACAGGTGCAAATTAATACTCAAAAAGGCCTAGGACATTATTTATGATTTTTTGGGGGGATGTGGAAGGAAATGTATTTTGAACACACCCACTTCTAGTGCCTAAGGTTTTGCTCTATAACATAGGAGATCTCCTTTCACATTAAGAAAAACAGCATTTTATTAATGACTATAGAGTATCTTCCACTGCCCGTTCAGGTGATTATGAAAGGAAGAAAACGAATGGGAGTCGCGAGTAAAACCGTTTAGTATTTAGGAAAAGCGATCTCTTCGAAGAACTTCATTAGTATTTATGCCATGTCGGGATTACTCCAGCTTACCACAGTGCAAAATTGTGGAGGGAGGGGGTACCTATCCATCCCGTACACCCTGTGGCTCCAGCTCTTCTCTGTACATTTTAGAAGTGTGCGTTGGAAGTCCAGGATAAACCGTCTTGGGGACTTTAAATCTTGCTTCATTTCTGAAGCTTTATTGCAGCACAAACATATGGGTTTTCTGCATGGAACAGTGATTAACCAACAAGAGGCAGAGCATTCTGGGATTTCGCATACACCCACCCACCCATCCCCACACACACACATTGGTATATTTGTCTCTGTTATAAACCAAAGTCGTCAATGATTCCTCCTTCTGGAGGCCACATGTCTATTTTTAGAGATTGGTGCAGTGCCTCAAGAGTTGCAGAACCTTCTCAACCTACTGAAACAAATTTAATCAGCTCTAGTACTTAATGCTTGTCTCTCTAATGGGCCCCTTTACGGGGAAAATAGCTTTTCGTCAGGAGAGGTTTGACCTTCAGGTTGAAGGTGAAAGGATAAGTATTCTATCATTGTGTCAAAAGAAAGATATTGCAACTCTTTACTTATTTTCTTATTTATGCTCTTACAGTGCTAAATCATTGCTTTTCATCCAGAGGGCCCTTCTCTATATGAATTACCTCACAACTGTTTGCATGCTTTGTCAAAATTAAGTATATCTGCACTCTAGGTTAATTGTAAGCTCGTTTACTACACTACTAGTTATATCTTAACTGATTTCTGGGTGTATGGCTAAGGCTTCTGACTCAAAAGGCAAGCATGCTAACCAGTGAGGTCCAACACTGTTATAAACACTTTCTAGACACAATACATAGCTCTCGTGAGGACAAGAGAATGCAAGCACTTTGGGTAATATATATGGTACTTGGGAACTTTAGAAACACTAGTCAAACACAGACACTGCGACAGAAGCGTCTAGTTTATGAAAATGTCCTAAATAATATCTATCTGTCTTATTTGCAGTTTACTAAAGGGTAATGCATAAATGACGTCGTCCTATAGGGAGGAGGGGGGTGTTGCCAATAATCGATGTATTATTACGTATGCTTAGAGAGGGATGGGGTGGTTTCCTCTTATTGACGTCATCACAAGGATTCTCGAAACTTGTGCAAAGTCATGATAGTTTCTAAGAATATGCCATATAGATGTTATCTTAATGCTTAATGTTTGTGAATTCTGTTGTTCCAAGGAAGATTGGCAAAAGGGACAGAACATTAGATTAGAATTGTTTATCTTCCTTAGAAAGTTCAAAATTCTATCTAGGAGAAAGTGTCAACAGTAGTTGACCTCTTTTAAGTTAACCTTCTCTACGGCTTACATATATTATCTAAGCGGAATGAGTGGGGGGTTATGAAACCTTCGGGGTCGTTGTTCGCTAGAAATGGTGGGGAGCTTGTTGAGATGAGGTTGCTCGATTAGGGGGAGCAATGGGTAAGAAGTGGCTCGAATATTGACAATATCATAAATGTATTGTCCCTTATAGTAATCTGCTCAGCTACAAAATAGACAATATAGGCTAACCTAAGGGTATGAGGTATATCTCAGCTCTAAATTAGTCACTTTTCCACCTCACCAGAATGGCAGTGTAGAAATACTGAATTGAAATTGTGGGCAGATTGGTGTAGAAACATAGATAATTTGAATGTTTAGAGGACTCATTTCCTCCAACAATAATTTGCAGACATGTAGGGACGCTGGAGATGTAGATGCAATAATTTATCATTATGGACACTTGTGCAGGAAAGGGGAATAGGGGCAAACTTTTTATACAGAGCGCTAAAAATGTGATGTTCTGGTATCATATTATGTGAAATGTTCCTTTTTGGCTTGATTTCACATTTAAAAGCATGCTATATAAAACGGGTCAGGACAAAACTATTCCCCATATGATTATGCAGAGTATTCTACTTCCAAATTCTTAAGCGGTACGCACAAACTGTTAATTTGCAAAGAAAATGTTTACAGTTTGCAAAATTTTGCTATAATTAATCAAAGGGGCAAATTTGCCTCTGTGGAATGAGGACAGTGGGGGTGATCAGCTCCATTACCCCTGGTTGGCATGCATTCTTAAGTGTTATGAAGAAGTTTTCACTTTTTGAGCACCGCCAATAGTAGTATATAGTTTACTGGCGTAGGCCATCTATTTCTAAGACTCGTGCATAAGTGGAATAAGGGCCACATAGATTTCAAGGTTAGAAAAAGGAGCTTACAGACACTCTTAAATAATGACTCATGAGAAGGCAGAAAAATTGATTATATAGATTGCAAGCCTTTTATGCATTCTGGCCAGGGTAGCATGCATTACTGAAATTACAACCAAACGAGTAATAGAGGTGGTGAGCAAGCTAGGAACCATGCAGGTATGTAAGGTGTGGCAGAATTTTCCTGGGGGAATCACGTGGTACAAAATCAGAGGACTTACTTCATACTTTCTATTATCAAAATTAAGTGGATAATGCGTGTGCAGGTAACTTTCTTGCAAGTCGCAAGGACCAAAGTTGAGATCAACCAAAAGCTTAGGGGATTCCTCCTTAGCTACAAAAGTGGAGACTTAATAAAGAATAGGAAAACGCAATGAGACCTTTAGAATATGCAAACGATGTGGGAACGCAACAGAAATAGTGAACAATGTGTATTGTACATACAATTAAGGTACTAGAAGTATAATCACACATTGTGGGGACTTACAAGTACATATGAAAGGGTAGCTAATCGAAGCTGCTCTTCAATACTACATTCTGTCTAATACCCAAATTAGCTCAATACTGCATTGCCGATAGTAACTTATGGATTTGGAAATATAAAGATCTGAACGGGGGAGGGACAATGCACATAATTGTAATCACTGATCTTGGTGAAGCTAGAAAATTTGGATTATTCCATTTGTCCGACAATAATATGTAACTGTCTCGAAGGGTAGGTGACTTAGTAATTTAGCAATGCACGAGTTAAGGATATTTTTGTGATATGAAATGTCACTAGTGAGAGAGGTGGGACATGAAATACTGATCTACCATTAAGATCTTTCCAGCACATTATTTTCTACTTAGAGCACTATTCAGAGTATTTCCAGTAGGAACTGCATGAAGGATAGCAACAGAGGAGGAATGTAGGACAAATAAATGACCCCTTTGGAATATAAACACACTGTGGGGACCTGGCAGGAATGGTTAACAATGTGTATTGTAGATACAATTAACGTAATAGAACTATAAACACACATTGTGAGGACCTACAAGTACATATAAAATTGTAGCTGATGGAAACTGCTCTTCAATAATACCTTGTGTCTAGTACCCAAATTAGGTCAATACTATATTGCCGCTAGTAACTTATCGAATTGGGAAATATAAAGATCTGAACGGGGGAGGGACAATGCACATAATGGTGATAACTGACTTTGATGAAGTTCGAAAATAAGGGTTATTCGACTTTTCTGACAATAGTATGTGACTGTTTCGGAACGTAGATCACTTAATAATTAAAAAATGCAGGAGTTAAGGATAGTTTTGTGATATAACATGGCAGTAGTGAGAGGGGGGGGGGGACATGAAATACTCATCATGCATAAAGATCTTCCTAACACATCATTCAGCTCTAAGGGCGTTTTAAAGAGTATTTCCAATAAGAAATGCATAAAGGATAGGAAAACAAGACAAATATAGGAAATCGCAGTGAGAACTTTAGCATAAACAACATTGTGAGACCATGACAGAGATGGTCAACAATGTTGGGTACTACAAGTATACATACAGACATATTGTTGGGATCTACAAGTACTTATAACAGGGTAGCTAATGGATGCTGCCATTCAATAATACATTGTCTCTAGTACCCAAATCGGGTCAATACTGTATTGCCGCTAGTACATTTCGGATTGGGACATATACGGATCTTGACAGGGGAGGGACAATGCACATTAGGTTAATCACCTAGCTTGTTGAAGTTGGAAGACTTGGGGTATTACAGGTTACTGAGAATAATATGTGAATTTTTCAGATGGCTGATCACAAAGTAACGTAATAACGCAGGATTTAAGGACAGCTTGAAGATATGAATTTCCACTAATGAGAGAGGGGGGGGGGTAGACAGTAATTCCCCAACACGTGATTTAACACATAGAGGGCATTTGACAGTACTTCCAATATACATCCATGATAGGCAGTAAGAGAAGACAAATATAGAAGAAGACATGAAACCTTTAGAATATACACACATTGTGGGAACGTGACAGAAATGGTCAACAAAGTGTAATGTAAATGCATATAGTTTACCAGAAGTATACACATAATATGGGGACAAATACAAGTACACATAACAATATAGCTGATAGGAGCAGCTATTCAATAATAATACATTGAATCTAGTACCAAAAATTAGGTCAATACTGTATTGCCGCTAGTGGCTTCTCGGATTGCGAAATATAGGGGTCTGGAGGGGGGAGTGACAACACACATCATGGTAATCAATGGTTTAAGTGAATTTCGAAAATTGGGTTATTCGACTGTTCTGACAATAATGGCTCCAAAGCAACAGTTACAAGTAGGAATTCGACATGCTAGGCATAACTGTGACAAGAAACAAAGCTTCAGGAAGCATGTTGAAGAACTGTGCAAAAGGGCCAACCAAAGGCTCCACGCACTTGCTCGCTTGTCTGCCTATATCGACCCTATCAAACTGGAAATCTTAATGAACTCTTTCATTAATTCACAGTTTAAATATTGTCCACTTGTGTGGATGTTCCATGATAGGGTGTTAAATTCAAAGTTAAATTTCATCCAAAAAAGAGCGTTGCGACTGGTATGGAAAAGTAGTGAAAAAGGGCATGAAAAGGTGATGAACAAAACTTTAACTACTCATCAGCATAATCTGCAGTTGCTAATGATTGAAATATACAAAACGAAACATAGTTTGAATCCAACTTTTATTAAAGATATTTTTATTGAAAGAATTAATCAATACAACTTGAGAAATGAAAATCATTTGCAACTGCCAGTGGCAAATCCAGCAAAATACCGCCTAGAGAATATCGAATACAGAGGTTGCCTTTGCTTTTATGGACAACATTACCGAAACATATTAAAGACTCCAACACTCTATATGAGTTCAAACGGAAAATAAACCAATGGAATGGAAATTCTTGCACCTTGGTTCAAAATGTAGGGTTTTGATAAGTTTATAGCTTTTATACTGTAGGTATTTTGTTAATTCTAATAATTGTAAATAAGTGTTGTCATTAATAAGCTTTTTGCTATTATCTTATGCAGCCAACTGTAAACAAATTGCTAATAATGATAAATAATAATAATGCCGCTACTAACTTTTCCGATTGGGAAATTTAGGTATATGGAGGGGGGAGTGACAACGCACATCATGGTAATTAATCACATCATGGTGAATTCCGAAAATTGGAGTAAGGACTGTTCTAACAATAAGATGTGAATGTTTGGGAGATTACATTACTCAGTAATTCAACAATGCAGGATTTCACGATAGTTGCACTAGATCACTTTTCAGTAATGAGAGTGGGGGGCGAAAAATAAATATCCATTTCGAATACAGATCGTCCCAACAGATGACTTAGCACATACAGTGCATTCCACAGCATTTCTAATATATATTCATGACGGACAGTAGGAAAGGAGGAATATAGGAAGAAGACATGAAGCTTTTAGAATATACACACGTTGTGGGGACGTGAGAGACATGGTCAACTATGTGCAATGTAGATACATATACTGTAGTATACTAGACGTATAGACACACCTTGTAAGGATCTACATTTACATATAAGAATACAGATGATAGAAGCAGTTATTCAATAATACATTGTACCTAGCAGCACACTTATATCAATACTGTAGTGGCACTAGTGACTGTTCCAATTGGGACACACAGAGATCTGGTGGGGGGAATGACAACGCGCATCATTGTAATCAATGGTTTAAGTGAATGTCGACAATTGAAGTATTGGACTAAGCAGACAATACAATGTCACTCTTTTGGAAAGTACATCACTCAGTAATTCAACAATGCAGGATTTCACGATAGTCGGACGACAAGACATTTTAATAATGAGACAGGGGTGGGGGGGGAAGTAATTACTCATTTTGTATAACGATGGTCAAAACAGATGATTCATCACATGCAGTGCTTCTGACAGTATTGGTAATATACATCCATGAATAAGAGTAACGGATGATGAATATAGGAAGAAGAATTGAAAAGTCCAGACTATACACACGTTGTGGGGACGTGAGAGAAATTGTCGACAATGTTCAATGTAGATACAAATATTGTACTAGAAGTATACACACACCTTGTCCAGACCTATATTTACATTGTGGGGACCTACATGTAGATATAGCAATATAACTGATAGAAGCACTTAGTCAATAGTAAATTGTGTCTAGTACCAAAATTAGTTCAATACTGCATTGCTGCTAGTAACTTATCCGATTTGGAAATATAGTGATTTGGAGGGGGGAGCGACAACGCACATCATGTTAATCAATGGTTTGAATTAATTTGAAAATTAGGGTTATTCGACTTTTCTGACAATAATATGTGTCTGTTTGGGAAAGGGGACCGTACATCACTCAGTAATTCAACAATGCAGGATTTCACGATAGTCGGACGACAAGACATTTTAATAATGAGACACTGGTTGGGGGGGGGGAAGTAATTACTCATTTTGTATAAAGGTAGTCAAAACAGATGATTCATCACATGCAGTGCCTCTGACAGTATTGTTAATATACATCCATGAATAAGAGTAACGGAGGATGAATATAGGAAGTAGAATTGAAAAGTCCAGACTATACACACGTTGTGGGGACGTGAGAGAAATTGTCAACAATGTTCAATGTAGATACAAATATTGTACTAGAAGTATACACACACCTTGTTCAGACCTATACTTACATTGTGGAGATCTACATGAAGATATAGCAATATAACTGATAGAGGCAGTTAGTCAATAGTAAATTGTGTCTAGTACCAACATTAGGTCAATACTGCATTGCTGCTAGTAAATTATCTGATTTGGAAATATAGTGATTTGGAGGGGGGAGAGACAACGCACATCATGTTAATCAATGGTTTGAATTAATTTGATAATTAGGGTTATTCGACTTTTCTGACAATAATATGTGACTGTTTGGGAAAGGGAATGTACATCACTCAGTAATTCAACAATGCAGGATTTCACGATAGTCGGACGACAAGACAGTTTAATAATGAGACAGTGGTGAGGGGGGGGGAGTAATTACTCAATTTGTATCAAGATCTTCCCAACACATGATTCATCACATGCAGTCCCTTTGACAGTAGTGGTAATATACATCTATGAATAAGAGTAACGGACAATGAGTATAGGAAGAAGAATTGACAAGTCCAGACTATACACACGTTGTGGGGACGTGCGAGAAATTTTCGACAATGTTCAATGTAGATACAAATATTGTACTAGAAGTATACACACACCTTGTGCAGACCTATATTTACATTGTGGGGACCTACATGTAGATATAGCAATATAACTGATAGAGGCAGTTAGTCAATAGTAAATTGTGTCTAGTACCAAAATTAGGTCAATACTGCATTGCTGCTAGTAAAATATCTGATTTGGAAATATTTAGATTTGGAGGGGGGAGCGACAACGCACATTATGTTAATCAATGGTTTGAATTAATTTGAAAATTAGGGTTATTCGACTTTTCTGACAATAATATGTGACTATTTGGGAAAGGGGAAAGTACATCACTCCGTAATTCAACAATGCAGGATTTCACGATAGACGGAGGACAAGACATTTTAATAATGAGACAGTGGTGGGGGGGGGGGGGAGGTAATTACTCAGGTTGTATAAAGATCGTTCCAACACATGATTCATCACATGCAGTGCCTCTGACAGTATCTGACAATATAACTGATAGAGGCAGTTAGTCAATAGTAAATTGTGTCTAGTACCAAAATTAGGTCAATACTGCATTGCTGCTAGTAAATTATCTGATTTGGAAATATAGTGATGTGGAGGGGGGAGCGACAACGCACATCATGTTAATCAATGGTTTGAATTAATTTGATAATTAGGGTTATTCGATTTTTCTGACAATAATATGTGACTGTTTGGGAAAGGGGACCGTACATCACTCAGTAATTCAACAATGCAGGATTTCACGATAGTCGGACGACAAGACATTTTAATAATGAGACAGTGGTGGGGGGGAGGTAATTACTCAGTTTGTATAAAGATCTTCCCAACACATCATTCATCACATGCAGTGCCTCTGACAGCATTTGTAATATACATCCATGAATAAGAGTAACGGAGGATGAATATAGGAAGAAGAATTGAAAATTCCAGACTATACACACGTTGTGGGGACGTGAGAGAAATTGTCGACAATGTTCAATGTAGATACAAATATTGTACTAGAAGTATACACACACCTTGTTCAGACCTATATTTACATTGTGGGGACCTACATGAAGATATAGCAATATAACTGTTAGAGGCAGTTAGTCAATAGTAAATTGTGTCTAGTACCAACATTAGGTCAATACTGCATTGCTGCTAGTAAATAATCTGATATGGACATATAATGATTTGGAGGGGGGAGCGACAACGCACATCATGTTAATCAATGGTTTGAATTAATTTGAAAATTAGGGTTATTCGACTTTTCTGACAATAATATGTGACTGTTTGGGAAAGGGGAAAGTACATCACTCAGTAATTCAACAATGCAGGATTTCACGATAGTCGGACGACAAGACATTTTAATAATGAGACAGTGGTGGGGGGGAGGTAATTACTCAATTTGTATAAAGATCGTCCCAACACATCATTCATCACATGCAGTGCCTCTGATAGTATTTGTAATATACATCCATGAATAAGAGTAACGGAGGATGAATATAGGAAGAAGAATTGAAAATTCCAGACTATACACACGTTGTGGGGACGTGAGAGAAATTGTCGACAATGTTCAATGTAGATACAAATATTGTACTAGAAGTATACACACACCTTGTTCAGACCTATATTTACATTGTGGGGACCTACATGAAGATATAGCAATATAACTGATAGAGGCAGTTAGTCAATAGTAAATTGTGTCTAGTACCAAAATTAGGTCAATACTGCATTGCTGCTAGTAAATTATCTGATTTGGAAATATAGTGATTTGGAGGGGGGAGCGACAACGCACATCATGTTAATCAATGGTTTGAATTAATTTGAAAATTAGGGTTATTCGACTTTTCTGACAATAATATGTGACTGTTTGGGAAAGGGGAAAGTACATCACTCAGTAATTCAACAATGCAGGATTTCACGATAGTCGGACGACAAGACATTTTAATAATGAGACACTGGTTGGGGGGGGGGGAAGTAATTACTCATTTTGTATACTGGTAGTCAAAACAGATGATTCATCACATGCAGTGCCTCTGACAGTATTGGTAATATACATCCATGAATAAGAGTAACGGTGGATGAATATAGGAAGAAGAATTGAAAAGTCCAGACTATACACATGTTGTGGGGACGTGAGAGAAATTGTCGACAATGTTCAATGTAGATACAAATATTGTACTAGAAGTATACACACACCTTGTGCAGACCTATATTTACATTGTGGGGACCTACATGTAGATATAGCAATATAACTGATAGAGGCAGTTAGTCAATAGTAAATTGTGTCTAGTACCAAAATTAGGTCAATACTGCATTGCTGCTAGTAAAATATCTGATTTGGAAATATTTAGATTTGGAGGGGGGAGCGACAACGCACATTATGTTAATCAATGGTTTGAATTAATTTGAAAATTAGGGTTATTCGACTTTTCTGACAATAATATGTGACTATTTGGGAAAGGGGAAAGTACATCACTCCGTAATTCAACAATGCAGGATTTCACGATAGTCGGACGACAATACATGTCAATATTGGGAAAGGGAGGGGGGGAGTAATTACTCAATTTGTATAAAGATCCTCCCAACACATGATTCATCACATGCAGTGCCTCTGATAGTATTTGTAATATACATCCATGAATAAGAGTAACGGAGGATGAATATAGGAAGAAGAATTGAAAAGTCCAGACTATACACACGTTGTGGAGACGTGCGAGAAATTGTCAACAATGTTCAATGTAGATAGAAATATTGTACTAGAAGTATACACACACCTTGTGCAGACCTATATTTAAATTGTGGGGATCTACATGTAGATATAGCAATATAACTGATAGAAGCACTTAGTCAATAGTAAATTGTGTCTAGTACCAAAATTAGTTCAATACTGTATTGCTGCTAGTAACTTATCCGATTTGGAAATATATAGATTTGGAGGGGGGAGCGACAACGCACATCATGTTAATCAATGGTTTGAATTAATTTGACAATTAGGGTTATTCGACTTTTCTGACGATAATATGTGTCTGTTTGGGAAAGGGGAAAGTACATCACTCAGTAATTCAACAATGCAGGATTTCACGATAGTCGGACGACAAGACATTTTAATAATGAGACAGTGGTGGGGGGGAGGTAATTACTCAGTTTGTATAAAGATCTTCCCAACACATCATTCATCACATGCAGTGCCTCTGACAGCATTTGTAATATACATCCATGAATAAGAGTAACGGAGGATGAATATAGGAAGAAGAATTGAAAATTCCAGACTATACACACGTTGTGGGGACGTGAGAGAAATTGTCGACAATGTTCAATGTAGATACAAATATTGTACTAGAAGTATACACACACCTTGTTCAGACCTATATTTACATTGTGGGGACCTACATGAAGATATAGCAATATAACTGTTAGAGGCAGTTAGTCAATAGTAAATTGTGTCTAGTACCAACATTAGGTCAATACTGCATTGCTGCTAGTAAATTATCTGATTTGGACATATAATGATTTGGAGGGGGGAGCGACAACGCACATCATGTTAATCAATGGTTTGAATTAATTTGAAAATTAGGGTTATTCGACTTTTCTGACAATAATATGTGACTGTTTGGGAAAGGGGAAAGTACATCACTCAGTAATTCAACAATGCAGGATTTCACGATAGTCGGACGACAATACATGTCAATATTGCGAAAGGGAGGGGGGGAGTAATTACTCAATTTGTATAAAGATCTTCCCAACACATGATTCATCACATGCAGTGCCTCTGATAGTATTTGTAATATACATCCATGAATAAGAGTAACGGAGGATGAATATAGGAAGAAGAATTGAAAAGTCCAGACTATACACACGTTGTGGGGACGTGAGAGAAATTGTCAACAATGTTCAATGTAGATAGAAATATTGTACTAGAAGTATACACACACCTTGTTCAGACCTATATTTACATTGTGGGGACCTACATGAAGATATAGCAATATAACTGTTAGAGGCAGTTAGTCAATAGTAAATTGTGTCTAGTACCAACATTAGGTCAATACTGCATTGCTGCTAGTAAATTATCTGATTTGGACATATAATGATTTGGAGGGGGGAGCGACAACGCACATCATGTTAATCAATGGTTTGAATTAATTTGAAAATTAGGGTTATTCGACTTTTCTGACAATAATATGTGACTGTTTGGGAAAGGGGAAAGTACATCACTCAGTAATTCAACAATGCAGGATTTCACGATAGTCGGACGACAATACATGTCAATATTGCGAAAGGGAGGGGGGGAGTAATTACTCAATTTGTATAAAGATCTTCCCAACACATGATTCATCACATGCAGTGCCTCTGATAGTATTTGTAATATACATCCATGAATAAGAGTAACGGAGGATGAATATAGGAAGAAGAATTGAAAAGTCCAGACTATACACACGTTGTGGGGACGTGAGAGAAATTGTCAACAATGTTCAATGTAGATAGAAATATTGTACTAGAAGTATACACACACCTTGTGCAGACCTATATTTACATTGTGGGGATCTACATGTAGATATAGCAATATAACTGATAGAGGCAGTTAGTCAATAGTAAATTGTGTATAGTACCAAAATTAGTTCAATACTGCATTGCTGCTAGTAACTTATCCGATTTGGAAATATATAGATTTGGAGGGGGGAGCGACAACGCACATCATGTTAATCAATGGTTTGAATTAATTTGAAAATTAGGGTTATTCGACTTTTCTGACAATAATATGTGTCTGTTTGGGAAAGGGGAAAGTACATCACTCAGTAATTCAACAATGCAGGATTTCACGATAGTCGGACGACAAGACATTTTAATAATGAGACACTGGTTGGGGGGGGGGGAAGTAATTATTCATTTTGTATACTGGTAGTCAAAACAGATGATTCATCACATGCAGTGCCTCTGACAGTATTGGTAATATACATCCATGAATAAGAGTAACGGTGGATGAATATAGGAAGAAGAATTGAAAAGTCCAGACTATACACATGTTGTGGGGACGTGAGAGAAATTGTCGACAAAGTTCAATGTAGATACAAATATTGTACTAGAAGTATACGCACACCTTGTTCAGACCTATATTTACATTGTGGGGACCTACATGTAGATATAGCAATATAACTGATAGAGGCAGTTAGTCAATAGTACATTGTGTCTAGTACCAAAATTAGTTCACTACTGCATTGCTCCTAGTATCTTATCCGATTTGGACATATAGTGATTTGGAGGGGGGAGCGACAACGCACATCATGTTAATCAATGGTTTGAATTAATTTGAAAATTAGGGTTATTCGACTTTTCTGACAATAATATGTGACTGTTTGGGAAAGGGGAAAGTACATCACTCAGTAATTCAACAATGCAGGATTTCACGATAGTCGGACGACAAGACAATTTAATAATGAGACAGTGGTGAGGGGGGGGAAGTAATTACTCATTTTTGTATAAAGATCTTCCCAACACATGATTCATCACATGCAGTGCCTCTGATAGTATTTGTAATATACATCCATGAATAAGAGTAACGGAGGATGAATATAGGAAGAAGAATTGAAAAGTCCAGACTATACACACGTTGTGGGGACGTGAGAGAAATTGTCAACAATGTTCAATGTAGATACAAATATTGTACTAGAAGTATACACACACCTTGTTCAGACCTATATTTACATTGTGGGGATCTACATGAAGATATAGCAATATAACTGATAGAGGCAGTTAGTCAATAGTAAATTGTGTCTAGTACCAAAATTAGGTCAATACTGCATTGCTGCTAGTAAATTATCTGATTTGGAAATATAGTGATTTGGAGGGGGGAGCGACAACGCACATCATGTTAATCACTGGTTTGAATTAATTTGAAAATTTGGGTTATTCGACTTTTCTGACAATAATATGTGACTGTTTGGGAAAGGGGACCGTACATCACTCAGTAATTCAACAATGCAGGATTTCACGATAGTCGGACGACAAGACATTTTAATAATGAGACAGTGGTTGGGGGGGGGGGGGAAGTAATTACTCATTTTGTATACAAGTAGTCAAAACAGATGATTCATCACATGCAGTGCCTCTGACAGTATTGGTAATATACATCCATGAATAAGAGTAACGGAGGATGAATATAGGAAGAAGAATTGAAAATTCTAGAATATACAGACGTTGTGGGGACGTGAGAGAAATTGTCACCACTGTCTAGTGTAGATACAAATATTGCAGGATATGTATGCACACACCTTGTAAGGATCTACAGTTGAAGTAAGGAGTAAGGACTGTTCTAACAATAAGATGTGAATGTTTGGGAGATTACATTACTCACTAATTCAACAATGCAGGATGTCACGATAGTTGCACTTGATCACTTTTCAGTAATGAGAGTGGGGGGCGAAAAATAAATATCCATGTCGGATACAGATCGTCACAACAGATGACTTAACACATACAGTGCATTCCACAGCATTTCCAATATACATCCATGACGGACAGTAGGACAGGACGAATATAGGAAGAAGAAATGAAGCTTTTAGAATATACACACGTTGTGGGAACGTGAGAGACATGGTCAACTATGTGCAATGTAGATACATATAGTATGCTAGAAGTATGCACACACCTTGTAAGGATCTACATTTACATATAAGAATACAGATGATAGAAGCAGTTATTCAATAATATGTTGTTCCTAGTACCAAAATTATGGTAATGCTGTATTGCCTCTAGTAGCTTCTCAGGTTGAGAAATAAGGGGATCTGGAGGGGAGATTGACAGTGGACATAATCGTAGTCATTAAATTTGGTGTAGTTTGTTAACTTAGGCTATTACATGGTGCTGAGAATAACATATGAATTTTTCAGATTGTTGATCGCTAAGTAAGGTAACAAAGCAATATTAAGTATATATTTGAGGCATGACATTTCAGTAGTGATAATTGGGGGACATGAAATACTCATCTTGCACAAAGATCTTCCGAACACATAATTCAGCACATAGGGGGCATTTGTAATATATATATATATATCCAATATATCCAATATACGTGCATGGAGGGCAGTAAGAGAGGACGAATGTAGGAAGAAGAATGAGACCTTTAGAATACACACACGTTGTCGGACGTGAAAGAAATGGTCAACTATGTGTAATGTAGATTCAATTAAGATACTAGAATTGTACAAAATTTCTGTGGGTACGTATAAGTGCATATAAGAGTGTAGCTGATCGAAGCAGTTCCTTTATAATGTATTGTCTCTTGTACGCAAGTTGGATCAATACTATGTTGATTGGTGTGAGACACTTTGCTGACAAAGATAAGGTGGTGTGGGGGGGGGAAGAAAGACGATGGACATTATATAAATCACTGAACTTGGTGAAATTGGACAACTGGGATATTCCATTTGTCTCAGAATAATATGTGACTATTTTGGTAGGTAGATCAGTGAGTAATTTAGCAAAGCAGGATTTAAGGGTAGTTTAGTGAGGTGATTTTTCCTTAGTGATAGAGGACTGATATGAAATATTCGTCTTGCACAACGATCTTCCTAACAAATGATTCAACACATAGAGCACATTTAAGATTATTTCCAATAGGGAATCCATTACTGGCATTACTAGAGGATAAAGCGCTCTGAGGACGCAATAGTGCATATAACAGTGGAGCTAAGAGAAGCCGCTCTTCCATAATGTATTATCTCTGGTACGCAAATTGGATCAATACTCTGCTGAAGGGAGTAACGCGCTGGGCTGACAAAGATAGGGTCGGGAGGAGGAAGGGAGGGGAGGGGAGGGGAGAGGGGGATGTTGGAGGGACCATAGACTTTATATAACTCACTGAACTTGGTGAAATTGAAAAACTGGGGATGGTACATTTTGTGACAATATCAATTGATTAGTTTGAAAGGAAGAGATGACTAGGTACCTTTACAAAGCAGGATCTGTGTATAGTGTTTTGAGATGACTAGTCTGTAGTGAGAGGGGAAGAAATGAAATATTATTGTTGCATAAAAACGGTCCTACCACTTGGTACCATTCATAGAGCGCATGTCAGATAGGCACCAATAGGAAATCCATCATGGATAGTAATAGACAACGAGTTGAGGAAGAGTAGACAAGATTGTTTGAAGTTACACCTGTTGTGTAGAAATAACAAAAGTATTCAACAACATGGTATGTAGATAAAATGAAGGTGCTAGAACTGTACACAAATGTTGTGGGGACGAACAAGTACACATAGCATTATAGCCGATGTAAGCAGCTCATCAATAATACATTGTGTCTGGTACCCAAATTAGGTCAATACTGTATTGCTGTTAGTAACGTAGATAATTGAGAGAGGTAGGATCTGGAGGGGGAGGGACAATGAACATAAAGGTAATCACTGAAACTGGTGAAGTTAGGAAACTATGGATATTCGATGTTTCTGACAATAATATGCGACTTTCTTGTAAGGTAGATCACCAGGTACTTTCACAAAGCAGAATCTAAGGATAGTTCGATGACTAGACTTTTCATTAGTGAGAGAGGGGTGACATGAAATACTCATCTTGCACAGAAATCTTCCTAACAAATGATTCAATGCATAGAACACATTTCAGATTAGCTCTAATTGGGAATTCATGAATGGCAGTAATAGAGGAATAATACAGGAAGACGAAATGAGACGATTAGAAGATATTAGAAGATACACACGTTGTGGGGACACGCTCCTATTAATATTGTGTTATGTAGATACGATGCAAGCAATAGAATTAAACACAAAAGTTGTAGGACAGACAACTTGATACCGTAAAAGCTCTATTAAGCCCCAAGGGGTATACTGTTTGCAGTCCTAGAGGGGTGCTTAATGGGAGGGGGGCTTATTAGAGAGTGGGACGTATTATAAATATGAGGCAAAAATTTATAAGACTGTTCTTACTCACTTTTATGGAAAGATGTATAAAACAATAACTTAACTAGCAGCTGCGTAGGATTGTACTCACTTAGTCAAGTACAACATCCTCATCTTCATCAAAATTACTTGGTTCCATTGTTAATTCTGGGACATCTTCTAAAGAACGTTCGTCTTCTGGGATGTCTTCAAAAGGATCAACATCAGTATCCTCAAAACGTGTAAGGAGCTCAATTAAATCTTTACATGGGCCATACTTAATGCACAGGATTTTATCATCATCAGATCCGTCAAGAGACCCACTTAAAGCGCATATTTTGAAGCTCCAGTTAGTGCTTTCTTTCTTTGGCATCAGAGGCTAAAGAGGGGGGCTTAATAGAGAGGGAAGCTTATTAGAGAGGGGGAGGGTTTAATAGAGCTTTTACGATATATGAGTGTAACTCATGGAAGCAGCTCTTCCATATTTTCTGTCTCTCGTAGACAACTATATCAATACTCTATTGTCGTTAGTACCTAATCAGGTCGAGTAAGCAACTTTGATCGATTAATAGGGTTGCTTACATGCAAAAGGAAACAACCATAATAGTTGCCAAAATCAGCAAATTATTTCCAGTATTGCAAAAAGAGAATTGACTATACCCGATAATGACCATGAGAATAGATTGACTAGATTTTGAAATTTGGTCGAACTCCTCAATTCACACTACATTTTAGACTATGGCGAAGTTTTACAAAACTCATAAATATTGTGCTGTGTGACACCCATTCCCCCCCCCCCCCGTCCCTCAATAAGCACATTACTGACAAGACTTGAAGTCCTCTATTTTATACTGAAGTGTTGCTTACAGTTCTTTGGCAGTCTACCAAATATTAATTTATTCATGTAGGATGGCATTTAGCTGGCCTTTTACATCTTATTTAATTGTTTATCAGTGACCTCTAGTCCAATTCATCTAGTGATTTTGCCATTTCCTATATCAGTTGGTCACCAACAGGAGTTAGGCCTCTTTTAGAGTGTTTATTGCTTTATCAAACCATGATAATAATGTCTTTACTATCCCCATTCTCAATTAATGGGATCTCCTCTTTGGTTATTGTCCAGCTCAGTTATATATTATTCCCATCCTGACTTCGAATCACGTTTTATCATCTTTGTCTCCAATACAATTACTGGTTCTTTGTCTGTATCCTTAACCTGTCATCCCTTAAAATCTGAGTAAAACGTTAATTTTTAGGTCATGCAATTGCATGATTACTTTTTTTGGGTTCGTAAACTTCTGAATTTCTTTATTGGGACTTGAACGCAAGCAAAGTTTAAAAATGTGGGTAGGCATGATTTACAAATCAAAGATGTTATTTCCAATCGAATTAGCATGGAGACTTACTGTAAGACTATCATTAATTAAGTAGAAAACTTTAGAAATCAGCAATTTGCCTCTCGAAGTAAACTATCCACTGATGCATCAAAAGGGATTATGAAAGAAGAAGAGTCAGCTGCCCGTAGTGGTTTCTAATTTGGGGAGGGTACTATAAGTTGGTTTTCTGACATGGTTCATCAACCATGAACAGCTCGCGTTGTGAAAACGTTGAGAGGGCTTTATCAGCAATGCTAATGACAAGCCGTATATTTTTCCATCTCTACATGATCTCTCCACAAAAAGGAAAAAAGTCTTTGTTATTTCATTGGGTGTACATGCCTAGAAAATTTATTTTTGGGTCGATAGCTTGCACCCAAGCTAGAGCACCCCTATCCTAAATATATGAGAATACCTCCTTGGCTTTGGTATTGTCCTCTTATACAGGCATGCTGGTAAGTAGGTTGATATTATTTCGCTATTACTGAAGAGTATATTATCATCTAAATAATCATGCACCAAAGCTTAGTTTGTGCTAAACTCATCAGTAATTCTGGTCGAAAGAGTTTGGTACTATAACTGATAAACTATTAGAATATCTGCTTGGACGAAACATGGAAGTGGAGAAATGAAGCTCACTTTAGTCTGTGTTAATTTTGGCAACAGATGAGAACTGGCCCTAAGTGCACATGAGAAATTAAATGAAATGAAGATTTTATTACATGCCCAAACGGCAACTGTTGCGCTATGGAGACCATTCGTTTTGTGACATTTACTATCAGGAAGGAGTTATACCTTTGATGGATTGTGCCATCAAGGTCAAAATGAAATCTTACTAAAATACTTTACATTCCTTGTGGGGACGGTCCGTAGATCGTCGGTGCTTGACATTTGACATGAGTATACACAGGTCCCCACAATGTACACATTTGTGTATGACGGTCCGTACAACGTCGGTGGTTGAAATTTGACATGAGTATACACAGGTCCCCACAACGTACACAGTTGTGTATGATACACACTTTGTGGGGACTTCTCAAAAAAGGTTCCTCAGGCGTCAAATCAGCATTCTAGATAAAAATATAGCATGTACGTTGTGGGGACCCAAAATGGGTCCCCACAACTACGACAGTCCCCACAACGTGGGTGTGTAAACCCTGACAGGTCCCCACAACGTAGGTCATGTGGGTACACACACACACACACACCACACACCACACACCACACACCACACACCACAAACACACACACCACACCACAAACACACACACACGCACACACATCTGTCTTTGGAAAATATCTCTAGTTGCCGTACACCAGTAGCTCGACCTTCACTCATTCAGCGCAGTGTCATAGAACATGGGGTTCTGATGAAATAACCTCGCAACAGTGCCTGTTGATATTACAAAGGAGAACAAGGAAACGTTGCAGGAATAGAAATCTTTAGCTATGGTCTTCTATTTCTATTCACCGTGGTGGTGATTTCCCCATAAGCAGTTGCATTCTTATTTTGCGTCGCAGAAACCTGAACTTGATACTGCGATCACGACCTCTTGCTACAACTCGACCATAATGTCCTTCTTCCCATCTAACCAAACAATATCTTCATTTTCATCGTTTTCATCTTCCATCACAACATTCTTACCTTCCATTATATTTTCCACATTAGCTAGTGTTGTCGTGCCGTACTACGCTACAGAATAGAGGTCGTGTGATAAAGATTTTTGTCTTTCAACACCACACACAGCCCGATTTTTGTCTTTGATCGTCAATGACGACATAAAAATATCAAATATGCTTGATTTCAGAAACTGTCTTTGACGACAAAAATCTTTCGTTCTGTCTTTTTAACCGCACATAGCATCACGGTTCGCTCAGATACAAAAATCGCATGTATCGCCGATAAAAATCTGCAGTGTGTACAAGGCTTTAGGAGCATTTCCTAAAAATCAGTGTAAACCGCCGTCACATTCATCACTTTTTAATCACAGTGCACGTAGTCCAGAAAGACTCGATGACAGTTCTCTGAAAAACTTAGCAACAAATCGTGAACGAAAACATTTATGATTTGTTCAAATTAGTAGAAACTATCATATCGAAGTCAGAATCCCATAACAAACGTAGCAAGCTAATGAATAAACAAGAGATTCAGTTCGAAAATCATGTACTCTCTACTAAGGTGTGAGTTCATAGGCGTAGACGCTAGGGGTGCTGTGGGGCACTGCTCCCACGTGCCAACCAAAATTTTTCAAAATGTTCAACAAAGTGCCTACAGAATGCTACAACAAGCCCACTATGTGGGGATTGCTGCATATCACTCTTAGCACGCAATATTATTATGTTTGGATCTTTCCTATTCCTCTCTGTTTTCAATAAGCAGATTAGCATAGCACGCAATTTTGCTATTATTGAGTGTGTCTCGTAGTAGAAATGTCCCAAACCCTTGTGCCCTCCATCTGTCAAATACGTCCTACGACTCTGAGTGCGATCTAGAGAGGATACAGCTACACTTGCCTCACATAAGTATGTCACTACCCTGCTAAAAATGGCGGCTAACAGCGACCAAGGGCCTAGTCTATAAAATTTACATAATAAAAGCACTCCGAAACAATATGGACGTTTTTCCCTGAAAAAATTCGCAAGATTTTGAAGCAGTGCTATCAAAAGTACTGGCAATAATTGTTTGCAATAGGCATGAAAAAGTGTAGAAGAATGAAGCATTTTTGAATAAAAAAGCGCGATGTTCTGGCATTTCAAGGCGAAAATGTTTCAGGCCTAGCATTCGAAATGAATGTCTGGTAAATTGGCTTTTGCCATTTAGAGCGACAAGGCTTTAGTTCATAAAGCAGTTACGGATGAGATAATATTGAAGATTCTAAATGTCGATTGAAATAAGTTGGGCATTTAATGAAATAAAGATAAGAATTATCAAGAGAGCCTTTTTGGCATATATGTAAATGATAATAAACACAGTTATTAGGACCAAATGTAAGGCCTATGTTCTTGTAGAAACCAAGAAAATGGAAGCTTGCCAGAATGACATACCCACTGGCATTACAACATATCACTCGCCTGAAACTGTCCCTTGATCTAAAATAACATCATTCTGAGCGGAGTGAACCAATCCAGCAAATCTTTTTACTATCATGAGGTCTCATAAATTCTGGCTATAAGGCACTGAAAAAGCACACTATTTCTTCAAAAGATTAGTGCTTCTACACTATTCTGTTATGTCACCTTCAACTAACAGAATAACGACACTCCTTCATCACAATTCCTAATATTTCTGCCACAATATCTCAGTGATACTATGCAGTTAGTTTTGCTTCAATGCTGAGGAAACCAAGAATATTTTTTCAATATAAATATAGTGATTGAACGCTATGATGGGCCAAAATCATGTTATTAAAATTGTCAAGAGCAGCCCATTGACCACTGTTAGCCGCCATTTTGTAGCAGGGTGGTGAAATACTTATGTGAGGCAAATGTATTATCTATTCCGAACAACCACATATATGCACATACAAGGCTCCTAGACTCTTAGCTCTGAGATATACGTCTATAAAAATGACTTTCAACAACTCGTAAATAGGTATTTTTACGAAACAAAGTAGTAAATGAAGACAAATGGGTGTGCTACAAATCTTTTCAAGGGCCTAATTTTTAAGATCAATCTCAGAGACAAGCGTAGGGATAAACTTAGAAAACGGAATGTTTTCTCCTAGCAGTTATAATCTGGAAACCTCCCTATCTCTCGGTGGTGACGTTGTGAAATAAAACTTGGCAACAATGATACAAAAATTCAATTCTAAAATGAGCATCCACAGCTCATTGTACAACCTCCAACAAGAATCCTGAAAAAATATGTCAAAGAAACTTGGACTTACCTGTAAGTGTGTGTAGCCTGGCATGATAATATCAATTTCTCTGCTACCTCGCATAGTAAATGTCTCAATTATTCTTCTCAAAGCACCTTTCAGCTCTTGGATTTCATTTCGAAGCCAGAGTCTATCACAAAAATAAACAACCATCACTCTAAGCATATGTGCCTATACGAAAGAAATACAGAAATACAGCACTCATTGTGTATGTAAAGCTGAAGAATACCGCTTTGTGGATGTGTATTCAGTTTGCTAGAGCGCTTATCTGCTTATGAAAATGGTCATTAGCACAAGCAGGGTTTCGGTTCATAGTTTGTATGTTTGCTCACTAACTATCAACCAGTAGAAAATGCTTGTATACTATATATGATATGATATGATATGATATGATATGATATGATATGATATGATATGATATGATATGATATGATATGATATGATATGATATGATATGATATGATATGATATGATATGATATGATATGATATATGATATGATATGATATGATATGATATATGATATGATATGATATGATTGATATGATATGATATGATATGATATGATTAATATGATATGATATGATATGATATGATATGATATGATATGATATGATATGATATGATATGATATGATATGATATGGTACGGTACGATATGATATGATGATATGATACATTAGAAGAAAGGAAGTACTATTAACAGAAGAGCTGAAACAAAAAAAAATGGAAAAGTAAGGCAGCTATGGTAATAGAATTACCTAGCATAGACAAAATCGTCTATTCAGTACAAATGAAAGAGATTTTTTGAGGAAGCTAATGGAAGTATTACATAAGATATAATACTATCAAATGTAGAAGAGAGCTTCAGATTTTCGAAAGATATTTGTAATGATGATGGTCAGCACAATAATACGGAAGCAGAGTGGCTAAAGAATCTGAAAGAAGAGTAGAAGAATGATGTTGTTAAGCAAGACGATGTAAATATAACAAAAGAACAGGTTGAGAAAAGGAATCTAAAGCTTTCCAACTGGAATGCACCTGGCCCTGATGGGGTCCAAGGTTTTTGGTAAAAGAAAATGACATCATAGTATTATAGGACAGCAGAAAGATTGAATAGTCTACTTATGAAATGTGAAAGAACCAATTATAGTCCGATGTCATGTTTTCAACTTAAGTGCAAGTTAATGACTAGCATTCTTGCAGATAATATGTTGATGACATGTTTTGATAACAGAAGCTAGCTGTCACTTGAACAAAACGGATACAAAAGAAAATCAGAGGTACAAAACATCAGCTTTGATATATCAAATGCTTTTCAGAGATTGTAAAAGGGGACAAACAAATTGCGCGATGGCCTGGTTGGATTATCGAAATGCCTAAGATATCGTTCCTCATTCATAGATTGCTGAATGTATGGAAGTGTTTGGCGTAGCTGACAATATTACAACATTTATGAGTGATAGTACGAATAACTGGAAAACCAAGCTATATCGTCTGGAGAGTATCTAGGAACTGTCAATATTAGAGCAGCGCAATTGTCTGTCACCTCAATTATTTGTTCTTTGCATTATCCTATTAACTTTGATATTAAGAAAAGTTAACGCTGGCTATGAATTCAAGGAAGACAAGCTAAAGTTCATTGTTTACTTTTCATTGACAATCTGAAGCTATTTGGTAAGACACAAGATCAAATCGATACAGTAGTAAAAAGAGTACAGCTGTTCAGCACCGACATTGGTATGGTATCTAGGGTGGAAACGTGTGGTGTAGTAGTAGTAATGAAAAAAGGGAAACTGGTAGAATGCAATGGAATTCACCTATAAAACAGAGAGGTTATAAAGCAAGGTGAAATAGCTGGGCATAAATACAGTACCTATGGATGCTCAAGTTAGATGGTATTAAGGAGAGAGATATGAAACACCGATTAAGCAAAAAACTATTACAGAAAGTTTAAGTTAATATTTAAGTCAGGTCTAAATGACAAGAATAAAGTTCCTGCTGCAAAGATATGGGCTGTTTCACTTCTTAGATACAGGGGAGGAATCATAAGATGGATAAAAGTTGAATTGAGGCACGTGGATACACAAATAAGAAAAGTGATGACTATTCATGGAGCATTACGTCCTAGAAGCGATGTACACAGGATTTATGTCCCGCGCGGGAAAGGTGACAGGTGATTTACTAGCTGCAAAGGGTGCATTGTAGCTGAAGAGAATAGCTTACGATGGTATATTAGACACAGTTCAGAGTTTCTACTCCATTTCGCAAATGAATTGAATGCTTTTGAGGTAGAATCATGCATAGAGCCAGAGGAGTTTAAGAATGTGGCTATGTATGAGTTAAGAATAACGGATCTGTAGCTGACACTAAGTAAGGGAATGTCAGATCTTAAACCTTGGACAATTACTCTGATTTTCTCCACTCAACAGCAAGCTCTAAGAACTAGCTACTCAAAATTTTGCACTGACGAATCATCTGAATCACTGCTATTCATATTCTGTGGTAGCAAGGGTGGGAGTATTTCTCACCTAGTTCAATGACTGTTGAAAACATGCTCAAAACACAATACAACGCAAGCCATGATAGTGATGCACAAACCATTCATTAAGGCAGTTATATGGCTTTGAGAGGCAAGACCTTAAGCAACGGATAGCAGCTCTTTATAGAATAAAAAAAGTTGAAGTCACCCCGGTCGTGATTGGCGCTCTACGCATGACACCAAAAAGATTAGATATGTGGATTAAGCAAACTGGAGTCAATATCAGAACAGAGGCATTACAGTTAAGTGGGCTCCTGGGAACTGCCAGAATATTAAGACGAACATTAGGAATGTAATCCTTGATGGTTACCATCGGGAAAACTTCAAAACCAAACGGTACTTGTTGTAGCCAGATCTTGATGACAATTTTACCAGTACTTTTCTATGTGCATTAATATTAACCACGAAGAAATTTTCGCTCCATAAAGAATATCATTTCAGGATAAAACTTACCAATCCACCCGATATAATTCGAATCCTCACTAAGGTCAAGAAGAAATTCAGGGATTTGGCGATTATATTTTTCTTACCTCACATCCGTAGCAACCTACAAGAAGACAAAGATGGGGAGATAAAAATCCATTGGTACTAAAAACATCATATTTAATTAAAGAAGAACTCTTTTTTATTACTGGTATGGCACAGATATGACATCCATGATACTGTTATCGCGTTGCATTTTCGAACCACTGCTAAAGAGTAAGTCATTTGCTATTGCGAATTGGATTTGATTATTGCGATATGAATCACGAATCTTGTAGAGTACCTGTCCAAATGCAAATGTGTATACGAAACCATGAAGAGATGGACAGTGCGAGCAAATGGCGTATCCTTGAGTAATAGCTTGCAAGTGTGACGCGATAGTTCGAAGACGTACAAATTTGAGGATCGCTAATACCGTGGCATCCAACATCATAGGATCGAAGCCATTCTATTCTAGCACTTACAACGTTGGATAATAGTCTTTAAAATATTGGATCCTTGTCTTTGAGATATTCGACCTTGTTCCCTAAAATACTAGATCCTAGTACACAAAATACTGGACTATACGCTTCAAGTATTGGACCCTAGTCTTTGAAATAATCTCTAAGATATTTGGTCGTAGTCTTAAAACTATTGGACCGTGCCCCCTTAAAAAAATGGATCTTCGCCGAAAGTGTGTTACTACGTAAGTTAAACGTTAAAATATTAGGACTAAAATTGCTTAAATACAATTTACTCAGTAGCTTAAAGAAATGAAAGTTATTGATCTTCAACAGAATTAAAATATTTAAATTTTACCACAACCATCAAAAACTCTACTTGTAAATCTGTGCATTTCAGCTACTGAAACTGGAAGTCTTTTTGTCAAAAAACTGGACACAGGAGCATTAAGTCATGCATTTTTAACACTCAGACACTTAATGCTCTGAAGGTGGAGCTAAAATGTCCAAGAGAGCATCTGAGAGTGATAGTAAAAAGTATTCCATTTGTCTATCATAAATACCTTGTTCACATGGTAAAAGTCTAAGAAACAAGAGTCGAAGGAAGAAAAATTAAGTGCTCTGTGTGCGAAAAGGTGCGCTTTGAAGTTTTAAATGCGACACACCAATCATGTTACAGTTTCTTGTGAAGGCAATTCACGGTGCGGCACCTATTCTAACCTATACTTTACGGTGCGGCGCTAATCGAGATCAACACTTATCTGGGTAGAGCGCTTTAAAAATTTCATAGAAATAGGCTAGGCGGTGATCAGAAAAGCTACAGTGCTGCAACTCTATATGAAGTAAATTCACGCTTGCGAGAGACGGATTTCGTAATTGACAGAACATCTGGGATTGAAAGCACATGGTTTGCTACTAATCAAAGGACAAAACAAAGGATTTATGTACCACGTGATATGAGCATACAAATATTAGAAGCCACAGAAATTGACTGCAAGAGCAGTAAGATTAAGTCGTGAAGTATAGGGAGGGAGAAAAGCACAAGACTTTAGTTATATTGCATGAAAAAGAATTGAGAAAACAGACAGACTATACCAAGATCATTTGTTCAATAGCAAATCAAGGAATAGCGAAGCCCTTCAGAATTATAAACAAGGCAGCACTAACAAATGTCATGAACACTTCAGCAAACTAAGGAATACAGGAAGGAAGAGGAGTCAAACGTCTACGCAAATAGCCTTCAATTCTTCGAGTCGAACTGCAATAGGTAACGGATAGCTCACAGCTCGAACCTGCAAGAATCGAAGCTTCTCTCGGTACTAGCAAAATGAGTTTTATGCAAGCAGTCAAGAAGAAGTTATCGTTTGCAAAGATCGCTAAATCGAAAGCAAACAAAGGTGAAAATGGGGAAGATTGTGGGGTACAGGACAGCAAGGTAAGGGCAAGCAAAAAGGACATAATACCTCATGGGCAACCTTGCAGAATAGAATTGTATCAGAACGCTGAAGACTACTGTAAATTCCAAAGATTTAAGAGCTCAGAGCACTTCTACAGAAGGCGTAATGGGATTACAGAGAAGGACTATTTTGAATTCATGCGGTTGAAAACGAGAAGAGTTCAACAGCAGATTATTGATACCTATGTTTACGGGTGGAGGTAGACAATACCAGGTAATACTGCAAGCAAAGCTAAGTCGCTTGCTCTAAGAAAAACCTGTTGTTCAACTTCTTGAAGTAGTTGGAATCTAACCAGCAAAGAGGTTGCTCGGAAAATTCGTTCCGAAAACAGGTGCTCAGAGATTGTGGAAAAACGAAAATATCGTACACGCGAAAGACTCGTGAAAATCGAATTTCTTCAGAGACTTCTTCAAAGTTTTAAAAAAGTAATGTGAATACATGCTTTTGGTACAAGACAGGATTTTTCGCCAAGTACTGCAACTATCTTAACTTTTTCATGATTTCCTGAAACTTTTTTAAGGCTTTGTTAGCGAGAATATTCCAGTTTGTGTACCACTGTGTTGTTACGCAGAGAGACAGGCACTGCACGAACATAACACTGAAATACATAGATTTTCATAGAAAATTTGCGCAAATTAAACAAAAGAGAGAATGGACATGTGTGAAAATTGGTATTTAAAGGGTGTATCAAGTTATCAACGTTGTTTGGTTTCAGAAATCCATTACAGAACTTTCTTAATATTATGAGTATGGCTTTCCTATAAATCATTTTCCTACAAAAAAGCGTGTATGACTATAATCCTTTATATATCAACATTCTGGCTGTGGTTCGATGTTCTTAATTTTCTTATAATTGTAGTCTGAAATGTTCTTATAATTATCTTTAAAGAGTGACATTTTTGCAAATATTTGAGAAACTGTGTGCAGAGCACGATTTCTAAGGTATTCAGTTCAGCTACTTTTGAAAATAAAGCAACGAAAACTGCTGATTATTAAGAATCTCGTCAGGAATCCCTTGCCCGAAAGTCTACTCTGAAGCTGAGCATATTCCAATAGTGTTATTATTTACTTGATAAATCGAGTTTCCGTGTTGTTAAAATGTGTTGTTCGAAAAAGCTACCATAACTATACAACTGCAGAGCGGTAACTGCCGTAAAACAACCAAAAAATCATCCCTGTTTTCTTTACTGCAAAGATTTGTCTACTAGAAAACCTGCTCCATTCAATACTGTCAAATTCGGGTGATTTTTTCGTAATCCATGTAACATGTGTATTGCCGCGCGTAATCAGCATGACTTTGCAATATCTATACCAACGGCTCGCAAACTTGTCAAACAATTTCACATGGTGGTTCCCTACAACTTACTTTTTCGAATCAGGGTCCCCGTAGGGATAAATATATGTTATGGTAGATATACTCTCGTGGAAAACAAATATTAACGTGATACAGATTAATAAAACAAGCGACGGCAACTTCAAACCGTCCCCTGGAGCCTTTCGCGGTCCCCTGGCAGCCTTTGCAACCCTCCAAGGGAATGAAGACTCCAGTTTTGGAACCACTGGTCTATATAATCCTGTATGAACACTCAAACTTCACAACATTTATAGCAATAAATGTGGATAAATAAACTAAGAAACTATAGAATATAATGTAGTCAAAACAGATCCAAAAGGCGTCAGAAGAGTTCTTACTAATAGGTCAAACAGTTAGTTTGCAAACGCAACACATTTTCTATTTTCTCTCTGACTTCGTGTTTTCTGTACGGACAACAAGAATGGGAGCAACAATCAACGAGAAAGGTTAAAAACTCGATGATTGGAACTGTAAGTCCGTATCAAAACATAGTTCCTATAAAACCATGCTATAATGATGACAAGAGCAGTCAAAGCCAGTAACACTATGGGCTTATTCTAACTTTAGTATCAAAAAAGCCGTAGATATACCAATTGTATAAACGTGGAAGAAAGCAAAAAGCGTCCTAAAAAGTCACAGCGATAATTACAACAAACAATAACGGCAAAGCGATGAAAAGTAACAAGCACTCAAAAAGGAGACTTGAGAGTGCAGTATCGTAATGTTTCCAGTTACTTCTGGAGGCTTTGAACTTGCACTAATTAAGTTATTAAAGCATCGCTTTGGATAGTTGACCTAACTTCCAAGGATGGTTTAAAAGATGGCAGGCTCCATATACTCAAAGTGATGTTCACACCTTCAGAGGTATGGAAATTCCTTCAAATTGAAAGAAAGGATCTAGTCTTCATAAACCATACGTTTTACGCCAACTACGCTTAACGTTTGTACAACTTTTTATGTATTTAGATTTGAACAAATTGAATGAAATAGTGCGTGTGATCATGGGTGTGGCCATATATATGTAGCCTACAACAGAACCCTTTTTTAACTCTTTAGGATGGTATCCCTGCCTCAAAAGCCAAACACAAGGCGATAAAAGTATTCGCAATATTATTATATATCAGGCAGGCTATAAAACAAAAAACCAAAGCATTACAAGCTTCATGAAAGTCTTCAAATGACGGGTGGATAGATCAAACACGATCTGCTTTGAAAGATCAAACGCAAGCATCCAAATCGATGTCATTACACATTATAGGCCAATCCTTCTTAAAACGCAGTCGTAAATTGGAGGGTATATCCACGAAAATAACAAAAGGCCTTATCACAAATATTAACTTCAATGAAGATAGTATTCATAATTTATGCAAATCCCACATCAAAGAATGGTCATGACTGCTAAAAGATACTGGAGGGATTCTTCAAACTCGCCTAAGAAATTGCTTTGCTAAGTTATATCATTTCCGTTTGACCGGCATACGTTTCGCTATAGTAACATTTAATGCTTCACCAATCAAAAAGCATCTGCTGCAGCAACTGTACACATCATACTTCAGATTAAAAACAAAAGCAAGTCAGATGGCCGTTTTTGAGCCAAAGCTTATTTTTTCGAACTTGCAAGGGACCATGAAATTTGTTTGAGACTAAGAAAAATCGATAGATAGAGATAAGTAAACACCAGTTTGATATCAGAACAATTTCACAAAAGGCACAAGCTTGGACTACTGCCCAGAGTTTGAGACTAAGCAAATAGCAAAGTGAGATCGGCGTTTAGTATGTGAAAGAGCTCATATGGCTAATCCTCCAATCTATGTCGCCTTTTTAGATCATACAGCTGAAAACATGTACTATAACAGTTTTTGAACACAGTCAAAAATGGAGGCTAGCGTACGTCAAACTGTTCGTTGCGAAGCCAACACCTGCAAACAGCAAAAAGGATGATTTCTATGCAGCTAAAATCCTGCGACAATTGACTATAGAGAGCTTGAGGACAGCAAGGGTGCGCATTCAATTAAATGACTGTCAAATCGTTATCAAAACAACTCATTATCTTCAATGACCTCTCTTGATAAAAGAGAGCCTGAGAACAGCAAGGGCACTAAAATTGCCGCAAGTCTTATTGAATGGTTCATGATGAAGTTATCTTCATTAATGTATCATAATTGCATCAAAAAGCAATTAGCACACAATTCCTAGAGACTAAAACAATAAATCAAGCGACCATATGCAGGCTAACTGACGGATCATGCCGTGCAGTAATATGGACCTTCAACACGCTAGTGAATATCCAGCGAAGAGGTCGGCTGCAAAGAAAATTAACGTACACCGTGCTTGGCGTATGAGAGGCCTGTCAACGATGCTCTTATACGCTTACCCATTAATCAAATAAGTCCCAAAAAGCGGCATCTCAATAACTTATTGCCTATTATTACTAATTATTATCTATGTTTGCAACAGTTTTTGAGTAGATATAAAGTTTCAGTAAAAAACATCTGGCTTTCACGCAAGACCTGCTTAGGAAAACAAAAAATAATAGTTTACAGACAAAAATCAAAGCATTACAAAGTTATGTGTATGTCTCTACAAAAGCCGCTTTTACAAAAGTTCAAAGACTAAGGATTTTAATTATGCTTTCCTGTTTCACATTTTGCCGCCAAATTCCGTTAATAACAGTAATCAGCAATCTCTTAGAGAATCTGTCGTGACCTGATTCTTCAAAACTCTCCACCAGCAAAGCCATTTCTTATTACTACACGCCAAAATTACCGTATTTTCTCGATTCAAAAGTCAGTCTTAGAAGCGGGGTGCTCATTAGAAAATGGCGCTCTTTGGAGGGGGGTGCTCATTTAGAAAAGGGCACTCTTTGGAGGGGGGCCTCATTTAGAAATCATCAAATAGAATATATGTATAACATAACAACAAAAATGCATTGAGCATAGAAAAACACGTCATGAACGAGCGACAAGGAGAACTTTGTGCAGCAATAGAGACGGCACAAAACTCACTGCAAAAAGAGGGGGCGCTCATTCCAAGGCCGTGCATAGTTATAAAAATATTTCCTTGGGGAGGAACTTATTCGAAAGAGGCGCTTTTTCGAGGAAATACTGTAGGCAGCGCTAGTTGTCAACAGGAGTTACAGAAGCCTTCACGAAAATATGTCCAAACCCTCTCAGTTTTAAAAACAAAAAAGGGTGAGCCCCTTAACAATATCTCAAATGTGACAATTCCTTCATAAAAGTGTCTATAATCTTCATATAACTGATTTATTACGCATGCGCTAAGAGTGACTAATAGCTCCAAGTGTAGATTGAATTTTGTTTTGTGCTCCGCTACGAAAAGGATTTTGAAGTTTTTTTTCTGGTGTACGCTCTGCAGGACATTATAGCGTACTCACCAGAGCAATCTATACAAAGAGATCTGGCTAAGCTCAATCCTTTATGAATATCCAAAATCTGGATTGTCCTTAATGAAAAATCCAAACCACACCAATCTTTAGAAACACCTCTAAATAAGGTTAATCTTTTATCGATCTAAATCTAAGAAACAGAAAGAACCCTTCGCAAAAATCTCAAAATCGAAAAGTCCTTACAAATTAGACAAACTGGAAGACTCCATTCTTTCATAATTACGAAAGTAAAGTAAAGTCGCTACAGCCCCGAATGTGGCACAGAAAATGTGCTACATTATTTCTAGAAAAGCTATCAGGTTCCCTTAGACACGGAATGAAAATTTTGTAGACAAATTTGTTCATTTTTGTCCAATTCTGATGAGCAACAATTCGCACGTGAAGAAGGCGTATGGCACAAGACAAAGAAGAGTCTCATTACAACACGTCAAGATTGGCTGTTTCCTTTCATGATGCTGATTACAACAGGCGTGGCTTTGAAATTCCACCCATGACCACTCTAATTAAACAACAAATTTGTAGAAATCAGCACAAACCTGATCATTTCTGCTTCGCCCAGTGTGAAGTTTACCACCAACGGAGCCAATGAACTCCTGAAAGAAGGTCATCACACAAAGTTAATCTCTTCATTACACGGGCTAATTTACTCATCTACAATAGTTGCCACAAGTCCTGGGACACTTTGCACTTTCTGTATTCCACAATGGACTTTCATCCCCCTCTCCCCCTGAAGCAATGTTGGTTTTTTAGAGAAGTACATGCGATAATGGGAAAATTTTGCATGCAAATCAACGTCAAGTGTCCCACAAACGAACCAACATTGTTCTAGGGGGAAGGGGGGTGCGTGTATGTAGCAGCGATGACAATATGTAGAGGAAAGTGACTTTTCGTCAGTTTTTTCTAAGTGTCCCAAGGACTTTTGTAGCAGCGACCATTGTATCTATTTCGCTATTTCTCAATTTTTGCATTCATTCAGTCATTCATTGATTCATCCGCTCATTCATTCATTTCACTACTAAATTATTCATGTATTCTATCCATTCGCTCGCTCGCTCACTCACTCATTCATTCACTCACTCACTCACTCACTCACTCATTCATTCACTCATTCATTCACTCATTCATTCATTCATTCATTCATTCATTCATTCATTCATTCACTCATTCATTCATTCATTCCTTTCATGGTCATTAATTCGTTTATTCATAAATCTTCTTAATATTCAACTTAAACTATTTGCAACAATCACAGTGAGGTATGCTCCGCACCAGGCAAATATAAAACTCGCTCGCAAAACCATCGCTCGCACTTCCAAAAAGCTCCTATAAATGTGTAGTGCAATTTAATACCTTTTAAACTTAAAGCACAATATATAACTTTTCTTAATTAATTGCTACAGGTTAAACTGGTATTGATTGGACTCCTAAAAATCTCCTTGGGACTTTTTTCATGATGCAATCAATTTCAAATTCAACTCAAGTGTATTCACTACTATATTCACAATTTACAATTATGCCACTATAATGATCTAGGAATACTATTCAACTCTGCAAATCATTCAAGTTCTCATACCCGAGCTCCCTAATTTTATTGCAGACCATCAAAAACAAAACAATTAAATTGAGACACTAGCATGTAGCCAATAAGATGAAAGATGGCCATATGAAACCACAGGTTCCCTATAATGAAAAAACTATCCATACCTTCAACCTTCTCTCGTTTGCTGTATGTATGTCCTCATCACCATGTTTTACTTCAAATTTGCCATCCCTCCACTCTTGTTCAACCTGAATGTAAATGATGCATACTTTAACAAAGATCAACTTTAAGAAAACGAAAAAGGATTTTAACTTACAAGACATGTTTCAACTTAATCCTCGATAATCTTCAGTTGTAAGATAAGCATATGACAACTGCAAAAGGTTATGAAGACAAGTACTTACTCCTGAGGGGCCTTACAACAAAAACTATTCCATCAATAACAAATGTGCTATAAATGAGGGTGTAAAATGCAAAAACAATGAGAAGTCTTTGGGGATAAGAATGGGGATAAGATGAAATATACATATATATTTTCATTTCATTATATATTTTTCTATATATACATACATACATATAAAAAAAAAATATATATATATATATATATACATATAATTACATATATATATATATATATATATATATATATATATATATATATATATATATATATATATATATATATATATATATATATATATATATATATATGATATATGTGTATAATAATATGCAATATTTCTATGTATAATGTACAAAATATATTCAAAATCACATTATTTTGACTTAAATTGCCTGGGGTGAAAACTATAAGTCTATTCTGGCTCCACAAACCTATTGTTCATAGATTAACATAACTTCAAACTAGGGTGTGGCTCTGAAAACTCTCCTTCAACACCAAAAAAACCTGCTCAATCTGTCCTTTGTTGATAATCCACTTAATGTACAAATTTGAAGGCTCCCGGTATGAGTCACACTTGTGTTATCTATTTTCTCTTACTTTCATTAAATATATAAATGTCATTTATAAGTAGACAGAACCTTTTCTAAACCTGAAATGATCTGTTGGCACTCTTCCTCAGTGACAATATTAACTTTGAGAAGGCCTTTGACATATGCAATGCTACCCTGTGTAGGAGAAATCAGAGTTGATATTAGCAAATAACTATACTATTTCCAGGACCACTTAAATCAGCAGTGACTAAGTGATAAGAGGAATTGTCTTGTGTACATTATATATATGCCAATGTGAATGCTTTCAAATTCATTACTTACACAGGCAACAACACAACACTTACCTTGGGTGCTTCACATAAGGGGTCTTATCAACAGAGAGGGCCATAGTTTTTGTTAAAATCAAATAAATGGGGGTTTGAATAAACAGATTGGCTAATAGACAGTGGTCAATAGGCATTCATGTAACCTTCAGAAACAATGAATTATATACTTAAAAAAATTTCCTAATAAATATACAATTTCAAATATATCAAACATCTATATTTTCTGGGTGAGAAAACAGAAATGGCATTAAGAGAAAGTTGAGACATAGAGGCCCTTCCAAACAATATCCCAAACAAAGCAACCACCAGTCCATCTTGCATAAGTAGCTTAGTCAAATTAAAGAATGTTTGCACAATTGATCAACCAACACAATAATATATCCAAATGTATGAAGAAATTACCGAATTCAACAAAAAAGCCAAACAAACACAAGAGCAAGTTAATCAAGCCCACCTGGATGTCCTCTTTCCACATTCTTTTGTCATATGATAAAGAAGCATTGAATTTCTCCATAATAGGATCCACACCTTTATTGAACCTTCCACCCCATAACTTCCCTCCCTATAAAGAAGAATAAGATAATGATAAAATTAAGCACATTAAGAACAAAAATTTGAATTACATGAGATAGTCACTTGAATTATATGAGTTCTGAGACAACTGATATATCTATAGTATCCATCATATTTTTTTAATATGATCATATTTTGAATAATATTTTTTCATATTTTTTCCTGTATTCTTACCACCAGTTCATTGATTTAGCCTGCAAATGTAATGCAGGACTATCAGAGAGGTGTAAAATAGTACTGCAATGTGATGGATTGTCTTTCCTTTTCTGGGAAGTTTCCATGGCCTTTTAATTTGATACCTTAGCTCAAACATGGGGCTTTTAGCACAGCAATTTTGAAACATCAGATTCCTTCTGTCATCAAATCTACATGCACACTCATTAAAGAGGTGGGATTACATTTTTAAAGTATAAACCAAAGGTGGAGTTACTAGAGAAGCAGGACTATTATAGACAGACTAAACACAAGATAGACAATGGTGCATAGTTTCCTAACTGTTCAAAAGTACTTATTTCAAAATGCACTGGATATCTAACAAATATTCCAATACTCACTTCTGATCCTCCAGAATTATCAACAGCGGCCATATTTCCTTTCTACAAAAGAAACAGCTATACTCTACCAACAATCTCACACTTAAATAATACCCTCTTATGAAATCTGGTCCCAGCTGCAACCAAAATTTACAAAATATGACTTACACTATTAAATTGAGATCTTCTGGGAAAACATAAGACAGTTGGTCTTAGCATGAACAAAGTAACATGAAAATCTAAAGTACATCTAATGCTTATTAAATTCTAACTGGATAACTGCATGAAATAAGGCCATAAACCATTTTGTATACAAGTATGGGCTTTATAAGAGCAGTATACAATAGCTACTCTTTTCAAGAGTGAAGTTTTATCTTAGTGTGTACTTGGGATTGACATAATGCAACAAAAATCATTCTAAAGGTTTCAGGCCTAACTTACACCCATTCAACCATTACTTTTCCACAGCCGTGCATCAGACATGCCAACATCTTCATATGAGGTTGTGGGAGCTTAGCAGCCTACATCATATGTTAGCTGTCAAAAGGTGTGGCTAATAGAAGTAAATCTACTAGGCCACACCCTGTTGAAAGATGGTTGCAGATTGCTTGGAGACACCTTTTTTCCATATTTGTGTTCATACTCTAAGGGAGGCAAGTCTCATAGAAAATGCTACATTCAAGTCAATATTTTAAGTAAACTTCATACTAATCTTCAAAATGAAATTCCCATGAAACTGGTTATAATCAGAGCTATTACCTATAAACGATTAAACAGCGGGAGGTTTTCTCTAATTTGATGGCTGCGTGCAGGAGCTTACTGCTAAGTGAAAAAAATGGGAGATTCCCACACTTTGCAGGAGTGTTGGCATGTATGTGCATATATATGTGTATTTGCACAGTTTACAATGAAAATATTGGGTGTATTAATGGGTGCGGTCCATAGAACTGCACGTGGCAGAGCCCCCCCCCCTCCACTACACCCCTGATTGTTACAATGACAAGTGTCAAGTATATCTCTGGATTCGCGAAATCAGCTCAATCTTTGTAAGAAGTTCTTACTACTTATGAATATTGCTGACTCCTCGTCTTGCTAGTCAGCCTGCAAAAAGCTTTCTGGATAGAAGGCAGATAGTACCAGGCTGAAGTAGATTCTCACAACGATTTTCAGTCTACATCCGTACTGCGAATCTAGCCTATTTATCTTGCACGTAAAATTCTCAAACATTTCGATTTGCTACCTTGCAGTTGAGCAAAACTGCCAAATCTCTTGCTATTGTGATTCCCTTGAGGACCTTGAGGACCATGAATAGTCCAACTTGGCCTTAAACATTGCCCTCGGCCAGTCAACAATCGAGGACAATACATACAGGATATGTGGCATACATAAATCCCAAGTTTCTGCATCCCAGGGTATTTCAATAAGTCTAAATAGACTATGTGCGGAAATAACATAATGCAAATAATATACTAGCGTGAATTATCAAACAATTGACAGATCTGGGGCGCCCCTGTGTGGTGTATAAAAGTTACCAATTCCAGAAGACAGGGACATGGGCGATACAAAAAGTTCTCGCTAAGACAATCATAAATCCCTTGGTATAAATAAACATATTCTGCAAACCTCAAAGTGACTGAAAGCAGGTAAAACGAGAGAAGGTAGTGCTGAAAACCGTCTTCTGCTTCCTAAATGACAACGTCAAAGCTTCAAGAGCGGAACATTTCAACTCTTGACGTTTCACGTGGGAAAAGGAAATTACAGTATTGTGTATTTGCCTCGTTTCAAAGCTAATCCTCGTACAGGATGTTAAATTTTCCTGGAAATCGTGATTGGAGAATGTCTATGGCGGAAAATTCTGACGAAGCATGGATGAAAGAAAGTCTTAGGCTTGTATGTGTCAATTTCCCTTTTGTAGAACGATATCATTTGAGACAAGATTTAGATCTAATTCTGAAGTCAACAGCAATTTGAATGGGGGACTTTAGCTGCGTATTCATGGGGATTTGTAAATGAGGTTAGTTACTAGCAGCGCAGCTAGCTGAACAAACGGATGTGGCAGTGGATCTCCTAGCTAAACGAAACATGCATAATATTTACAGCTGATAAAAAATAGAATGATAAAAGTTATACTATTTCCAGTTGTTCTAGCAAAGTTAAATGTATATAAAATTAGAGTTTTTTTTAGAATTTTATGTAGTGAATGATATGGAATGTATCTTCTTTCGCTCATATTTAAGATGACTTTTAAGCGTTTCAAATGTAGAATTCTTCGTTTCTTCGCTTCATGCATTCCATATTACAGGATCCCTGAAGGAAGTCGAGATTCTACCAAGTTCTGATCTGTGTCTAGGAATCCGAGTGTACACTCCACTCGTTTTTTTAGAAGAATACCTAAATTTTTCCCAGCCTCAATATTCTTAAATTTTTCTGACTTTGAGCCTAGAATTATTCTTAAAGTATTCTTAAATACCAAGGGTGTAACTTCGCCTAAAGATTTATGGAATATATTCCAATCTTTGTTGGTGTTTTGCTACATAATAAAACTAAGTAAGAGTTTATATTTTGCATCGATAGTGCAAAATTACATCTAAAAGCAGTATTATAGCTGTCACACAAAAAGATTCTTATGTCTTGATGAAGCTTGAACTTCACATTGTTCTTAAAGTATTCCTGAATTTCAGCAATTTGATCCTCAATATTCGTATAAACTTTATTATTATGAAAAACTGTGTATGATTCAACTGACTACCATGTCTTTCCATTTTTGATTCCAAAAGCGTATCATATGAAACAGGCAAGCTCTTCAGCTTAAACTTTTTGCATAAGTATAGGGATTTATCTTTTATACTGATAACTTAAATTGCCCCATTTCAATGTATAAAGCTAGCCCCATGCTGTCTTTCACATTTGGTGGAATCCTGCTAAGTACCCTTGCAGCTTGTACATGGATGTTCTCTAATCCCTCTAATACCCTTTCACTGAATGTGTTTTGGGCCAATGTGCATTCTATATAAAGCTCATGTACCACGAGGGAGGATCATTTAGCAATTTTTGCTTTGATGCCAAGACAACACAGAAAGTCATTGTACTCTGAAACATTGTTATAGAAAAGCTAAAAGCAAACAAATCTCACATCAGTATGCCAAGGAAAATGCATTGTCAATGCATAAGTTACATGTAAAGTTTGAAGAGGGCTGTTTTGAAGTACAATAGTAAACTTTAAATCTAATCAATTAAGTGATTGGTACCTTGATTATAGGAAAGCAGTACTCAACTGCTCAGAAAGTTAATAAAGTGCAGTACTGATTGCTGAGACCTAGGAAGATTGAGAGATTATTTACCTTTAGATTTTCAATATTCACACAAGATAGTCATTGCCTTTATTTAATTTGTATAGATTTCTTTTAGTACTTTATGTATTCAAGTTGTTTGTTTGTGTAGTGTCTGTCTATTTGCATAACATACCCACAGTGTTAGTGCAAGCTCAATTATTCTTGCTAGGAAATTCTGAAGAAAGTTTCAGTACTGAAATCATGAAAAAGATAAGAAGGCTTCAATATTGGGTGACAAAAACTCTTATAAAATAAAATGCATGTATCTCTTTCATTACAGGCAGCACAAGCATTGTTGCGAGGAGAGGTGCCAGTGGGGTGCATTTTTGTTCATGGTGGTATTAATATAGGCCAAGGTAGCAATGAAGTTAATGCCACAAAAAATGCCACAAGGCATGCAGAGTTCATAGCCATTGACCAAGTCAGAGCATATTGCAAGAAACATGGACTAAGGGAACATGACATATTTGAAAATTCAATTCTCTATGTCACAACAGAGCCATGCATTATGTGTGCTGCAGCCCTGAGATTTGTTGGTGTGAGAAATGTAGTCTTTGGCTGTCCCAATCCAAGATTTGGTGGCTGTGGTTCAGTTTTAGATGTACACAGTAGAAATTTCTTCTGCCATAAAATTTCTGGACCATCACTAACAAAAATATATCCAGAAACTACAGGAGGTGAAGGTAGTTTTCTTGTCATATCTATAGATACTCCCACAAGTGGATTCATACATATTTATTGGTAGTCATTTTGTCACAGATACATGTTTGCACCTATATTATATAAATATATAACTCTATTAAAGTAAATTTTCCTTTGTAACACATTCGTGTTTTGCTTTTCACTAATCTGTTCCATTGACAATGTCTTCAATTTCCCCTGTGATTATTCAGTTTAGAGTGAAACTACTTGACTATTGAGACCAAAATGCACTCAAAACGTCTCTTAAACTTTTGTTCATAGATGCAAAGATTTTTAATTTCACCATGAGAGATAAAAAAAATACTTGACTGTATGATTTCCATTTTCTTAGGAGAAGGATATCAAAGACAGTTAGAATCAGAGAAAATTGAACCAACCAGCTGTGGAACAGTGAATTGGAGAGATACTGCCTCATGTGTTGATTGCAGTTTTGGTGTTGTTAAAGATCTGAAATGTAGAAGTGGTGTGCTTGCAAGTGACTCTGTGGCACTTCTTAAGCAGTTTTACCAAGGGGAAAATCCACATGCCCCAAACCCAAAAGATAAATCAAAAAGAAGGAAGTAGAACCAATTTGTCCTATTCAAAGAGACATTTGCTTTAGTGGAATCTCAACTATGAATGACTTCAGAAATTATGGATTGACATTGGAAACATGTCTGCAGATCCATCCTAGTGCCATAATGCTACTGTAGTTATCCATCCTTTAGCAGCTACAACCAATCCGACAGCACCTCTATCTGAAGCTAATATATTCAAACATGTAGCATTCAAAGTAAATTTAGTTGTCATAGTAGAAGAGTCATGCCAGTCCATTCATGTTCAGATATGGTACAATGTTTGAATAGATCACTTTTTGAAAAAAGAGGAACATCATGATTGCTGTATCTAAGTATTGACAGATGTTTAAAAATCATTAAGGGGACATGGGAGGTAAATTTGCAGAGTTTTGTAGAACAGATTTGCAAACAATCAAAATCTTAGTACCTATAAGTGCCCACTATATACCAAAATGCCACCTAATCTTTACCCCCTGCCCCCCTAAAGACCCCCACTGTTTTGTATTTGATCAAATAATGAAAATTTTATCATACATATCATCTTACATTGAAGAAGACATTATAGAGCACTGGTTGCCAAAGATTACCACTCTGCAACATCTAGAACTATGCTTTTTTAGTTCAAGTTTCAAGTTTCAAGTAAGTTTCGAATAACAAACAGTTGCCTTGACTTCACTTGCCCTTCGTAACTAAATAATAACTTTCAAAAGAAAGGAACTTTCGAACTCTACACTATAATACCTAGCATGTATTAGTAAATCCAAAGTGGAAACAAGCTATAGACTGCAACTTGCAGAATGCAAACATATCTAAGCTTTTGTCTGCAACAGCTTTATGATTGGTACAAACTCTTGTAACTCCTCATAAGCTTTTAATAAGAATATTTTCTGGATTATGTAAATTCATATTTCACCATCATACTAGATGACACTTTGCCATAAACAAAATTATTTAACACAAATAGGTGAGAAAGAAGCAGAAATGTTTAAACATAAGAAATAATTCTATTGCTTGATGGTCTTTTCTCACTTCAAGAACTATTCCAACATATAAAAACAACTTCACAATGTGTAAGTTTCAATGGCCAATTGAAAAGGTATAATTCACAGCTGCTGTAATTTAGCATATCTAATATATATCCTGAAATACTACAAGTAAAAACTGGCAACATCATAGTCATTTGTAGCAAGGTGACATTAGTTCAAATGCAAAATTACAGAGAGATGCCTCAGACACAAGATAAACACTTAGAGGAAAGCACAGAATGATATTTAATTTTACTTACTGAAGGCTTCTAGTCAATGGGAACCAAAGTCTTCCAGCAATGTGTCAATGAGTTCTTTCTGAAAAGCTTAATTACAACCAAAAGGGCGGGTGATAGGGATCTGTGCAAGTATTTGTATACCTGCCCTTTAGCAAGAACACACTTATCCAAAGGGAATTTAGAGTAGTAGTAGGGTAAAGCACTGAAGAACCATCAGATGAGCAAAGTGAGCCCAAAAACTGGGACTCTTCATTAAACTCTGGGGAGACTTTTGTTATCATCTGTTAAAATGACATAAACATCATATCTGTTTTTATCAGAACAAGGGCATTTCTGACCCCCTTGGACCCCTAAGCAAAAGACAAGGCAAGAGGGTCCTTGCCCCCTGTCCCATTTTTCTGCATCCATGATCAAAAGTCACATTGATAGGGTAGATTTAATTGGTTGGCTTGCAAGAATTCGCTCCTGGGTTTTCTGTTCATCCTTAAATGCCAGTTTATTTGCTTTCTTTTCAAACCTCCTGCTACGCCTCTCTTCTTTCACAGCATTTTTTCTGTCTCTCTTCTCTTCCTTTGTTTCATTCTTTTTGCGAGTGTGACTACCAGCAACATCATACTCCATCTCAATTGCACCATCAACATTTGACTTATCTCCTTTGTTGCTCTTTTTCAACACATCAGTTGGTATTCCAAGTCTTTTTGTCAACTTTATAGGTTTTGGCTCTTTGATAAGTTTTGGATGATTGTACAAATTTGAGTACGTACTAATAATTGATTCACAATCCCATTTCTCCTTTTCTGGTACTGCATATTTCTCAAACTCTTCATTGTCATCACCATCACTATCCACATGAACATCAATAACTGCTTTATGCTCAATTTTTTCAGATTCCAACTTAGATATATCATACTCCACAACCAGTTCTTTTATAGCTCCCTCCATTAACACCTGATCCTCTTGCCCCATTTTGTCACCCCCTTCATCATCGTCACTAAGTTCTCCAATTTGATCATCATCATACTCTTCCATAACCTTTTCAAATTTGTCATCCAACAACTGTAATCCCTCCGTTCTACGAATCACAGAAGAGGTCATTGAGTAGTTGGTGAAGCGAGATTTAGTTTCTTCATATCCAAACTTGTCAAATGACCCATCATCTGAGCCAAGATCATCAGAACTAAAATCTCGATCTGAGTATATATCACTTGAGACATCTTCTCCTTCAATCTCTCCTTCTCCATTTGCCAGCATCACAAAGTCGTCATCCAATAGGTTATTTGGATCGTCTAGGTCCAGCCCATCATCCAATGCTTCCACAATATCCGGATCCCAGTCAGGTTGGGGGCCACGGGGTAGAACTCCCTTCTCTAGCATCCCCTCTTCCTCTTCATACTCAGAGGGTAGTGATTCTTTAGGTAGTTGAATACCGCCGACATCCGTGACCATGGCATTCTTTGATGATGGGCTAGGTTCATCTGCCATTACAAGAACACCGTCCCCACGTGGTTTCAGATGTTGCAAATAGTCGTAATCGTCATCGAAGAAGATGCCGAATTTCTTTTGTTCATCTTCTTGGTTTGAATCAACAGCGTGTAGTACCATTTCAGGAGCATCTGAATCCGCCTGTAGAGGGTCCCGTTGATCTCGATGTACCAAATGAAAATGCACTGAGCGTTTCTTATCGATAAATGGCTTCTTTTTCTTCTTTCCCATTTCCAAATCAACTATGAATTATTACACAGTTAACTTCAACTTGCTTGATATAACCCAAAATTACAAATAATCCGAATTACTTTAATGTTAAAGATACGTTAACAATAGCTAGCATACACTTCTGTGTCCTTGTTTACATTGAACCGATCTGTCCTCTCTCAAAGTATGACTGTCGGGTAAGATTACCAGAGTTCCCAGAGTTGCACCTCCACATCGCCACTTCAACTTCGCATGCTGGCCTCTGTATCACGTAGCCTCATTTTCAAGTTTCATTTATAAAACAACTTTACAACTAAATGCTTACAATATACCATACCACACAGAAATAAATCAAGTTTAGCGAAGACAGGAAAAAAGAAGTTAACATGATTGTATTTAAGATTGATTGATTAAGGGGAGCTCTCTAAATTGGCTAACTAATCGAGAGAGAATCCCCCAAAAAATAAAGCTAATGACATATATTGTAGAATAAATCAAACTTATTACCAGATGTTTCAAAGCGAGAATCCAATGAGAATACTGAGAATGACTTTGCAGGAAAAGTTGCCGAAAAAGTTATAAATGCGAGTGAATGATGTGAGTATTCAATTTGGGTCGAAAAACTGCAGCAGAACTAGCGATACGGATGAATAGGGGAAGAGTGTTCCAAAGTTTAGAACCAAAATATTGAACTGTTTGAAGACGGTACATGGTAGTATTTTTAGGGGATTTGAAGTGAGAAGGGGATAACTTCTTAATTGCTTTGTAAACAAAAGTCAAGATATTTAGGTGCAGAGTATCCTCAAGTTTGAGAATTTTGAGAGACTGGAAGATTGGTGCTGAGGGAGGTGAGAATCATTCAAGTTTGATACAGCGTAGAACCTTCTTCTGTAATTGAAATATTGGATGATTGTAGGATTCAAAAGTAAGGTGTCATGCTATGAGGCTATAGTTGAGAATGGAAGAAACCAACGAGTTGCAAAGGCTGATAAGGGTAGGAAGTGAGTAATAGCGGCGCACTCTAAAGAAAATGCTAGAAGTTCTAGAAGGCTTGTAGTAAAACTCAACTATGTGATACTTCCAGGAGAGATGCTTGTCCATAAGTACTCCTAAAAGCTTTACATACTTTGTTCTTTGAATTTCCTGATTATCAATTTTGAGTTTGATGTTCTCTGACAATTTCTTTGGAAGAGAATGAAACTGTACAAAGTTAGTTTCAACTCTGTTTGAGTTAAGCCACAATTTCACTTTCTTTAGTTTTTTGTTTAGTTTTCTTGTAAGCAATGTAAGATCATCTGATTCACAAAAATTATCGGTGCCATCTGCCAAAAGTAAAAACGAAAAGAATTTTGATGAATTAGGCAAATCTTCTAACCGACTCTACCGCTGATTAAATCAGAAGCAAAACTTGTTCACAGTTGATATAAAACTACTTCTAGCGGACAGTGTTCTGGAGTTTGATATAGAGCTTATATGCCTACGATCTAATGAAGAGTAGGCCAGGTTCAACTTAGTGGCTTTGGTAATGGGAGTGAGCAACTGGCCTCTCTCGCCGACATCACTTGTTGTGCATTGTTGGAATTTCTCCGTAACAAATCTACACAACCTTGTTTAATTTTTCCCTCCTCGCCCCCCCCCCCCTTAACAGTTCTGGACGGCTCCACTTGGGTCCATGTATTGAATATGCACTTAGTTACAACACCACGGAGATGAGCGATGAGATTAACTGGCCATCCCACTTCATGAACCAGCGGGTCACAGAAGAAATGCTCTGCCAAAGAGACTTTCACCAGTGCTCACATAGTCTCGCAACAAAAGTGCGTGACCAATTCTTTCATGGACGACTTATGCCACAATTGCATAATGAATTCATTAGCAGGATAAGAGGAAAAAATTATTTGACACTTACTAAATGACGTCACACTTACTGAGGAACACAACCTCCTCAACAGCATGATAATTCTTGACATTGGGCAATTATGGACACTCAGAAGTAATACATATACATAATGATGTGTTCTGCATTGTGAGTGCGAAGAATGGAGCTGCGTCATAAGTTCTTTCAATGAAGCAATTCTGCCATTAAGAGGCAGGTGGAAGACAGTTGAAATTTTGGAAAATCTGTGCAGTTGTGGGAAGACCAAGACCGCCATCGGAAAGCTAAACAGATTGTATGCAACGGAACGCATGGTTGCAATTATTGTAGGTTTTTCAAAGGCAATATTTTAATCCACCAAAGGCATAGTAAAACCAGTTTAATGGGATATGGCTTAGAATGAAATGCTATGTACTTAGACAAGGGAGAATTTTCATGATTTCGCTACTTTTAAGTCCTAAGGATGATTGTAAGCAGATCTGCTCAACACAAGCGCAACAAACTGCCATTCCATTCATGAATGGAATGGCAATCTGTTGCTGGCTGACCTAGCAGCAGCTGGGAAAGGTTAGTGAAGATAAACTTATTGTCTCAAAAAATAAATTTATTATTGAGGGGAAAAGCTAACACTAAAATAACCAAAGCTTCCTGAATAAATGCATCCTGGGAACTAGGAGAGATTTGTCATTTAATAACAGAAGATTAGGAATATCAACTGAGGTGAGGTCAAAACCATAAATTCACGTTTGCTTGTAGAAACACTCCAAATCAATCCCCTTTGTTTGCTTATTCCTGTTTCGCAATTTTTCTGATACAACATGCAAAGTGTAACCTTTGAAGAGCAGCAATTTCTACATCAGTGGTATGGTTATGGGGGGTTTGGGAACTACAATCAGCAAGTAAATCTGGTACTGAACAAACAACTTGAATTACTCGTATCTCTAAGAGGAAGGTAGAAGGAGATATGAGATTCAATGGAAGCTTCAGTTTCAGCTTCAGTATGATTGTTGTTTTAAAATTCCACTACATACAATTTAGCAAAATTAATGATACAATGAAACAATTAGACTGCAGTAACTTTAGGGATCATCACATAACATTGGCATAATAAGATCGATAAATTGTCAATATAAAACAAAGAAATACCATTGATTACATTAAAGATATTACTTAAAGGAGGAGTCCTCTCAGTTGGTAAACTAATCAAGGAGAGAGCCCCCTATCCTAAAATACTTTTGATTGGCTTCAGATTTGATTTTAATTTCTATCAGTTTTAATAGATCATACATGGTATCCCTTCAGTTTACAATGTAACTGCAAAAGTATCTAAGGAAAGACTGTAACTCGCCTACAGAGGAAGAGTCACGGGGGAGGGGGGAGAAATATCCCCCAGTTTTCTCAAGGATTGAATTTTTAATTCGCCCAACCTCGAGTAGAATAGGTTTGAGGAGGTAGGAGATTTCTAGTAACGTAGAATTAATTGTAATTTCATTTCATTACTGTTTTTGCGCAGTTTTTGTCACCATTAAGTTGCATATTTTACTGTACGCTGTACTGAAGGGCGTGGTATAATAGGGTGTGGTTCGTAACCATCGCTCAGCTTGCGGTGGCTGCCCCTGCTCGGCTAAAATACAATCTAAATAAAAGACATCATTGTTCTTCCAGGAGGTCATGTATGATTCAGATGGCGTTGAATAAACCCTAATAAACAGAATAGTCGACAAATTATTTCATAGCACAAACAGGTCACATTCACTACTTATCCTTGTTCAATAAGTAGATTTTCAATCTTATTTTCAAACATACTTTAGAAGGAGCACCATCAGGCGCGGCTAGGAATTTTTGAGGGCAGGGATCTAGTCCACATAAAAAAGCACATCAACTATCCTTTCAAGATAATACTGCTTGGAGTGATATTTTTCAGACCTAGGATAGTCCGTACCCAAGGGGATTCTTTAGGGGAGAGGGGCACAGTTACTCCACTTAGTGGCGATTACTAGTCTGCGATGTGGCCTAGGGAGAGTTGTGGGAAGACTCCGAGCTTCCTTTAGTGACGTAGAAGGGTCCGCCATCCTTGGGTCCGACACCACAGAAAATTTTTCAAATTTCACATCTCAAGACTGGCCTAAAAAAGCATCTGTCCGGCAAATATTTGGCTGATTGGTCATAGTATTGGTATGGCGGATCCACGAAAAATTTACAATGAAAAGCAAAATAAAGAGTGAAAAGTTCCTTGAAAAATATTCCGGTTGAAGCCTCCATCCTCCAATGGCGCCATATTTGATGGAAGAAAACAAAGGAACTTTCGTTAAACATCATGCCCATAAGCAGTTGTGGGCAGGGCTGGGATAGTAGGCCCCTAATAATTTATGAGATTGTATTTCGAGATTATAAGTCACATTCTCGGGATTTTTACATTGAGCAACGTTGGGGAAAATCAACTCTCCACAAAGCAGAAATATCATGAAAGTAAGTGATGGTGAGCGAGGAAGAGTTGTGCAGGAAGGAAATTGAATGATGCCATGTATGGTGTGAGTTCTGTCTACTTGCTGTGATGAAAAGTCGTTAACTGTTTGCAAGTGAGGCTAACCTGATGAATGCGAAGGTGATGCAAAGCATGCTAGAATGCATCATTTATGTAGGGGATTAAGTCAAAGTTCAAAACTATGGAAGAGTCACCTCTCTGGTACCCGTTTGCTACAGGCCTGACTTAGAGACAGAAGAATCTTAAAAATTCCACTACTTTCAGCATAAATACAATAAGAAGTTCTAAACTATTCTAAGATAAAGGGCACTTTTTGCTTTTGAAAGAAAGGGCCGAGGTCTGGAATCCCAGGCTTTATACATTAATGCAACCCAGGCTTAATTATACATTTAGCGAATTTTGGTTGTCTCCCGGTTTTTGGCCAAATCTCCCAGTTTTCCCTATGGAAAATCTAAAATTTCCAGATTTTGAAAATCCTAGGTTAAAGTTTCACAATTTCCAATAAGCTCACAGTGTGAGTCTGGAGGTACCCCATATTTAGTTCATTTAGTGTCTCGTTTCCAATCAGAAACAACAACATGGCTTCCTGAGAAGAGAGAAGAACCTGCTACCTGTTCATATGAGAGCAATTTTTATAGATAATTTACTTTATACCAAAACTAGAATGTTCCAGAGACTTATAGTTAGTACATTCTTCTTGTTACTTTCGCTGATCTATCACGTAGGCACCAGTAATTGTATTGATCGAGGTCGAAATTGCACTGCATGTCTAAGCGATGGTATGTGTGGATTTTGTGACTCATGTGGAGACCATTGTAGAAAGCAAGGAACTCTCCATTGGCTGGAGAATTGTACTGGTTGTGCAAGTTGTATACCAGGAACCCTGACAGGCCCTCAGAAGGACTTTGAGTGCAGAACAGAGTGGTATGATATGACCCTATCATTGCCAGTGTTAATTTATCTGTCATTTAGGCATGTTACCACTCAGTAGATTTGTTACAACATGATTCAAGAAGAGAACCCTCAGTGGCCTAGCTCTGTAATCTAATGCGTTTTAATGGCTATTGCTTGTTAACGCAGCAGCTTTAGGTTATGAGGTTGCGTTTTTCAGTTACTCTTAGTGAATTTTTTGAGGACCCAGAAATCACCAAATCACTTGAGAATCAATTAGAGAGGGATATCTCCATAGCAGGAATTTCTGGACTTCAGGAGTAAGATGATCATGATGAGGCATGGTCTTTTTCTAGAAAATCTCCCAAAAGATTGTTCCTTTGCTGCTAAGAATGTGTTCCTATGCTTTTGCCAGTTTGTTAATTTTTCTAGTGTGATTCTCAGAGTGAAACTTAAAATCATATAGCAGGAATCTTCTTGTCGTAAACTATCATTTGCATATCCTAGTATATCATTTATTGCATGACAATTTAATGAATTTTTTGTTTGCAGGTATTACTATGAAAAATGCCCAGAAATCATAAGTGAACACAAAACAGTATATGTTGGTATAGCTCTTTACCTAATGAATTTACATTCAGTTGATTTAAAGTCAGGAACATTCCATGCAGATTTCTATTTGTATTTCAAAGGTTAGTGGGTTTCTTATGTAATCTTTCAGAATCCATACCTCTGAGACAATGTTTATTATTGGGATGTGGTTACTTATACATGATCATAATCAGTGGTAGACACCCAGCTGTTTATTGGGGGGGGGGAGGCAACTAGATCATGGGAGCATGGACTGAAGCTCTGAGGGACATTTTGAGTGACTACACCCTTAAATATAATTGTTATTTGAAATTATTAGGGGTGACCACCCCTTGCCCCCCCCCCACTAGTGTCTACCACTGATTTTAGTAATGTTTTGATTTTTGCATCGAGGAATCACATTTATATGGCAGTACTATTTTCGTAGGTCATTTTGACTGAGTCAATGAGATTCATTTTATTCCTTCCAGTTCCCCCAGGGCAAACAATGTATACTAAACAGAAATGCAAAGGTGGTGTCAATGGTGTCTGCTTTGAGCTCGTTAATGCTGCAGGTTTGTCTGAGGTATAGACAAATTCATTGATTAATTGCATTGTTTTAATGTTGATAGACATAGATATATTATATGTGCACTATATGTCTCTCTATGCAATTTCTGGCTTGCTAAGTTTATTACATATGCACAATTCACAATGGTGACCAATTGCCATATTTACTGTAATTCCCACTGTGGGATAAGTGTTTCAACCTTAGAAAAAAGGTGGGATTATTAGAGAGGCAGGCGTATTGGAGAGGTAGGATTATTTTTCAATGCCTTGAAGTCTAGTTTGAGGATACCATTTCAACAGGCTGTCAAAAATGGCTGACAATCCAGAGTAAAAACATACAATTTGAAGGAGGTTCAAAACAGCAAAATTTTTCAATAAAATAAGAAAACCAAAGGATTACATCAAGAGTGTCAGTTTTAGTAACCATGATCATGCCCGATGACATGTGCTAAGTTTTCATGTCAAGTTGGTACACAGAATTTGAAATGTAACGGGCATTCAAAACAAAGATTTGGACATTTATGCCAGTGAATAACTTTATTTGAAAATAATTTATACAGCAATCCCACATGCAGCATTACTGTGGAGATGGGATTATTCCTTCAAACTATGAAATAAAGGTGGGATTACTAGAGAGGTCGGAATAAAAGAGAAGTGAGAATATTAGAGTAAATATGGTAGCCTTTTTTAATTGCTATAATCTCTTAGTAGGAATGTACTATTTATATTTAATATTATTTAATTTTCAATTGCATACAAATGTTGGTGTTTATTTAGTATGTTAACAACTGAATATGCATTATTATGGCTTTTAGTTTCAAGTTCTGGTGAAACCATTTTTAAAAGTTCAAATGATGCAGATATGAACAGACTGCAGGCTATGCTTGGAAAGGCACTGATTTGAGTGTGAGCACCTAAAGTGCACCTAGAATTATGCATGGATATGTTAAGCACCAATATTCTTGTAGTCATTGGTATGCACTCTTAGAAGGGGTGCAAAATAGAGCCCCCAAATTATTCAAGGAGTTCCTTTTTTAGAGCACCTTGGGTTTGTTCAAGGCAAAGCCTGAGGCTCTATCATCTTCTCTGGTGCTTTAGACAATTATAGCTAACTAAGATTTCTACCTATGTTTTACAGTATGAAAGATTCTCAATTATCTGTCTCTTAATTAACTATTCCTTGATTAGCTGGGATGAATGGTTTCTTTCCCACCATGATATTCAATTATCTGCTTACCAGTGTGACACATTTTGAAATTAATCTGACTGGTCAGAACTATTCAAATTGTTCAAAACTATCATAAAGTGCCCTTCAAGACAAGCAAGAATTTGACATGAGAGCTTTCTGAGCAGAAAGTAAACAGAGACAAACAGGAAATTTGCATGATGGATGGCCTTTAGGAGATGCTTTGTTTTGAAAAATATAGTAACTGGCCTTTTTTATCATCCACACTCGTTCTGGAAAGCCAAGTGCTTACTGTTTTTAGATAGTTGAGAAAGTACTAAACTGGCTTTTTTGCAATCAAAGGTGCTTTCATCTTTAGGTTACAAGTCACGAAGGGAAGTATTTCCGGGTGAAGTCAAAATTCAATTTTGCTGCTGATCTTGCCAATTTTCCGTGAGTATAATGTGTTGGTAGATTGCATGTTTGTAATTTACTAGTGGTTAAATTGTGCATGGTGCAAATACAAATGTCTCATAGCATGCCACACTTGATGGAACAGTACTTGAATTCCATGTACTTTATTGGCTCTTTTTACATTGCCCCTTAGTTAATGCCAACCCTTTTTGTGCCAGCCCTTGTAGCACCAGGAAAGAAATTTGTTCTACTTTGGGTCACATTTTACATGATTGAAAGTAAAGCATTTCAAAAGAAACTGACAGAGCACTTATTACTATGCTTCTTGCAGATTATTTTGTTAAAATTTATAGTTGATTTCAAGAACTTCATGATTTGTCTAAGTATCATCTTTTTCACTAAAATTGTAAATACAATCTTCAAAATCAACTTTGCTTTCATTGCCAAATTCAACTAATCTGAATTTTATTTTATTTTCTTCCTATTTTTTGCTTCTGTCCCTTCAAGTTTCTATCCCTCCACTGTTTAATAAAATTTTGATACAGATTGGATAACTTTCAGATCTGATAAATTAAAATATTCCTTCAGGTTTGACAACCAGACACTGAAAATTGAGGTACAAGACATGGAAATGACTGCAAAAGAGTTGAGATGGAAATTGCTTACTGTATGTTAAAGCTGTTTGCATTTGGAGCTTTTACAGTTATTACTTTCCATTCAGGTTATTATACTCCTTGAAAATCTGATCCATAAAGAAGTGAGAAACTAGATTTGTACTAAGATGTCACCAATAACTGTTGAGTTTATAAAACATGTAAAAGTGTTCAAAATGCAATTAGTGGCTTCATTAGTCATAAACATTTAAACATTAGAGTATCTTTCACCATCCAGCATATTTTTAATTTGATGAACTATAAATGTAGCAAGTAGTTTGCTTGGTTTGAAACTTTTGGTATATTATGCCATATAAGTGATGTTCTTTCTTTAGCTGCAACTGTGATCAACAGTCATAGATATTTAACTTTTCATCAAATGGTATTTTTTAACTTTACTGACAACCGCTGCCTAGTATAATTTTAGAATCATTTTCATTATTTCAAATAAGATGAACGAATGAACAATATGGTCTTATCTCTCGTTATTTCAGGGTACCACAGAGGATGATAGGCCTTTTAAATTTCGTAGTGGCATAGCACCAACTTTAAATTACACTGGATGGGTTTTTGATACTTACTCTTGGTCGCAAATTATATACGAGAGGTTCTTATTTATGAAATAAAGTATATCTTAACTTGTCTTAATTTTATGTACCGAAGAAAATGCTTTTGGAAATAAACTTCATCATTGTTATAGTAATAATAAAACTGTGCTTCCTAACTGAAACTTCAACTTCCTATTTTGACCAGTGCTCATCCTTAAATAAATCATTAAATCTTTTAATATAATTTTTGATTCTTGTCAACTTTTTCTCTTTTTTGTAAAAGCGAGAACATCCTTTTAGCATACTGAAAACTTTTTTCGTTCGACACTCGTCAGAGTATGAACGTTCAACAAGCTGACGAGTGTAGGACGAAAAAAGCTTTCAGTATGCTAGAAGAATGTTCCTGCTTTTTCGTGCTATTTAGTGAAGTTCTGTAGTACCAACAGACTTTTCACGTATCTTTTTATTGTTAAGCATGCTATTTCATTTTACTTTGGAAACATAAACTTTAAATCAATTCAGACTTTACCGTACATTTTTGTTAAGTTTCCCCTTGCATGCACCACTCAGGTTTGGTAGCAATTTTCCATCTTTAACATATGAGTGTTTCTGTAATTTATGTATAAAATTTATGAATATCATAGCATGTAAATTTTGGTACTAAATAAAGATTGCAAGTCATACAGATGTTTTGTTTTATTGCCAATAATATTAATTATTTCGTACTGTAAAAAGTTTGTTATATGTTTTGATTTGTCATTTTTGACAGGTACAACCCATTTCTGGACCAAGGCGTTTCCAGATATGCCTTCATGATTCATATGACCAGGCCTAAACGTGCTGCATTCTTCAAGATCTTCCTCCCTCCACTTTTTGCAGTTCTTGTGGTACGTACATTTCATTTTATTCAACTTGTGAGAATGCTCTTCCAGTTATTTCTTATTTTACCGATGACTCCGTTTCCTTAACTGTACAAAAGCCAGCGTTTTTTTCATTGACATACAGTATTGAGATAATGGTAGACTTAAGCTCATGAAAACACAGTGCAATTTCAGCTGAATTGCTTGAATGCACGTGCTTTCACTTTGAGGAAAGATGGGCAAGAAGGATAACTGGCAAGATAATGTTGATAGTTCAATTTCGTTTACCATGTTACTCTTTTTTTCTGTTGCTCTATAAGCATGAAAGGTATATTTTGCTCAGAATGTCTAATTCTTAAAACCTATCATACAAGAAAGCTAGAGACTAGAAATCGATTGCTTATTTTGTCTAGTCGTCGGTGCACGCTCTTGTAGTGCAGGAGACCGTGGGAACAACTTTTGAAGTTGATGTCAAATATATGATTTAAAGGTGAATTATGCAGGTGAAGGTGGATGAGATATCGCCATCTGCACTCTTTTTGAGTGAGAACTTACTTTCGGCCAAGCTCTGTTGTCTCATCATTATTACACGTGGTATGCTTGCAATTGACAGCGGTAATTAGGACGATCTGAAAAACATACACGACCAGTGACGCACTTTGTGGGACTTCAGTAATTTCATTTTCATTTCATTTTCATTTTTATTATTATCAATCGAACAGCAAAAGAAACATAATTATACACTAAAGAAATATGCTACAATTAAGAAAAAAGCAAACTACTATAATGTACAGACAATAGATTGATTAAGGAGGAGCTCTCTAAGTAGATAAACTAATTGAGAGAGAGCCCCCCCCCCTTCGTAAGAATAAAGAATTAAACAACAACGACGAGATAAAGAAACCAGAAGAAAACCTTAACGCCGTTATTCCCATTTCGGCATAAGAAGCAATAAAGGAGGCCTTTAATTTAGATCTAAAGGTAGTTATAGAACTAACTATCCGAATGAAAAGTGGAAGAGTATAGGGATGGTCTTTTTATTATGATGAATAGATCACCTCTGGTAGCCTGACGAGTTTCAAACCTGTGAATAGAGGAGTCTGGAGTGAAATATTCATGAAACAAGCTGGCAAGAGTTTAATAGCTTTGTAGACAAATTATAGAATCCTCAAGTGTAGCATTTCTTCTAGTTTATCTATCTAGTTTATCTATCTTTAATGAGTGAAATAGAGATATAGAAGGTGCAGTGGATGGTTGAAATTTTATGTATCGAAGTATTTTCTTTTGGAGACGAAAAAGAAGAGTAAGATATGTGTCATAGGTAAGGCCCCAAGCAATGAGTCCGTAATAGAGAAAAGATTAAAAAAGCGAATTATCTAAGCATATAGAAGTTTCTAAAGAACTCCAATGTCTAAGTTTGAAAAATATTCCCGAAGTTTTAGAAAGTTTTTTACAAAGCCCTGCTCTATGCTGCTTCCACGAAAGGTGCTCGTCCACAAAGACACCCAAAAACTTATCATATTTACTCCCTTTTGTTAATTTTTTTACCGAATTTGAGTGGAATTAGATCTGGTAGCTTCTTACTAGGTGAGTGGAACAGCACAAAATTTGTTTTATCAATATTTATCACCAGTTTATCACAATCTATCCATGATTTAACCCTCTTGAGCTCTTTATTGACAGTTTTAGTCAAATTAGTAGCATCATCACTTTCAAAATAAATATTAGTGTCAATAGCAAGCAAAAAGAATTTTAATAGCTTACATGTCTTTGGTAAGTCATTAATGTAAAGTAAAAATAGTAAGGGACCAAAAACAGATCCCTGAGGAGCACTAGGTGTTATATTTCATAACGAAGATGAATGGCCATTTGCGGAGACAAATTGCTTGCGATCATTCAGGCATGATTTAAATCAATGAAGTGACTTTCCCGTGATTCCATAGTATTCTAGCTTACGTAAGAGAATATTGCGATAATGCAGAAATAAGTAATGCAGAAATACTACGTACAAGCCTTTCTCTATGATTCCCAGGAGCTTTGCAAAGCAATTGCATCCCAGTTACAGGGCAATAGTTGAAGAGGTGCACGTTTTTGGTTCGATCTTACTCTTTGGTGCCTGATTGCCGTTCCCCCCGCTAATTAACTTTTGAAAATCTTTCCAAACCCTCCACTCCTACTTAGACCCCCTGGCAATTCACTTTGGATGACTTAGTATGTAAAGTAGCTCACACAAGAATAGTTCTTCTTAGCAAGAACCGTTTGTTTCATCAAGTGTCTTAATTCAAAATTGCAAATTTAAGCTAAACAGACTGCTGCATTAGGTTCTGTTTTCATAGCAAAATAATTGTTCTGTTGATATTCAAACTGATTTTTCATTATTTGTTGTACTTACTACACCGAGATATTGAAGATATAATTGTTAGGGAATTTTGTTGCATAATAGAAAAAACAAACCAGCTTAGAACAACTTTCTAAATTAATGTATTCACGTGATTGCATAAATCCGACCCCCCGCTAATTCCAACATCCATCGCTCCAACCCCCTCGCTGATTCCGACCCCCACGGCAATTAGACACCGAAGAGTAATCGGATAAATACTGCGTAGCCGGAAATAGGAAATTTTCACAGATCCATACTGTACACAAAATGGGTGTGTTATTCATCGGAATAGGACGATGTACGTAGTAGAAGTTAATAGTAATGAATTTTAGTGCTTTCCAAAACTTAATAAATCTAAAAAGATACCATTATCACACATTAATTTTATGTTGATTTTGATGAACCACTTTCAATAAATCGATATATCTTGTTTGCTAATCCACATGTCCCCTAGTTACAAATCCGCAGTTTCAATTTAAAATGTCGCAAAGTGAGTCAGGTCCGTAGTTTATTTAGGTAATAATAATAATAATAATATAACATGCCAAATTCTCCATTTCGGAGTAGCTACTCTTACTGTACAGTATTACGTCAGGAAGGACAGTCAGTGCAGTAAGGTAACACTGGCAGGATTAAATTCAGTTTTGAAATAATCCAATTGCTTCTTCAATTTCTTTTAGTTTCTTTGCATTTTGGGTTAAGATATTTTTTACGTCAGGGAGCTTTCTTCTAAACTTTCTACATTGCCATATATGTTCCATTGTTTCTTCACTTTCTCCACATCTCCTACAGCTTATGCTTTCATATTTCCCTTTATAGTTAGCTTTTATATCATCCATGTTAAGTTTTAATTTCAATAACATTGCCCCATCTTTGTGCTTTATGTAATCTTTCATCTTCAATTTACCATATTGAATGAATTTTAATTTTGTTTTATTATTATTTTGAACTTCATCTGTCAAAATGGATGATGAATCCGAAACATGTTTTGCAAAATTGAAACTTGACAAAATAACTTATTCTTTCATTAATTTATCCTTAATTCAAGCCTTTCATAAACTCATTTGCTAGTATATCGTCTAATAGAAATTTTATATGAGGACCCAATTTGATTGCCTATTAAAATCGATAACATATAAGCTTATCCTGATGGCACATATCGACAATTTCATATCAAATTTTCAGATCTGCTTCGCCTTTGCAATTCCACCAAAAGATGCAACAATGAGAGTATGGATTGATGGGTTCGCTTTTTTCGTCTTTTCTAGCTCATTTTAGCCCCATATTATTACTAACTTTTATTGTTCCTTTTATTATTCATTAAGTTCTAAACTAACTTTTGATATAACTTACTTTATAAGAACGCTGAGGCTTGATTCGCCCCCAAAAAACACTGCAGGAACATACTCAGCCACAGATGAAGTTATTCACAACCGCTCAAGTACCCACACTATTTTGGCAAGCAAATTCAGAAGAGGTTGTTAATAAACATCACAGCAATCGTTACTTTAGTTTCAATTGTAGCCCCCGGCCGAATATCTTAAAAACTCTATTATGCATATATTGTCTTGAATATTTGCAGAAAGTCACTCTTAAAAAGATAAGAACAGCTTTTAGAATATTTGAGCCTAAAATTGTCAAACAGCTAACGGCCAGAATTATTTGGTCCTTTTTGAAGAAAAGTATAACTTTGCATTGAAAGTTATTAATATGGGAAACTTTGGAGGAAAATACAGGTTTATCAGAAACTTAATGGAAGGGATGACAATGGCTACAAATGAAAGAATTCTTTCTACACATGTAGTTGTCTTTAGCCTTTCTAGAAAGTTATAAGTTATAGCTTTGTGAGTTAGCATTCTACATCATATATTTATGGTTTAGAGTTTTTTAGATAGCAAGCTGGATATAAGATTCTGTTTGCCTGTAGGATTTTGATTTCAAGACAGATTGTTTATCAGAATAAATTTTCAAGCTTAGTAGACCTTTTTCAACGACCCCTCTCGGTGACCGGTGAAGAAAGACCTAGAAATAGTGACAAAAGCTATGAGATCGAAGGTTTTTCTTAAAAGATGAGTATAAGACACCATAATAAACAGATAAAGTTGTGTTAAAAGTTATGTAAACAATAAAATAATAAGTCTTAATTTTACCTAAAAAAATATTAAATCTTGACATGTCATTAGCACACATGTTGATAAGTGTTAATTTTAATGACCTTCTTTCAATAGACAGACAGGTCCTGTTTACAAATGCACACTTTCCCTAATTACAGATCCACAGTTTTGATTCGTAACTGCACAAAGTGAATCAGGTCCATGCTTATGTCCAACACTGATTGTATGAATTATGGGGATTTCTTTCCGTCTTTGAATTGGGATATTCTATTTGCTGCACTTTTGTTTTTTTATATACCACTAAAATAACATAAGTACTGACTAATCTGAGTCAGCCACATCGGTCATCTAGACACATGATCATCTAGTCCCCACTGTGGTTGACTCTTACAATATGTATCCTAAATAAACAACACCGTACTACACCATTGCACACTACATGCCATTACACAGGACTATGTTCTGTTCATCGTTTAAAGATTTGTGAATCTGTCTGCTTATTTCTACAGAAATTTGCTGATTTCGTGTGTCATGTTTCACGCAACAACCTCCGAACAAACACCGGATATACAGGTAATAGTCTAATGGTCTAGGGTCTCAGTTTACTACTGAGCAGACCAAATGAACGCGGACAAACCGTTTTATACTAAATTCGCTTATTGTTGCTACGCTGAAATTAATAATATTGAAAATGGATCAAAATAATGATAAGATAATATCTATAATAGATGTTTGATTTTTGTAAGAAACTAGGGTAAACTGGTGTAGTTTGAAGCGTACAACCAACAGTTTTACTACAAGCAGCGCATGTTCTTTAACAACTATTTCAGTACCTTGAACGTGAACCTTGCTTTCTTATACTACCACTTTAAGCCTAATTTCCATGACCAATTTTCTATTGCTAGTTTCCTTGCTCGTGTGGATGGCCAACCAATTTCATTGCACAATTTCTCCATCTTATCCGATGTAAATTCCTGCAGAACTTGAAATATGGCCAGTGTTTTCATTGAAATTTAAGAAATATTGAGTCTTATTTCTCATGTTCTTTTGAACTTTAGGCTTTAACACTTGCTGATAAGTTTATGGTCGGTGTCTACAGTTTCATATTTGTATCGTTTATGGTCAGCATAATTTTGCTTAAACTGCAAAGGGAGAGAATGTATCAAGCTGCGGAGACTTTTTATCTCTACGCCGAAGGAGTCGTGAGTGAATTCAGATTTATATCGTTCGTTTCTTCGTACAACCTACCTTGTTAAAACAGTCACCTTCCTTATCTAGTTTTAAACAATTGTTTTGATAATGAAATTAAGTTCTTACGTTTTACTGCTTCTTGTTATGTTACTTACTTGTTAGAAAGAAATGTAACAAGGCATTTAACATTCTTAGTTACGTACTGTTTTTTAATTTTGCGTATTAAGTGGGGGGACCCTTTAAATTCAACCTTAGAGCTGAAGGGTGTACCCCCTTAAATCTGAAATAAAATGAAACCTAAATGGGAATGTCTTCTTGATTTTATTCGAGCTGATCAAACAGTGCCTAATTCTGGAGTAACAGAAACTACAGCCGGAATAAAGATATATTCTAGTTTTGATTCAGTGCAAGTGTAAACAAATAAGTCAGAAACTAACGATCTTAGGGTGGTGTTTTCGCATACCTGTTGCCGACAAATGTTGCGTTGTGAAGTAGCAAGAAAAATATATACTATCAAACATTCAAGGCCGAACCAAGTTGTTTTGTGAACTTCATGCAAATTGTTGACTTTGTAACTGCATTTGACTGTATCACTGTCAACTTGAAGTATTTCAAACTATTGCAACCATCCAGATTCAGAGCATCTTACAAACGTGGACTGATTATACTTAGCGATAGGCAATAGGTCCGATCGCAAAGTCATTTCATTGGACAAACTATAGCCCCATTCTCTCCAAAAGAAAACGACAGGGTGATCAAGAAATTGCGATTCTATACAAAAATAAACTATTGAGTTTTCAGAATAGCAAAAATATTTTTGTATGTGAGTACGCTGAAGATCATGAGGACCTGTCTTTTGACTGTCATATGTATGCGCTTGTGTAAAGAAGAGAGTCTATTCTGCATGCACGGAAACCTCGTAGGGAAGAATGAGGTGAACGGACCAGCGCAAACAAGCCAAAGTTGTAGCAATTAGAGTGTTTTCCAAACAAGAATATCACCAGAATGACAAGAAAATTCGTAATCGAGAAAGTTTACAGTAGGAGATGAAAACAATTAACTAAATAATTGATTTACCTGCCTTGAAAAGTGCCGTCTGTTTTTCTGTTGCGTTGAAATTAGAGGATAGCCAGTTGGAACTCTCGGTTTGAGACTGTCCAAAGCCGTGTTTTGATTGTCATCAGGATAGTCTTGCAATATATATAACCTATCCTTACGCAACTTACGTTTGCATGTTCAAAGTCAAATTCTCCCAAAGTGGTGTTTTTCTTCCAATGCTATGCATGCAAGGTTTTGCTTCTCTTGGGACCAACATTCCCACGACAGATGCAATCTGTTATCTGTAGGAATTCCCCGAAGGATATGTGTTTTGTTTGTTTGTACAAAAGCCGTTAATTGTTTGTTATCAACTTAACTTCGTACATGAAGTCACATTGATAAAAAAAATCTCTCTAGAACAAATCTACCTCCCAAGCGCAAAGTTTTCAAATAATCTTTGCCTATTGTTGGATAGATTGAAAATTGTTGGTTTAGATCGTTACATGTTATTCATTCATAGTAATTTTCAACTCATTTTTTATAGGTTTGGTGTACTGCTCCAACGTATTTTATTCTTCTTTACTACCTTCGAATGTCTTTATCGACAGTATTGATCATCGTGTCGGCTGTCAGTTCTGGGGTGATCTTACTGCTTTATGTGTATCGTGCACTGAGGTACTGTATTCCATTTTTCAGCATTGCCAGCCTATTTTATGAAAACTGCACGAGGGCAGCTACCACTTGCAGTTGTTTCTTATTCTTCTGTTTCTTTTGTATTCTGTCTCGTGCTACAACTTACCACACCAAAATACAGTATACCCCATTTTGTTCGAGCGCCATTTCTTGGTTACAATCGTTGCCAAAACAGTTGGAGCGCTTTGCAGATTCCTCGCAAATTTCATTGCTTTCCTCCCCATCGCATCCCCCATACAATATTGTGTAACTGTGATGTAATTGTGGTATCTCTTACAATTCATTCGTTCTACGGTGCAGCAATGGCTTGTCTATAAAACCCAACATCGTTTGGGGGGGGGGAGAGGGAGTTAGTTGCAACCAACAACTCTTTTACGAACAGTACCTTCTCAATGAGTATATTACAGTTTCACTGCACAATTATGTGGTGTTCCAAGTATTTTGACAATGATTGTAGCTATCCATGTATCTTCGTCTCGAGACCAAATTCTACTGGGCTTTAACGGAATTCCTTCCTACCACATTTTCCAGGTGCCACTGCGTCCCGTCAAGCAACCGGTTTAAGGAAATGTCCACGATGACCACACAAGATGCTCTCTCTCAAAAGTCCAATACAATCAAAGCTTTAGGCTATCATCCAATTCAGCAATGTGATGACCAAACGAATGTATGTACTCCTCATTTTTCGTTGCAATTGGTTTTTCTGTATTTTCAACCTATCTATTCTTTGTATCACTTTCTTAAAGCACAGTCTTGCCCATTGAAATGAAAGGTTTTACAAAGTTCTTACGGCAAATATCCAGGGGGGGGCTGCAAGCAGATTCTTTTTTTCATTTTGTCCTTCTTTTCAAGAATTATTACTATATTTCTGGCTCTGAATTATAACAGCGGAGGAGCTTAAAGGAAAATGTCCTAGAATGCATTTTATGAAAAACAATTATGTGCCGGACGCCATCTTTTCCGGACGCCATCTTTTCCGGACACGAGAGTATTCAACATACAGAACCACCTGGACCATAAACGAAAGAGATTAAGTTAGAATATGCGCCGCCGTCAGCTTTCCATCTTTTCAGCGCTTCTACCATTTCAGTCGCTTCTAATTGTTACATCTATCGAAGTGATATCTCACCTTGCTAAATTCTTTCATCAAAATTTATTGGATACTCTGTCGTAACAGTTTATACTTTTAAGAATCTGCGCTTGCGTTTTACTTGGAAATGTGCGCATGTATTTTGTATATGGGTCTATAATTAGGCCTTTTTAATGAAAGTGACCCCCCTCTGGTATTATCTCGCCCATTTATCTTCTTAAATGATTTCAGATCTCTGCAGTCATTTCTTGGCTACAATCATTCGCAATTGACAATCAAGCTTCTTTTTGCAGCTCAAAAGCAAGTTGAAACATCGATCGAGTTTGAAGCCATGCTTTCCAGGAGCACCAAAGCGGATCGATGATGATCCATGTAATAAACAGATGAGCTTACCCGACAAAAAAGCATAGGTTATTCATGTATCATTTATCCTTTTTTCTGATTCCGGCGAATTCAAAAACTCTATAACTATTTCGATAATCTGGCTTACTGGTAGTATCATGTATTTTTCCTATTGTTCTTTTGTTCTAATAAGAATGAATAAAATTCTGCCCTGCGACACTTCTCAAAGTGTCTTTCAATCCCATGGTGGGCACCAAATATAAATCAGAAACAATATTCGTGACGGAATTTCTTTCCCGGCTTACAGTGACTGATAACTGCCACTTCAAATGCAGGGCAGCATATCAGTTAAAGATGAGACTTTTCAACCATATACACGTTTTTTTATAAGAAAAACACTGTTTTTCTTGAGGCTCAATTTTCTTAACTTTTCAAGAATTTGAGGCTGAGATTTTCTTAAGATTTTCTTAACTTCTGCAGGAAAAACTGGCTGAAACAGGCTACTCTGTATTTGTTGGGCCACCATAAGTCTCGATCTTTGTATGAGAGTTTGCAAAAATGAGCCAATATCAATTTCTGGCATGTAAAGAAGATGAACTTTAATTTTCTTAGCGTTTTCTTGAACTTGAGCCTTGTGATTTTCTTAGGATTTTCTTAAGATTTCGGCCATTTGAGCCTCATTTTCTTATAAACTTTTTTCTTATACAAAAAAACACGTGTATGTTTCTCCCCTCTAATACTGTCCGATGACAGTTATATCCCATGTTGGGGACCACAACAGTTTATCCCATAGCCCCAATGTTGACAAGAAAACAAAACGGGTTGAGGTTGTCTGGATTATAATGTATTCTATATCACAATGATAGGGAATTAAGAGACTTAAAAAGCAGTCATTCTACTAATTACACATGCCATGGTACCATCACATTACAGTCCAATTGACTACAACTAGTTTACACATTCCATATGAACAAGAGTTCCTGAATATCGTACAAGTTTCAAATTTACATAGACCTCTACTCCCAACAGCTCTTCATCGAGAGAGAAACAATGCCAACTGCAAAGGAGACTTGTTTATCTTAAAATGCACATGAGAGGACTACCCGAAGACAAGCGATCAACAATCTATATTCGTTCTGCAAAGGAACGCTTAACTTTGAAATGCTATTGTGAGTCTCCATCTTTGTTGATAAAGTTAAAAAGATTTTCCGAGCAAGTTAAAACTGTCGGAGAAACATACAATACAAGCAAAACTATCCGCACCGACAGGGTAAAATTAGATGAGATAGAAAACTCTGGTTGCCCAGCTTTCCTCCAAGTGCCTATCTTCCCCTCCCCTTCCTGCACAATTTGTACTATTTTGGAAACGTACACAGTATCGAAAATAAATGAGTTAAAAACGGTTAAGTGCGTACGAATCCATAATAACAACCAGATTTTTATAAAGCAATATATGCTAGTGTCCTTGCTGCGCAACTGAGCGGTCGGGACTGAAGATGGGAAGTCAATAAATAGTATTTAACAATGATTACTACGTCACAAAACCTTAAGGTTTTAGAGTAACCATGGACAGATAGACATCGTTTTTGTGTGAAATTAGATTGGATGTTCATTCGGGAAACAAAAAGGCATCACGAGTGGAGCTATTTTAAGGCCCAAATTGCGAAAAAAATTACGTTGAAACGAGGAGGCCAATATCAACAAAAAACAAAAGGAACAAATTTTTCTTTTCAGATGACTAAAACTAGATGAGATAAAATACCGCGAAATGATAGGACCTGCCGTTGACCATGTGGGGCATAATTTACTACCTGAGCAACAGACTAAAAATCTGACCCACTAAGTGGATAATTTCGCAACATGTGCGAACATCTTGGCAAATCATGTTACAATAAGGCTCAATTCCACGTATTCTGCCCCTCCTGTTCGTGCGAGCAAGCTATGCGTTGCATGATAACTCATAGCAAAAATAGACTGTCTGTACAGGGTCAAGATATAAATGTCTTGGTAGAAAAACACCATTCACCTCAATATGATGGCAACGTTTTCTTTTTTGACGATCTTTTGTGTTTGTGCTTCTTAACTATCTCCAGAATCTTCGGCTTGTGATCAATGACCTGAAATTGAAACAAAGCTCATATAACTATTTGGCTTTTAGTGACAAGGGCCGTGTTTGGAAAGCTGCATGGTTTTCCAGACTCCTTAGAACCCTGTACATTCCTTTTTATACGAACCAGTAAAATTGAGGTTCAGGCTGGCTGTTCTTAATTTTTCAAAAAATTTTGAGGCTGAATTGTTCTTGATTTGCTCTTTAACTATTAGGGTGTAGGCAACTTTAGATTTTAGACAACATACAAGACGACACTGGATGTTTTCCAATGGCACGTTATTCACGACATTGGATGTTTTCCAATGGCACGTTATTCATGAAAATTAACGAGGAGAAGTGACAAAGCTGTCATTTCTTCTCAAACTAACAAGGAAATAACATTTCATGTCATTATGTTTATGGAAAGCGTATGCATCATTGTCGAAAAATACATTTTACGACAGTGCTTCAGCTTGTTTTGAATTTGTCCTTAGTTTCCTATCAATTTTGGCGCTCATATTCTTATAAAATTGCTATTATAAAAAGGGTGTATATCTGTGCTTGAAAGAGTGACAAAGTGTTAACCATCAGCTGGAGCAATAGTAGATATAAGGCAAGCGATCTAAATCAATTACAAAACACGGCGGGATGTCAAAATAAATCTGCTAGAAAAAGATCTATAAACAGAAGAAAGGCTTTTTCAACAAACGGCTAAAATATCAAATGATACAAACAAGACAATAGATAAATGGTATACCGTGAATAGAATTTCAAATGAAAGGATATTAAAATCCCACCAGTCTATATTGTATGCTTCAATATTACAGTATTAATATGCTCGGACAGCGTATCATAAAAAGCGATTTTCTAAATTAAAACTGTGACAAGTGTGCAGTAAAATTGCCAAGAGCACTTTCTTGTCTCCTCCGGACAGTACCACACAAAGTACTTAAAACACAAACCTTTAACATTGTTTGTTTTGCCTCATCCAACTGTTCCATACTTAATTGACACCTTTGAATATTACCCTAGCAACGGAATAGATAAATAAGATGACTCGCACACAAACCAACCAACAAAAATGGTTCACAACTGGCTATGCAGTCTTATTCCTCAATAGCAAACAATAAATAAATTAAATAAATCGAAAGATCAACAAAAATACTCAACAAGTCAGTCGATCAATAATTCAGTTCATCAATGATCAAGCAAATAAACCCTATCAATCGATCAACCAACTTCTTATTCATAAATTTATACTTGATACATTCATTCATCCATTCATTCATTCATTCATTCATCCATTGATATGGCTGTCGAATGAAGATGAATTGGCCTATTTAACAGCTTATAACTTTGTCAAAGAAGTCATGTACTTAATGACTTTTGCTGATGCAACAGCAACTTTATATAAACCATTTGTCCGATGACATATCATTGTGTAAAATCAAAACATTTTACCTGAATTAGTTCGTGCAAGACCCGTAATTGCTCGTCGACAGATGCGAACCTCTTTCCATTTTGAAGATCGTGGCACACTGCCTTTAACATGTACTGCTTGCTCGGTCTGGGCAATTCCCTTTGGAATTCATACAGCTTATTACAAACATCACTCTCAAGAGAACACTAGAGGAAAAAGACAATCAAATTAATTTATAACATAGTCAATTGTAAAGTTAGTAAGAGAAAAATTACAAAAGATGAGACCAAGTCCTACATGGGTAGGCATTCACAGGGCAAATATCTGCAATCAATAATCAGAAATGAAAAATCATGCATGTATAAAATATATAAAACAAACAAATATTGTCCTTCGATTGTTCCTATAAATGTTCACTCACTACGGGGCGATGAATACAAAATATCCCCCTTCACTCCGGGCAGCAAATACAAATGATGTTCTATTATCCTGGGCAATACACACAAACTGCGTTCTTTTTACCCCGGGTAGTAAATACATAGACACTTTCTGTCCCCCCCCTGCAGCAAATACAAACACTTTTCCTCACTTTGAGCACTAAATAAAGATCTCATTCACTCCGTGTTGTAAATGACGAGGATTTTCCTTCACTTTGTGCACTAAATGCAACTGATTTTCCCACACTCTGGGTAGGAAATGCAGATTTTCCCTCATTATGGGCAATAAATACGTAAGATCTTTCTCACTCTGGGCAGTAAATGTAGAAGATTTCCCTCACTCCGGGCAGTAAATACAAAATATTTCGAGATTAAAAGTGGTTAATGGCTGCACATGAAAGTTTCCCTAACATACCAAATCATCCATTTGCGAGGACAAGTGAAAAATTCTCCATCCCGATATATTCTGGTTTATTCGCTTAGAATTCGTCAAATCCAGCGGCTTTCTATCATCTGAAAAATGTGAAGTAACTTAAAAACTGAAAAAGCACTTAAGATTAGAATTATAACTATAGTGCGAAGTGGTGGATGTGAAAGGACTAAACCTGGATCTCCCTTAGAGAACACACGGGTAATTTTGAATGGAAACAAAGCAGATACTAGATAACAAGGGGAAAGAGAACACCCACGCGAATTTCACGTATATAAAGTAATACTAAGCAAATGCTTCAGTAAATTTATGGGAATTTAAATATCGCACTCGACATTATTTCATTTCAGGGAAAAGCAAATAGGACATCTCACTGCAGGTTTAACAAAAAACTCAAAACAGGATCAAAGATTTTACCATAAACTCAGACACTAGGCAAATCATTCCCACGAAAGAGCAAAGAAATAAAATGGGTGTTTATGCCACACGAATAAATCTCAGCTCTAATGCGAACAGTCGATGAAAATAAAAACCTAAGTCGATATAATATCCCCAAAGGAATGGAAAATAATGCCTCTAGGTTCCGCAATATCAGGTTCCTTGGGAGCCTAAATATAATACCTCTTGGAAACATAATTTACCGTAGGAGCTGTACAATAACACCCATAAACAATTATAAGGAGTTTTAGAGCATTTGCTCGATAGTAATTTTATGAGAAAACCCGCTTGGATATTCATTTCCTTTCTTTTTGCTCCCTACTTATGTGCTCTATCTCAGTCTAAAATTACCCATAAGTTTCCTTACGTATACAAACTCTGGGAAACCGTAATGCAGCAAGAAAACGTGATACCAAAACTCAGACCATTGACAAGAATCCTACTGCGATCTTGGTACTAAAACTCAGACCATTGACAAGAATTTGTACAAACGACGTCTAAAGCACAATTGGCCAAATAATATAAAAAAAAATTACGCAATAAAGCGCTGGGTAAGAGAAGACAACCAGAAATGGCTGGGATAATCAGAAATTGATTATGATGTTGGCTCATCAACATAAGAGATCACTGCAAGGTTCATAAGTCAGGAATGAGAATTTATGTACAAATTCTATTCAAACCTTTAGATCTAACATCTGAGTATCTATAAAAATGATGGTGAGCTGCCTTAGCGTTAATTCTATAATCGCCCAGTGCGCTTGTTTTTCGTCTGCTTATGAACATATAATACTTCGTGAATTCGTCTGAAAATAAATGAGAAAATAACGTTAAATGTTGCTTGGCATCAAGGCTAGAAAAGTAGTGCAAAAGCCAGAGATGATATAGGTTGCTATGAGTAATAAACAGTTAACTCTCGTAAACTTCCGTAAGTCCTATGCAATTTCTACAATACTAATCAATCTATAAAAGCTGCTCTACACTTGTGCAATTCGACCGCAATTTCTCTGCATGCTGTCAATCTTGTAAGGATTGCCCCTATAGTGTATGTATGTGAATGCCCTAGCGCCAAAAGGCCTTGTCGGCTTGTTTGAAGTTGTTGCACAGTTTCTGAACAGCTGCAAGAAACTGTGCAACAACTTCAAACAAGCCGGCAAGGACTTTTGGCGTCAGGGCATACACTATTGGGGCAATCCCTTAGAAGACTGATAGCATACAGAGAAATTCCGGTCGAATTGCACAAGTGCAAACCGGCCTTAAAACATATTTTTTGTAGATTAAAGTTGACGAACAAGTAACGCATCTGGGAATTCCATCCGTGATCAACACCCTTCAAGTTTGAACAAAATACTACAACATTTACAACAATGTTTTCAATTTTATGAAAGTTACTACGTCCTAATACAGCTGTAAAATCAGAATCAATGATTACACGCTTTTTTTTCATAAGGAACCTAGCTCAAGGCCTAGTTCTAAAAGTTCCTTATTTTCGGACCTCTTTTTATCAAATTCTAGTACTAAAAGTTCCTTAATAGTTCCTTAATTTTCACAGCACATAAAGTGCCACAAAATGGCACAGACACTAGAAAAGCATTGAAATTCTGAATTTTACTTTTAATTCTGGCTATAACTCAACCTCAAAAGCACAAATGCGACAGGAAATAAGTTTTATATATGCAAAAGCATAATTTCAATCAAGAAGTATCATGTCTATTCCATTGATATCATCAAATGTAATGTAATCTTCACTTGCATATGAGTACAGCACTGGGAATTTAAAATGAAAAGTTCCTTAGAGATTTTTCCTTTAGTAGTATAAGTTCTTTAAATATTTCGGCCTTCTATATGTAGGTTCCTTATAAAGTGGTTCCTTATAAAAAAAGCGTGTAGATGACAACCATTGGAATACGAGGCTGGCTACAGCAATTGGAATATGAGGCTGGCTACCTACTGTACCATGTACAGCCATAAAAGACATCGAGGAAACAGAGGAATAGGAAAGGTATAACATCTAATAGTTGGACAGCATCAATAACTCTAAATTTATTGCAATTAATACCAAGTAAAAGCATAATATACACTGTTCCATATGTCTAAACTCGGTTCTCAAACATAGCTTACCTGGTTCCGGTATTTCAGGTTCTTTAGCGTCCTGGCTATTCTCCTCCGCTTTGACTTTCACAGCCGTTTTCTGAATGCGAATGATTTGGTTATCCATTTTATTCTCCTTCCGTCTATCTTTTATCTTTTTATCAATCTCAGTTTCTTCTTCCTCAATCCCCACTTTGCTACTGTACTTGTCTTCTGTGGTTATACTAAAAATCGACAGAGAAAAATACATTTTTAATGGACCTGGTGATGACATAGTTTTGTGGCAAAAAATGAACACCCAACATCTGGTCCTACAGCCTTCTACATTCATAGCATTTTTAACAAATTTGCACTAGTGGGAAAACTTCTCAAAAAGGACCCTAAAGATGAAGAAAAACCTGTGACCACGTCCTGTAGACATATCGGTAGAGAGTAGGCAACACGTGTTTCACATTGACAATGGTAAATCACACTATCCTTCTATAAGATGCTAGAACAACCTTAAAAGAGAACCACTCGTTAAAGACTCATGAGTCTTTAAAACGATATAGAGTAGACTCAAAGACCTGGGGAAAGTCTTTGATTCTGCTTGCTGCTACTAGGGAAAGCATAGGACCTACTGGGAACTTTCACCAACAGCAAAAGGTAAAGGTTAGTCTCATATATGATTCCGTACTTTGGGGAGTGCCTGTTAGAGAGGACACTTATCCTGAGCCGCCGGCATAGTGAGGTAGGGTGGCCAGTTCCTTTTCACTCCGCCTTAAACTTCCCCAGTGTTGCCGCCAGGTACCCATTTGCTGCTGGGTGGACAGTGAGCGACCATCCTAACTATGATCCAATGATCCAAGGGTTCGACTTGAACCATCGATGTTTTGCTCAGCAGTCAAGCACTCTGACAACTTGGCTACTTGCCCATTTCACCAGTAGTAAGCGTGTTAAAACATGCCCTGCCTACATTCCTTGAGTTGCTGGAAGTTAGGCACTGACCCATTCTGGCTAACGAGTAGCTTAAAAGAAAAGGTAAAGGTTATCTCCATAAACAATTTAGTGGTGCAATACATTGGTGAGTACATGTTTTAGAAGACACTTTCAGGGTCGCCAGCATAGTGAGGTAGGGAGGTAGGGTGACCAATCCCTTCTCTCACCAATTCTATCTTCCCAGTAATTCCGTTAGGTACCCATTTGCTGCCGAGTGGGCAGTGAGTGAGCATCTAACCTCCAGCCCCAGCTGCACATCGAACCATCAATCTTCCACAAGACTGGCAGGCATTCTAACTACTCGGCCGCTCGTCCACGAATGATCCGCAGCCTGATAAAAACAGCAATACCTCTAACTCTAAAAGAACATCTATCTACTTAAGTCAATTCCCCACTGGGTACCCTTAACCCCTAGAGGCCCAATTTGCAAAGACGACAACAACAATAACCAATCTCCACTTACACATTTTGTTTCCGTGGTTTCTTGCGAGGAGACGCCTCCGGAGTGGAGCCAGAAGAATTTGATGTCATTGAGAGACTCGGGTTCACCATAGTTTTTTGGTGGGCGTTGACGGGCAGTGGTGACGTATCAGGTTCTCGCTTCACCTCAGTATTTGCCATAAACGGCATATTGCTATTTGAGGGCAATGACGAATCAGCAACCATTGCGCTGCTATCATTGTATGAACTTTTCTCGTCACTAAAACAATGAAAGGTTTGTTATCGAATGGTTCAGTTACAAAACGTTTTGGCAAAAAAACAACATGAAGATATAGGCTTAAGTCTAACTACAAAAGTTCAGAACTGAGGTGGACTCCCAGAGTCCATTTCACACCAAGCAGGGTGGCTCAAAAAGGGGGTGCTAGCAGTTATGGTTAGAGAGCTTAAAGGTTTCCAAGCAGTAAATGTTGGTATGATTATAACTTGCATGCAAAGAAAACAAAGGACTAAAACAAAAACCAAACAGTATAACGACAAAAAGAAATTTGTCCAAATATCTCATTTATCACATATTAGTATTACCGTGCGACATGCTCCTGCATATTTCTACGTCAACAAAACTTTCAATCCTAATAATGCATCCAACGAGGATCTTATTAGCAACATGAGAGATATACTTAGCCCCCCGGTGGGAAGCTTATTGTTCTCAAGCACTTTAGAGGGGGTTTATTGTAGAGGAGATGCTTAACTGAGAGGGAAGGCCTAATAAATTTCTTAAATATGACAAGATTTTCTATGGTGACAAATTATGTGCATATCGGGCTTCTTCAACAATAACACCGTCATTTTCCATCAATTATTAAAATAAAAATATTTTCCTCATTGATGTCCTCTTCTGAAATGTCGCATTCAAAAGGGTTAATTTCGTTTTTCTGCAAACGAACAGCCTGTAGTTTGGGTAAGAGGCTTTTAGATAGTCTGTACTTAATGGACATTTTATTTCCATCTTTAGATCCATAGAGACTCAGAGCAATTGCACATATTTTAATTGGTAACTACAATAATTCTGCTGGGAGATTTTCCAGTATCTGGGGCGGTTCTGTTTTCTCCAAATAGACTTTGAGTTTGATTTAGGCTTGTCTTGTTGAGCAACTAATGAATGTCATCAATAGTGCAATGTTTATGCTTTTTATCAACATATCTTACTTTTGTCAATATTTAGATTTGAGAGGGGGCTTATTAACTTTTTGTTTCTACAAAGGGGGGCTTATTGAAGAGGGGGCATAATCGAGAGAGGGATTTAAAGGAGAAATTACGGTATTTCTGTCCGTAATGATCAAGTAAAGATGAATGAAAACATGAGTGCAATACAATCAAAGTGCCGTCCATGAAAACATGAGGAAACCAAATTCTCCAGCCATCCGTCAACAACAACTCCTTACCAGTGGTGGTCTGCAATTCGGGATTTTATTCCTAAACCGATCTTTTGAAAGGCGAATTTAAACCAATAGCGCACAGCTATAATGCTTACGAAAAGGAACACATGCCGTGTCACTTTAAATAGAAACAGAGAAGCTCAAAAAAGGATTAACTGTAAAAAGATATGAGAAACAATACTTTAAGATAAACAATACACTGCATATGATGTAAATGACCCCTGGTAACAATATAAGCAATATGAAAAAATCAAAGAAATAGAGTTAAAATATGAAACTGATTTACCACAACAACCTTGGTGACCCTTGTCGTGAAGATGACAAACTTTGGCCCGAACTGGTACGTGAATCAGGTCTTGAGTCTTGCCTAAGTTCGACACGCAAGTCTTGCTTTGAGGGGCTGGAGATTCGATCTAAACTGTGCGCAGGGTATCTAGAAATGTTTGGAAAAAGACCATGAAAAGCACCGTTATCCAAAAGTGAAAGATCGTCTTTACTATACAATGATCGGGTTACATTTTTCAAGTAACTAAATGTTTGCTATGGTGGCAAAAATTCGCTGAAAAAAGCTAGAAACGCTTATGAAAAACAAACCATACATACCCGTCAGCCGTGCGTTTTCGTAGAATTCCCGGACCAGGCCTTGGCGAGGAATTGTTACTGGATTGAGGAGAGGCGTGGAATGACGGTGATTGCAAGTTCGGAAAATTATGCACTGAATAAGCACTGTTCATGACTGGTGAGGATTCCCCTGATGTCGCGTGATGATGTGAATCTAAAACATATATAACTCATAGTTTCATGCCTTGTTGGTAAGTGTTGATATAATCTTCATGAAATGTGACAATTACGATGCCTTGCACAAGCCTATCGGTAAATTTTGTTTACTACACTCCCCCCTCACTCAAAAGTCCTCCGGCAAGCCACTACTGGTGCATCTTCATAAAGACGGACGAGTTTAACAAGAATATAAGCTATGGTGAAGCTACTAAACTATACAAGAAGAGGTGGCTCTAAGCTACAGTAGTTCATAGTGCACATAACTTCACTTAGGCCAGATTTCTAAACCAACAAAAGCACCTCATCATAATCTAGAAATCTTGAGGCAGAAGCACATACAAACGCCAACGGGAATGAAAACTAAAAGATGGAAAGGTCTCAATACGAACGAGAATATAAAATTGGACATAAAGTATATCCCCTCTCATCTGCACCAATTTTTCAAATCAGCACAAGCGATATCAATTTCCAAGAAGCTTTTACGAGTGCACATAAGAACTGAAACTTCAAGGGTTAGGAGTACACACAATACAAGAGAGTTATGAAAACTATTCTGTATAGGACATTGTTCCGAATAACAGAAGATTCATAAGAGTACAAGATGAATGAGACCAAAAACCATATATTTATCAAGCACAAGAAAATTAGTAATAAAAAAGATATATAATATCAATGCATAGCTAACCTCTTGAAGTTGCTGACATTCCAGGTATTGGCAAAGGTGTGGTAGCAAAACCGTGTGTAGCTCCTTCTACAAACATTGGAAACGGCCCAAATCCAGACGATGGCCCAGATGGTGTGCGAACATATGGGTTGAAAGGAGAGTTTGGTGCAAACCTGTGAACTCCGACAGGCACAGGGTGTGGAAAATTTGCTTCAATTGGAAAGTAGGATCCGATAGTGTATTGCAGTGAAGGATTTCCAGGTTTGAGTTTGTCGCTTTTGTTATCTGTTGATGAAATTCAAAGTGATTGGTAAATGAAGCTGTCATGTAAAGGACAATAAATTTTGAAAACAGGCAATTTTTCTCTCATCCCCATAAAAACTGAAATGTCACTGACAATGCAGCCCTTTAAACAATCCTAAAATTCCGTGTCTTTGCAACCATTGATCTCAAATGAAACAATCAGTATCCACTCCCTGAATGATGAGACTAGAACCTAATTCAACTCTTCCTGACTCTGGTTTAAATAACCTACTACACAGGGCCTACCTATATGAATAAATCTGCATACCAACAAAGCAACATTATCAACAATACAAAAGGTGTGCTACTATGCAAAACACTGCTGAAACCAGCTATTACTAATTAAACCAATGCTTCCTTCAAAACCTCCTCTGATGCCTTCCATTAGCATATCTGCATAAAGCTCTTCTTTGTTAACCAAGTTTCCAGACAAAGTTAAATATCTCTCAGAAAGGGGGACAATATACACCAATAAAGTACTTTGAAAAATCGTAACAATTCTAGGATGGTAAATGACCAAATTAAATGGGAACATGAATGAGATACTCTGCAACAGTGTTATTTCAAAATATGTATGATGTTCGTATCCTTTTCAGGTATACCTGGTGAACATGGTGCACAAATCTTAGTATGCAAGTCCTAATTCCAAAGATAACATTCTGCTTCAAGAGATTAGCACATTACATTTACAAAATGTACACTTTCAAAATAAATGTATTCTGCTGGTGACTAAAACAATCCATACTGATGCAATAGAAGACAACCACAAAAACCAGATTATTCTTCTCACATATCAATGACAAAAGATACAAGTACACCTATGTGTGAGTTGACTTACAATTGAACAAAAACAACCTACCATTTGATGAGAATGGCTGATGAGATTGGCTTGTTGCACCATGACCTGGAAGACCTGAGCCATAATGAAGATGAGGTGAGAAGGCTGAGTGGTGCGATGATGAAACAGCTGGTGAAAGTAGGCCTATGTTTGAATTTGATGTTGAACTGATGCGTTGATGATCCTGCAAAAAAATGGCCTAGGCAATCAGAAGAACTTTAAATCAATACCCAAAAAACAGGACAGTCTCTCAAGTCCTAAAATGAGATTGATTTAATTGAATCAACTAACCAACTAAGCCTTCAAATATCTACTTTAACAAAAAATATGCAAGTCTATCTAGAAAGAATTATATTCATATATTGTATTCTTCTTTACCACGAATGCTGTGAAAATTTTACAGTAATTTCAAATAACTGAACAATTCTCTACTTGATTGCAGAAACAAAGATTAAAAATACTCAAAAACAGTCTGCCAAAATTACAAGTGAATTTTAACAATTTCCTTTAGGCAAATGTCCACTACCTGCTTCTCCCCTCCAAATTAGCCACTTGCAAAGCAATAAAAGTAGGACAATAAAACAGGAATTTTGTCAGACAAAGTTTGTTTTAAGTGGAATCAATAATGGTACCATATACATTCTGCACCTATAGTGGAACTGGAGATGATAGTACTGCAAAACACAAACTATATCGCTCTCTATTTAAAAGCTTACTTGTGAGTCAGGCTTTGTTGTGCTAGGTGCACCAGATGATGTTGAGGGGATGAGAATTGGCTGGGGGCCAACTTTATCTAAAAAAAATTGAATTAATACAATAGTATTAAATCACTAATATATTAATTTATTTAGTTAATTACAAAATTTGATACCATTGACCACAAAAAGAAATATGGATTGATAATACCAGGCCTTTCAATGGGTAAATTAGACTCACACTGTCAATCGTGCACGTGGGATCATTTGTGCGTACTATACAGTCAATTGTGAGAGCTTTCCTTAGTACTTGGATGAAAATTTTTCATAAAGCTGGCACGATCGACAAATCAAGCGTGTGGACTGAGCTGGGTGTGCGCCTAAGCACTTGTGCGCAATCGCGTGCGTCTCATTGAAAGGCCTGTAATACATGCTTGCAACTGGAGTTGGACTTCTCTGCTAACATAAAAAACTACAAAATAAATCCACTTTCATGGAAACATAAGTACCTTCTCTAACAATAGACCCACTGCATAATGGGTTGAGTATCAAACAGGTAATCTAGATCAACACATCACATAACTCAACTAAAAGTAGATCACTGCAAACTTTTGGATTAAAACGCACACAAGATCAGCAAATTCCTAATGCAAGTTTACTTCAATCACTACACAATATTTACTACAGATGTAGAATGGAACAAATTGCCAGTCAATGCTGTAACTGCAAATCATATTAAAGCAAAAAAACTTTGCTAAAATTCTAATTGCATCTCACAATATTCATGTCTATCATTGGGGACACAAATAGAAAGCAGTAGATATTTGACATCCAAACTTGAATGGCAAACTAGCAATAAAATCAACTGCCATTAAGTTCCTTATGATTTTTCTCACTTACTAAATGTGATATTGTTGGAGGATGATGCAACTCTGTATGTGGTCACAGTAGGAGCTGGGCTAACTGTCAATGAAGACTGGATTTGCTGTGCACTCTGTGACCCTATCTTCAAAATATTTTGGTTGGGTACAACAGCAAGTGACTTGCTGCTCTGCATTGGAGCAATATGTGCATGGGTAGCGGTCCCCGAGGCAATTACTTGAACTGTGGCAGTTCCCGTAGGTGGCAAACTAGCATTAGAGGATGAAGACAAATTGGAATGATGCACCCCAGTTTGAATAAATGTGAGCTTTGAATCCATAGCTTTTATGTGATCACTTGTCCGGTTAATGACAGATGCAGGTGATGATGAAGAAGGCATCCTATTATTAGCAGCAATTGGTGAAAATATGCTTGATCCCTTTGAGGGGACAGGAATCTGAAAAAATAATTATGTCTTGCTAAGCTGAGTAAGTACAAGCCTTATTTTGCAAGAGGTAAAATGGCCATAATACATTATGTGTACTATGCAGGTCTTTTGGCCACAAACCTGTAACCTATAATTTACTTCTAAAGTAAAAGCATTTAATATGCAGAAAAAACTCTAACCTGCAATTTTTCTCAAAAACTCTACTTTATAGCAACAAATCAGATTCCCAATGGTATAGGTGGCAGACAACACATCAAGCTATTTTAGCAATAGGATAACTTTGGGTGAAAGTCAATAGATAGGAACCAGATAACAGGAAATGAGAGCAAAATGTATGAGATGGGTTGAACATAAGTAGTACAATTTGCTGACTAGGCATGTCACTGGAGGGGCTGGGGAGTTCAGCTCCTACTTTTCCAATAAACTTGTTTTTTAATCTGCTTTGATTTTACTTGTAGATTTTTCTTGGGCCTGTACTTGAACACTATACTACTCGGGAAGATTTGCTCCTGCCTAAAGGCCCATTTCCACTTACATTCGCACTTCGCATGTCGCATGCAAACTTATTGATTCCAGCCCACATCCGAACATTCGCACATCGCAAAACGTTCACATACGGACTGGGGACGATGAGTTCGCATCCGAAATGCGAAGTGTGAATGTAAGTGGAAATAGGCCTTAAGACCACACCATGGTGAGTCCTACACCATTCAAAAAAAATTAATGTCCCCTGTCAATGTATGAAATCATTGTGCCACCCCTACAGCAAAAATCAAACAAGACACTGTAGCTGTTAACTCTTCAAAACCTTTACAAATTCTCACAAATTTCAAAATTCAAGACAAACATAAATCTGCAATGCGACATACCTGATTTGGGTTGCTGGTTGATTTAAGTGGGGGCAATGAAGCTGTTCTTAATGATGGTACTGCAATGCTTGCCCGAGGAGGAGCAATAGCTGCAGCTGCTCGTCCCATCAATGGTATTTGACCTGAAAGTGCACTACCACGAACCAGAGGTCCATGGGAGAGCACTGGTGGCATTATAGGGTGGACTGGTCCAGGTAAGATGCTTGTCAGTGAAGGTGCCTGAAGTGGGGGCATTGGAGGCATTGGTGCAGAGCCAACTGAGACATGTGACATTGAACTGCTCAGGGATTTGCTTGGCTGAAAGAAGAAGAGGTTTAAAATGGTAATTTTCCTTTACATCAATATTAATTAATTGGTTAATAATTGTAATACACTTTTATCACAGTACTGGAACTCTCTCATGATTTCTTTTCACAATTTCCTTACTAAAACTGTCCTAAGACTGTCTTGGCAGAAATGTTCAAATTTATGTAACACTACAATGCTACACAGATAGAAACACACCACAGAATAATAACACTGGAATACACAAGGAATGCATGTCACTTTATAGCTCAAGAAAAAATGGGACAGTCTTTTAGTGTACTGAACAGGTGTTCTTATTTCATACTTGTCAGAGTATGAAACATTAGATAATGAGTGCTGGACAAAAAAAGCTGTTCAGTATGCTAAAAGAATTTTCCTGCATTTATGAGCTTTAGTGAAGTTCTGTAGCAATGACAGACTATTCACATATTTTCAGCAAATGTATATCAATTAAGTCAACAAGATGATGGACTTGTGTGGAAATTCAACTGTTAGATGTGTGCAACAATACTGACTTTCTTAGGGTTCAGCAATTTATAATTAAACTTTCTATACTATACAAGCAGTTGAGCTTTACTCTTTCCTACAAACCACTTTCTCATAAAACAGTGTATACTGCTAGCCCTTTTCCATTAATAAACCAATTAGGGACTTAATACAAGAAACACAAATATAGTGCATGACACAACATTACTAGCTCTACGAAATTCACATATGTAAACCCATCACATCTTGACTAGCACAAGGATGTCTCCAAAACATAAAAAGAAGTAAAGTGCTGTTGAATTGCAATGTAGTTATTGCAGGTTACGTAGCAAGTCATATTAGTACATAGCATAAAAGCTTCACTTAGAGACACTAAATACTATACAATGTAAAATGTAGAAAGAATATATGATAGTCTCAAGAATCACGTAGAGAGAATCTTATATTTAAACTGACTTCACATGACAACCGAGACAAAATATATGCAACAAAGAAGGGAGCGAGTTCTGGCTGGATGTCCTAAAATGACCAGGCGCTGTATCACAATAAATCTACGCACATACACGATAAAACACGCAAAAACCAAATACAGTAGCAACTATACTTCGGTCTTACCTTTATCAAATCAACTGCTCTGTAGCCAGAATGTTCACTTCCTGCGAAATCAGAATATATGAAGCGTGAAATTTGACCTGCGTTTGCGACTTCCCTACTTCCCAACAAGACAAGAAGGCACCTTTACGATGGAATCCCCTTTGCATTGCTGGTTTGCTCAAGGCCCCAGCCAACCGATAGAACAACGGTTTACATAATGTGACAAGGTGCCACTAAAAATATGGTTTACAGCATTATTTCGTCGTACTATTGCTGCTTGTAGGGGGTCTATGGGGAGCAGATCGCAAGGATTGGGTGTCAAGGAAGACACATCGTGTTATCTTGTTTTGATTGAAAAAGGCGCTGAGCAGCCGAACCAGGCTACCATACTTCAAAAGTTGTCCGCATCACGTACAGATATTGCAACAAAATTTGCAATGATCCTGGGCAAGTTTTCACAAGAAAATATAAAAAAGTAGACATGACTTGAATCTGACTTCTACCAGGAAAAATTTAGAGAGAGCATAAGAAAACTGACCTATAATAAAGCAAAGGCTAAGTGTACTATGGGCAAAGACCGCTGACTCTACATTCTAACGCTAAGACCAGAAAAGTTTCCAATTGTAAATATCAAAAGTACAGAATCTAAAGCCAATGACACAGAGAAATTATGGACTCCAATTTCCTCCTCTACCACTTACTAAAAGAGGACTTCAGGTGAGAGCTAACTGTAATAAGTTGCAGCACGTATCCTCACAAGTCTTGACTTAGGGTTGTAACAGTAATGCTAAGGAAGTGAAATGCTTGTAAGAACATAGATTATTGGACACTAGGGCAGTACATCTTTACAGAACGTGGAACTTTACTATGGAAAATATAATAAAGAGAGTACAAGACTATTTAGAAAACCTATCACTGCTTTAGGCCTATAGTCTGTGGAAAATCCTGTGAAGAGGTGTGCATGTGAGAAAATAAACAAAATAAAATATACCTGGGTTTAACTTAGCTGCCAACTGGCTGTCATGTTTCTCTTTTTCCATACTTGCTATAGACATAGCTGAGTTGCTGGATCGACTGTTGCCTAACACGCCTTCTCGCACGGACAGTCTTTCATCTTGCGATCGACTCATGCCCGGCCATGAAATCAGTAAACAAACCACGCTTCCCTTAGTCCACGCACAGGGTCGCTACAACGCTATATCTGCAAAAGCTTTCACTACTTCAAAAGACGATTACAACAAATCAATGATTGACTCCAAGGCAAGTATATTATAGTATGGTTTACACACCAAGCAACAAGTGTACCCTCAATCCTAATTCACGTTTGTTCAAAGACTGCGAATTCATTGACGCATGCGTATTCTCATCAACCGGAATGCAGAAGGGTTGATGTCATATAGGGGGTAATGTCATTACTATCATGTACATAAACTTTTAGGGGTGGTTCCTTGATGCGATGTTGGCCTTTATGCAATGGCAGAAATTTTCATACGATAGAGCTAAATCAGAGTACAAAGATGCGGTTGTATAATGCCATTTATTTTCGAAAGGAAAAAATCATATGTATAGATAGGCGGTTATTTACATGACTTTTGCATCCCAAAAGTAAAATGTCATTATTGCCCAAAGTCAAGTTATATGTCTCCGAGTTCCTTCGAGAAAGGGCTTATTGAGATTATTATTAATAGACAATACTTTCCTTAAAGCTAAATAGTTTAATTAGAGCTTCAAGATATGCCAAAATATATTCTCACAAATTCCTGCAGGGCCTGTTTCTTTCAAATATTTAATGTGAAGTACCATCTATGGCCTTTATCTTGATGAGTAAGTAGCTTGCAATTGGTAATACCACATTGACTATCTAGTATTATCCTTATGTGTAGGGTACATAACAGGTAGACATGGAAAAATTCAGTGTTCTGCGGAAACTGAATAACATTATGTTTGAAGATTGAAGTGATTACCATTTTCATCCATATTTCTACCAAGCATTGCTCTGCGTTTAGCATATTACAGATTATTTTTAATTGTCTCTGCGAAAGCTTATTTTATGAATTGTTTGGTATGCAGTTCTGTTTTACTATGCAGTTATACACCATGATAAAAGTGCAAAGGGATATTTACGGAAAAGTTAAAGCTATAATTTTGATTCTGATAACGATGAAAGACATGTTTCAAGGAAGCAAGTTGCAACTGATGATAAGGCACTGAACTGCTATTTTGCCTGCTATTTTGCTGCCATGCCTATGGGAAGTAAGACTTTAGTACAACACTGCCTCATAGGGGACTTTTATGTAGGTGGATATAATTTAATCTGCACAGATTGCTCTCCAGAGCTGCCTAGACCCTTTTTAGGATTGCACATTTTGTGTAGAACAGCACATTTGCTCACACAGAATAGTTTTCAACAGCGAAATCAAATTTCCCGCCACCAAAGTACTCCATTCATTACGATATGATTCTGATGAGAATATCCCCCTGGAGAAGTTTGCCGAACACAAACCTAAGGGAATCACCAAAAATTCTTTCGAAGACATTATCAACTTGATTGGCCAGTGATCTTGTCGTCTATTTCCGGTCTATCGAGCTCGATGATGACGACAGCAGAACAATTGAATGATCACATGACTATTTTACATTTGAAATGCGGAAGATCAAAATGGCGGGTACTTATGCTATCAAAAAGTATCAATCTCCCACGCGCACTAACACGTTGAATCTAGATTGTAATTAATTGCTCAGCCTGCACAGTGCCTTAGCTATCTATGACATTATACTTCGAAAGCTGTTAGCTATGGAGTCTATTCAGACAAGACAAGACAGTAATTGCTGTGCGTTTTCATTTCGTCGTGAAGGAAATAGATAGCAACGAGACCTAAACAGTTTACTTCGTTTGCTACGGTCAGTTTTTCGACAAGCATTCCTTTACTTCCCAAGGTATAACATACTTTTATTCAGTGTGCCAAATTCATTTACTGTACTTTGATTTCATTGCCTTCCGTGGAGAGTCAGTTTGAGTATACATTTTAGTCACACGCCCGCTGAATAGTCGCCATCTTGAAGACATCCTCTGGAAGGAATCCTCTCATCATATTAGTTTCCAGATCTCTTGTTGTGTTTGGGGATGTTTTGTGGTAATGGCGGGCCAGAAATATTTACCTCCCTTCACCTTTCCACGGGCCTACTCGTGCAAGATAGGAGTTTCCTAATAGGGCTGTAAATAGTGTGGTATGGAACTACTATCTTGAGAAATGTGAGTCCTTTGTTTTTTAATGAACACGTAACAACTTCACACGTACACTGTTTTCACAAGGGTACTTGTGATTTTAGCAGGTAGCCAACTGTGCCCATGTGACTTCGTTATGGCCTACCTCATCGTATCACGTTTATGCCGAGTGAAGCTCCAGCTTGTTGTTAGTATTTTTTTTAATATCATCCTTTTCACTGTGGTACTGAAATGGTACCTATTTGATGGACCGGAACTCGGGAGAGAAGGAGCAATAGGCCCGCAGATTACCAAACGAGGCATCACTAGAACTAGTAGAGGGACCAGTTGCTATATTTTTGTGTTAATCCTGACTGCCCCAGTTTCTATTGAAAGACGAAATGCCATCCGACAGACGTGGCTGACGTTGCCATTTCCAAAGGAATACTCGTTTCTCTATAAGTTTGTAGTAGGAACCAATGGACTAAGTGATGAACATAAAAAAGCACTGCTCAACGAGGAAGAGAAGCATAGGGATTTTCTCCTCCTGGATTATCTCAAGGATTCGTACCACAACTTGACCCTGAAAGTACTTCAAAGTTTTGTATGGATTGCGGATAATATTAATGCAAAGTTTGTCCTGAAGGTTGATGATGACTCCTTTGTTCGACTTGGAGACCTTGTTGTTGACCTACAAAAGAAGGAGAAATTTGGACGGATATATTGGGGATTTTTCAGAGGAGATGCTAATGTAAAAACAGCTGGTCCATGGAAAGAGCCAAATTGGATACTTTGTGACAACTATCTTCCATATGCAAATGGAGGTGGCTATGTTCTGAGCCTTGATCTGGTGAGTCATATTTCAAAACAACGAAATATGCTCCAGCTCTATAACAGTGAAGATGTTTCTGTTGGTAGGTCATATTTATTCATTTTGTAACTTACAATACAATTGATTAGCAGGACCATTCCTATGACTTTTCCTTGGGGGGGGGAGTTAAGACCTACAATTAGCCAACAAAATGGGCATGGGTGTCATGCATGAAGAATAAATTCTGATGAGGTTGTTAAAGATTGTCTGCATTTGTTTTCGCAGCTGGCCTTAGAAGCTGTATAGTTTGTAGCAACTCAAAAAATTTAAAGCAAGCTCTTTTGACATGAGAACAATTTCAGGAACATTTGAGTCTAAAACTATCAACAGATTACAAACATGAAACCTCAGCAAGAATCATCTGGTTCTTATAGAAAGCAGTGCAATTTATGATTTGACATATCATAACATAACATAGCATAGCACAGCATAGCATAGCATGGCATAGCACAACAACATAACACAACAATATAACACAAAAACATAACACCACAACAAAACAATACACAACACAAACACAACAACATAGCATAGCTTAATATACCATAACTCAACATCATAGCATAACATATCATAGCATAACATACCATAACATAACAACATGACATAGCATAACAGAATATAACATAACATAACATAACATAACATAACATAACATAACATAACATAACATAACATAACATAACATAACATAACATAACATAACATAACAACATGACATAACATAACAGAACATAACATAACAGAACATAACAGAACATAACATAACAGAACATAACATAACAGAACATAACATAACATAACATAACATAACATAACATAACATAACATAACATAACATAACATAACATAACATAACATAACATAACAACATGACATAACAGAACATAACATAACAGAACATAACATAACATAACATAACATAACATAACATAACATAACATAACATAACATAACATAACATAACATAACATAACAACATGACATAACATAACAACATAACAGAACATAACATAACAGAACATAACATAACATAACATAACATAACATAACATAACATAACATAACATAACATAACATAACATAACATAACATAACATAACAAAACATAACAAACAACTGCAGAGTGACATAGCTACACAGTATCATACTAACACAACAGCATAGCATAGCATGGCATAGCATAGCATAGCATAGCAAACACCAAATTACAGGCTACACTCCTGTTTAAAAATTTCTACATTCAATTATTGTATGCTATACTGCATGGATGCTGCTTTTAAGTAGTGATGACCAAAAGAGAACTTGTTAAAAGTGCAAGGTTGACTATAGCACCACTCTTTAAACTCTCAATCTATGAAAAATATCTATGAAGATTTTTATCTCTCTAAACTTTATTTGCTTTAGTGGTAACTTTGTTTTAATCTTAAAGGTTACTGACTATCAAAAATTCCTAGAATATTTTCTGTTATGTAACATAACATGTGCTCCATTATATGCCATAATGCCTGATAGTCTACTTCAAGGAGCATTTACTCCCCTGTCCCCCCCAAGAAGCCCTCACTGATTTGGCTTGACATGAAAGCCATATTCACATGCTTCTTGTACCTTGTAATATTCAAATCAAAAAATTTCTGACGTGTAACACAACCTCTCTGTTTAGCATACCCCAAAGACTCAAATTCTCCTGTTTGAAGTAGAGGTCTCACTTTTTAAGCACATATTCTGCCCTATAGTTTTACTCAATGACCTCCATTTGTCCCATACAGTATCTACCACCTTTCAAGATGCTGTTAAGAAAGCAAGAAAAGTTCTTAATTTTTTGTGTGGATGATAAAGTACTTTACCAGATGTTTGTTTTAGCATGTTTCATTTTTCATTCCATTCTCGGTCAACTGAATTTAACTTTTGGCATCAAGACAAGAATTCTAGGACTAACATCTATTGAATATTATGACATTTTGGCAACTTTTTGTGTCTTTCTCAACTTTCATCTAATCTCAGGTACATGGCTTGCTCCAGTACGGCTAAATCGTGTGCATGACATCAGATTTGACACTGAATACAGATCACGTGGCTGCAATAATAGGCATATTATATCCCATAAGCAGACAATCAATGACATGTTCAATAAATATGAACAGTTAACGCAGTACAATCGCTTATGTGTTGAAGAGCAGGTTAGAAGATTGTCATTTGACTATAACTGGAAAGGAAAACCATCCGAATGCTGCAGGAGAAGAAAGGATATTCCATGATAACTAAAAAAACATAGGCTATGTATGAAATTATATTTAGGAAAGATCAATATATGTTCTTATATCATAGATGTTGTGATTACAGCTGAAGCTGTCACTTGAATTTAGATGTCTACTACATAGGAAAATGTTTTTTTTTAATTTTTCTATATTATGCCTATCTGTATTCACTATTGAGTAAGACAAAGGTTGAAACGTTTAAACAGTTTAAACTGTTAAGCATTTGGACAATTTAACCTGCTCCAGTACCCAGAGTTATAAATTACTGACCCCTTAATTCAAAATGCTATGCTGTGTGGCCTAAGAACTTTGCTTTGGTGTAGTACTTTAGAAGGACTACACCTCTCTCAATCAATGCCATATGAAATTCTGCTGTAACTGGATACTTGACTAAATTTGCTTAACATTCCTCAACTTAAAAAGTACCATTCCATAACACACAAAAATATGAGGCCAAGTGGAAAGAAAAAGCTGTCAAGTAAGTGAACTAACATTTCATAATCACCTTGTCAGAGATGTTCTGGAATTCATAACAGAACCATCCATGAATAAGAGAAGATGGAAAGCAGTCATTTTGAGATCAACAGACTTATTACAAGATTTATCATTTATCAAGGTTGAAAGGCCAAGCAGGCTTATATTAACCTGTTCAATGTTGCCATGTAAAAGAGCCCAATGTTTTCAGAAAAAGCATAAATTGAATGCCATGAAATTGTTTCAGGAAAAGGAAAATTTCCAGCTCTTTGAGATATTATTCCCACCTCTCTAGTAATCCTGCACTAGATTAAAAAGTTGAATCAACAAACTTGCAGTTGGAATATGGTAACTGGATGTGAACTAGATGGTAAATAGAGACAGATGAGCCACCATGATGGAGATGAGGGAAACATTTTTTGTGCTGGATATTTTAGATGATATATATGACTTTGGTGGTGGACATTAGATATGCTACTTGTCACTGTTAGATCTGAGCAATGTCATTTATGTGGTATATGTGAGGGATATCATCTTAATTGGTAAACTTCAGTGATTTTATATATGTGGCTGACATAAGTGATGTGATGTTAAGTAGCATATGTGAGGGATGTAATTTTGCCTTTCAATTTGAGGATGTGCATTTAAATAAAAAAATTATATGGTGATAGATATGAGAGATGTGGTAGATTTAATTGGTGGGATTTTGCATTGGATATGAGGGACATTATTTAGATAGTCGATGTGAGAGATGTGATTTATGTGGTATATGTGAGAGATGTGACTTAGACGAAAGATGTGAGAGGTGTGATTTCTAGTGGTAGGTATGAAAGATGTGAGTCATATGGTAAATGTTAAGGATCTGATTTAAGTGGTAGATTTGAAGGCTGTAATTTCAAGTGGTAGGTATGAAAGATGTGATACATGTGGTAGATATCAAGGATCTGATTTAGGTGGTAGATTTGAAGGATGCAATTTTAAAGGGTAGATCTAACGGTGTAACTTAGGTGGTAGATTTTAGGTATGGGATTTTACATGGCAAGTATGCGAGATGTGACTTAGGTGGTAAATCCGAAGGATGTGATGTATGTGATAGGTATGCTGTTGCCGTCATCTAGCTTGGTAAGCGGAGAGTCTTCTGAGCCTGAAATTATATTTTGTTCTGCACTTTATTTTATAATAAAGCAAGCAATATCCTTTATACCAACGGTGAGCAACTATTTTCATAATGGGGCCCACAAGAAGCAGAAGATCGTGGAAGGCCAGGCTTAAAGTTCATACATAATTTCAATTACCCTTTTTTCATGGGCCAGTCAAAGTCAACAAAGGGCCATATGCATCCCCGTAGACCGTGAAATGCCCAGGTATGTCTTACATCCTTGAATTTACTATCAGTGTTGAGAGTGACCTTTCCATGAAATTAATCTAAGTTGTGATAAATGTATAAGTAACTCCCAAAAAAGGAGTTAAGCTTCATATCATCTAAAAGAAGCATTGGCTACTCCCACCTTAAGAGACTGAATGGCTGCGATTTACACAAAGGAATTAAACGTCGTGTTTCAAGAATCAAATGCTATGGGGAGTTTACTTCATCATTTTCCGACGAAACAAAAACTCTATGTCTTTCGATTTCACGATATTTTAAATCACATCTTTCATTTTCAATCTCCTTTGTCAATCATTTTTTTTACTTCTTTCCTGTCTTAAAGAGCGTCAATATTAACAATTGGGTATATTCGTTGCAATCCCTCGTATTGTAGAGTTGTAGTATGCTAATACTGCTTATACTCGGCTGTTCTCATAATCTTAATATCAACAAGGTACGAATGTTTAAAATGAATAATACTTAATATCATTGCCGGAATCGCTCCTGCGTAGCTTAGTTGGACAGCATCTTGAGCAAGCTTGGTACGCATGAAGATGACTCACAGACAAGATAAGTGAAGCGCACATTTGTTTCATTTTCTAATGAAAACTCAAATAGGCAATAAGTCTATGCTTTGATAAACCTTGAGCCTTGCATTATTCCTAAATTATTCTTAAATGTCAGGGATTTTGAGGTTTGATTTTTTTATAGACCATACGCTTATAAAAAATGAAAATGTTGTTAAATGAATTCGAGGTTAGCCTCGATATCGACAAGTCACAACATGCCGCTAAATTTGAGACCTCTTTGAGGGCCTTCAGTACTGAATTCAGAAAGATATATTGAGTAAATCGTGTAAAGATACGCAACAACATCTATTCGCACGGCCTACTACGTTTTTGCATGCTAGATAAGCTATAACTGGTCATATGACTGGTCATAATTTTATGTTAATCTTTAATGAATTTATTATCTGTAAAAGAAAATGGTAAATGTTTCTTGAAACCCAAATTGAGTTGATAATCTCAATATATATGCTAAATTTCATGGTAAGTTGCATATCTTCCCTTCATCAGCTCCCAAACAGCATCTTAGTAAAGGGTGAGCAGGTGATAGGTGGAAGTTTAAATATTGTAATCTTTATGACATCTAATCCCTTACCTGTCACCCACTCACCTTCTCATACTTAGTTTTTCCCCAATTTTAGTTCCTACATGTAAAAACTGGCATACCGAAAGGTGGTAAAAACACAATGGAATAGCTAACGGTTCTTTGACTGGGTTCGTAAGAAAAGACATAAGTGTATAATAGACGTTGGTGAATGCCATCGCGCAAAAGGATAGAAATCAAGCGGAGAAGAGAAAGTTTTTGTTAAAAGGACACAATAACGAGATATAATGCGCACTTAGGTTGAATTCATATCATTTTCGATATATAGAGTCAGAAAACAGATGTGTTTACAAAAAATATCCGAGAAAACGAACCAGGTACTAGATCAAATGTAGGCCCATGGGTTGTTGATTTTGCGCTGCATGGGAAGGAGGCATCTGTAATACACGCCTTCTTTTATAATATTATAGCCTGTAAGAATAGTTGGAATATTAAAGTTCAAAATCGGTTACATTTAAGAATAATAAAAGAGTATTGCAAGGCTCAAGCTTCATCAAGGCTTAGATATTTGCCTATCTGGGTTTTCTTTGGAAAACAAAACAAATCCGAGCTTCATTTATCCGGTCTGGGAGTCATTATGCTTTGCAGCGACTATGGTAATCTTAGAAAGAAAGTGTCTAGGCCTATTTGTTCTCAAGGAAGGAAAATTGATTGACTACATTGAAACAAACCCACCCCCACCCTCAAATGAAGCGGAGTGTGTGATACTTTCCTATCCTCCCCTTTTGCCTTCGTTTTCATCCATAGGCCGCACTCGACGAAAAAGCCGGTTACACCCAAGAACCGTTATTTAAAAAACAGGAAAAGGTTAGACCCATCGGTAGACCAAGTGTAAACCATTCTTGCAAACCAGAGCAGGCCAAGTGACTGATTGACCACGAATGTGTTGAATGAATGAGTAAGTGAGGCTAGGATCAAGCAAAGATCATGTCAGGTATGAGAAAACCACAAAGACAGGACTTATTATTGAATGCCACAGAACTTCAGGCTGACCTTGTAAACATATCATCAGCTAATTTTGAAAAAGGCATGCAGCTTAAAAGCACATTTATCAAAATAATTATTGTTAGTATTGTTTCGTCCGTGTTGGCTGATGTTATTCTGTTATATACTTTGATAGAACAAGTTACAACAAATGGCCAAGGGTCTTTCAAGTACTTCTTCCTACTTAGTTTCCCAGAACCGTAACTCAATATTCCAGCTCTTTCTAGTAATGCATTATGTTTGTTGAAAACCTGTTTTGATCGTTATCTCTAACTTCTCCAACCATAAGTCAACGTCCTTCAGTACATCCCATATGGGTCTTATCACAGCTAGTCCCATTCGCACATTCCATAGCCCCCAAACGTATTCTAGTTTTCTGTTCAGCTTTTGGTGTTACTCCACTTACTCATTCTGTCAATCATGAATCTCTTCATTGCTATTTGCAATACCATTCGTCGTTTCATTGATGTAGAGCGAACCTGATTTATTGGCATTTATGAAACAGCAACCTATACGCGCTTTTTATTTCATAATAATAATAATAATAATAATAATAATAATAATAATAATAATAATAATAATAATACAAATCTTTATACAGGATTAAAACACTTCAACTTAAGAGCTGTTATCAATGTGTGTCCTGTCTAATGAAAAACCAGATAAAAACTAGATAGCAAAAAGATAAAATATCTTTTAAATAAAAAGTTTGTGTATAGCTAAAGTTAATTGGGGTTCAAGCAAAATGTTGCTTAAGGCTCCGTTCATAAGCAATGAATGATTCAGTCCTTCGCACTTGAATAGGAAGATCATTGTAGATAGTCGCTCCCATGAAACGGAAAGATTTTCGCGCAAATTCAGTTTTGATTTTTGGAATCTTCAACAAAGATTGATGGTTTCTTGTACGCACACTGTGGTCATTAATGGTAAAGTACCCTTGAAAAGCCTCGCAAATGTCTTTGCCAATGCATTTGCGTACAAGTTTGCACGCACGAATTTTACTTGCATTCACCACTGATTGAATTTCGTCGCAACTACCGGAGTCTCCGAGTACTATTCGCCTTGAGCGATCGTGAAAGGATGACAGTCAAGCCCAGCTCAAGGTCTAGTTCCAAAAGTTTCTTATTTTTGGACCTCCAAAGATCAAATTGTAGCACTAAAAGTTCCTTAACAATTTACTTATTTTTCAGTGCACAATTAATGCCATAAAAATGGTAAAGGCGCAAATAAACTATTAAGCCTTTAATTTTGCCTTTAATTTTGGCTATAAAGTAACACTAATGAAAAGAGAAAGAACTAAAAGAAGCATAGTAAATAATCTATTTGGATTTTGGCTACAAATCAAAGGAACCAGCTTCCTAATTCTTGATTGTTCATTGTTGTAAACATTTTTCAAATTGATAAATTTCTTACGGAATTTTCCTTTAGTAGTATAAATTCTTTAAATATTTCGGCAGTCTACATCTAGGTTCCTTATAAAATGGTTCCCTATATAAAAAGCGTGCAAACTTTAAAACACAACACCTAAAAACTGTGATTATTCGTGCAGCCCTATGTTGTATCCTGCATGCTAAATACACTTTGGACAACTTCCTAGCATATTAATTTATTGTAATGAACTTGTAATGCACTTTTGACCCAGCACTGGAACTTCTTAGCTTTTTCATTGTTTCAGTACTAAAACTTTCTTAAGACATTCTGAGCAAGGAAGCTCGAGTTTGTGTAACACCACAGTGTTAGACAGACAGACAGACAACACAAACATAGTACTTAAGTGCATAGGTTAAGACAAGAAATCTATACAAATATGAACTTCTCGACTTATTTAGACCTCAAAAAGCCGACAAGTAACGTGTTAACTGCTTAAGTAGTCAATAAATACTTCCTTATGAACCACTTTCTTATTCTCAGAAAATTAGATCAACACCTAGAACTAAAACTTTCTCAATTGGCTTCTTATTTTGAGGACTACAAGTTTGTTTTATTGTTTGAAAGTCGAGAATTTCTAGATGCATATAAACGCTGATCGTCATGAAAAAGCCCAGGCAGATAAAAATCAAATGGTACATCTTTTCCAAACAAAAATCAAACTAATTAAGACTGTTGACAAAAGAGTTCATCATCTATATCAGTGATTTCCAAACTTCTCAAATTAATTTACTCTGCTGTTCCTCTTAATATTTTTTTTCGAAACAAGATTCCGTGGCGGAATAAAGATAGGTTATGATAGACATAATTTCATGGGAAACAAATATCAACTATGGTACAAGGTAATAAAACAACGAGTTGAACAAGCGATGACAACCTCTCGCATTCCCTTTAAACTCTTCACGGCACCTGCAACACCCTTCGTGGACCCTTAGGGCACCGCGGCCCCCAGTTTGGCAATCTCTGATCTATATTCTATAATGTGATTTCCTAATTTGCCTTAAGCATAGTACAAGAGCTTTTTCAGCTTTGAGCAATCGAACATTGCTTCCTTAAAACCCACTTTATTGTAAACTACGTAAATTGTTTATCGATTTATTCCATTTATTATATATTGGTATACCAGTCAAAGGTTTGTATCTTTTGTTCTATTTTCGCTTACCGACCTGTCAAAGGCAATCTGCCTCATACCTGCTAATACCAGAGAGATGTATGACATGTTTTGTAGATTTCAGATAATTTACAGAATATATCAATCCAGTGTTGTTGCTTATCCCTATGAGAGAAGAGAATGGATCGAACAATCCTCAGGTGGGATTCTTCGCATGGCGTCTACAATTTGAATTACATACATAAACTGCAAAACAAATGTCGCTCAGAATGCAAATACGACAGATTTATATGAGTGCCGAAAACTTCGTCGGTCCCCCGTATTTTCTTAAGTGTTGCACTGGTTGTTTACAAACTTTCACTGAATTAAATGCTATGCAACGTTAACATGGACTAAAAAAGAGTTGCAGATTGTTTACGCTCAGAAATTTCGTTTCAGTTTCCAACCATTCTGGCTTGTATTCATCATTGTAGTACCCCTTGTTTCACTTCCTGAAAGATTTCACACACTGCCTCCGGGGATTCCTCCCTTTCAACATATAAACAACATGTTGTGGTCAAACAGCGACCAGTGGATGGTACCACTTGATGCTGAAGCATAAATAAGTGGTCGTTTGGTTGCATTTCCACCTTCTACAGCTTGCCGACTGTCTGTTTAGGATAGGAAGCACCGGTGTTTTGTTTACATGTGCGCTAACAACAGCCATTGTTTGACGTATATAGCTGGTTGCCCGTTGATGACATAGGAAGGCTCAGTTCGGGCTCAGTATTGGGCCTAGAGCTCTGCTGGCAATCTTACTTCCTCGTGGTCTGAGGTTAAAACGACTTTTGCGTTCTCCATTACAGCAAAGGTAAGTCACGTTTTCTATCAAAGCCCACTTTGATGCATTTATAAGCAATCCTTCATGACATATTGACGCTGTACAAACGTACTTGCACTTGACTAGTTATTGGTATATATGTCTGTTCTGTCTCCTTATCACCGCATTCATTTTGTACGAAAGTGTACCATTTATATAATTCTGCTTCGTTGAATGTCCTTACTCAAAAAGTTGGGAGAATGAAGCGAACTTAAATCATACGGAGAAAGTAGTAGCTGTTCCGTAAACTGTTTGATTTAGCAGTTGTTTTTCTTCGAGGTGGCAAGCGGAATGTCGTTTTCATTGTAAAATCCTTTGCTGGTACTATTTATCTTTTGAATACTATAGATGTACTTTTGTAGGTCCAGATGATTAATTTTGCGGATAGGATTACAGTTGTGCATCGATTCGTATTCCCCACTACCTCACATACCTCAGAGCTCAGAGTATTACATACCTTTCGCGAACACACACTTGCCAGTTGATAATTACAATGCGGATGGTTTGGTTTAAGTGGTTCAAACTTTCTTCGGTCATATTTCGTATAGAACTTTCCAATTTCGAATATTTTTTATTTCTCTAAGCAGTCAAAAGTTAGGAAGTCACTTTCATTCATTTCAGTCTTATTTGTACGATTTATCTTACAGGAGGCGTTCCCGTCGACACTTATATAACATTTAATATTTAATATCCTGTCATTGGCACTGACAACGTACATTGTTTTTCATTCTTCCGTACCATGTCCAGGCTACTAATTATGCAGCTGGACATCAGAAACTATTGAGGAACTTTTGCTGTGATATGATCAAACGAGGGCAGAACTAAGGAACTTTAGGAATCTGGTCTTGAGTTAATATCTTTATATAAATATGGTGTACAACCGAATGCTCGTGATAAAGCGGAGTACCAAGAAGGATTTGCATACTCGGCGGATTTTTGATGTCTGGAAAAGCTTTCGCACGATACAGCCGTGTTTCGGTTGCATTTAGAGCGTTGTCATGAAACTACTTCGTGCACATCAGTCGTTATTAATTGGCACTAGTCGAGTAGATGTCCCCTTCATACGGATGCTCTCCAGTGATAGTTTTTAGGGGGCAGGGGACAAACCCACATGAAGTAGGATAGGCAGCATTTTGGCGCATAGTGAGGCCATTCAAGTAGTCGGCAAATCTGCTGTACAAAAGTTGGCAAAAAGTGTCATCAGTACCCCATATTTTGGCCCCCTTCTTTGAGTTGTCCCCTCAAAGCTTTCCTTTCTATGGAAAAATTACTCTGATATAGGAAAATAGAGAGGAAGTAAAGAACAGACATTAAAGGTGCATCATATAGGATTGGTGCATAACTATAGCGGATATTTAACCGCTCCGTTTGACAAACAGCCCCCTGCCTCTGTTGACCCCCCTCCTGTAATGAAAGGCTCCATAAAGGGTAAAGTGCCAAGTCGACATTCTTTCGAAGTTTTGTGGTACTCATCTTTTCATTTGTGTACTTCCTTGTTGCTATGACAGGTTAGTTTATAAGGAGTAATGAATGAATAAAACAGCTTTGTAATTTTCTCCATGTGGTGTCCATTCAAACAGATGGATTGTCTCCTGATTCTAGGCAAATGACAAGACAGGTTCATAATATGTAAGGCACTGTTTTAGCATGTAAATTAGGAGCAGGGGCGTAAATAGCAGACTTTCTTAGGGGGGTGTTAGAGACTTTTGCCCTGCGAAACTGGATATTGCCCTGTGAAAAGTGAGATCTATAACAAAACATATTTGAAACAACAGAAATGAAGCGGTGATAAATGTCAAGTGGTATAGGATTCAATTGCTCTGCGAATAGTGCAGTTTCATCTGTTGGTGGTGTCACACCCCTCACCCCCAGTGCTTTCACCCCTGATTAGGAGTCAGTCTTAGAGAGGTTTTCATGAGTACCCAGTCTGTGAGCGCCTGTGCATCTGAGAGCAATCAGATTCCGTAAGTTATAGTATTTGTTTATGATTCCACTGGTGGGGAAATTCCTCATAAGGGCCGAAAAGTTGGGTAAAAGCTTTGTTACTACCCATTGTATGAACATTGGCACAGAGTATGAAGCACACATTTCAAATATACATCGATGAAATCACACTTTCTCTTTTCGCATGATGCTGGAGCAACCCTAAAGCGCACTACTCTCTCTTTCAAAAGGTTTCGAGTAGGCCTACTGGGGACTTTTCCCATGTAGTTAGTACCATAAAAAATGGCCTGGGTTAAGCTACATCCTAGTACTGTGTCTTTCTTATATTGCGAACGAAAGGTTGCTGAAAACTCATATCTGGAGATGACTCCCCTCTGGACGTGGCAACTTTCAGACATATAACAAAGCATTTTTTACACTCATTGATTTTATCGCAAAACTATGTCCTACTTCTTTGTTTTTAGATTCAGGCTCATTTGTAATCCTCTCAAAGCCCAAACCACATTCACGACTCACTATTTCGTACAACACAGTCCATCACTGGGTATTTCCCAAATATAAGGAATTCGTATACTGCGGTGGACATATTCATGCTCCTCCTCCCCACTTTTAGGCGATCAGCACATGACGGGATCCCTTCCGTCTTGCTGACAGCGTGCCTGCCTTTGTCAACAAGGTCCACTGATCTCCATAGAGGTACCGCAATCATTCGACATTCTATTCCATAATCCCGAATTTGCACACAGGTCTTATTCTGATTTGCGAAAATATTTGTCTTTGGCCTAAGTTTTCTTTTCATTTATGATCCACGACAGCAAAGTGAAATCTTCACTGCGGAGTACTGTAATTGGCTTCTTGATGGCACGTGTTCTATGGCGTCAAATGCCACTCCACTGCAGCCTCAAGTTGAGTTGTTTTTAGTATATGAACAGCATGCACTACGCTATCATTTACAGCTTTTGCTGTAATGATGAACATCTAGGAGAAACAAGATGGTGATGATCATGAATGCGATCGTTCATCACTGTTACTGATCAATATGTTCATACTGATCTTTGATGATTTTTGATTATCCACTTATTGATTTTCAGCATTGATTAATCTAGATAGCGATGATTTAACAAGTTGATTAGTATCGATAGCAATGATTGTTGTTATTGGTGGCAACTTGATGCACGCTATTTTTTATAAGAATACCAAACTTTTCACAGATCCTTAATGCTCTTATAATGTGTAATTCTGAGCCTAAGAATATTCTTAAAAGTATTCATAAATTTTGCGATTTTGAGCATAAGAATATTCTTAAATCACTCTTAAATTTTTGCGATTTTGAGCATTACTGCTTGTATAGACTATATTCTTATTATTACAAGTGCATTACTAGCACTTCCCGATGAGTTAGTGAATCGCACCATAACAATAAGTGAATAAGTGAACAACCAATCGCAATAAGTGAATAAGTGAATAACCAATCGCAATAAGTGAATAAGTGAACAACCAATCGCAATAAGTGAATTCTCATGCTTGTTTTGTTTTTAAGCATTGTTGAAGCTTGAGACTATATTTCCATAAATTTCAGCTTATTAACTATATTAGTATCTTGCACACTTTTTAGTAATAAGAATGCCTAATTTTTCGCTAAGCCGCGATATTCTTAAAATTTTTGATTTTGAGCATAAGAATATTCCTAATTTATTCTTAATTTGTAGTGATTTTGAGCATTAATACTCGTATAGACTATATTCTTATTATGAAAAGTGTATGACTGACAATCCCACGAAGAGTTACTGATTTGCAGCATAATGACACTAAGACTGGACACGTGAAGCCCACATTTGCTTTGTTTTATAAGAAACCTCAAATAAGCAAAACATTTAAGCCTTCATGAAGCTTGAGCTTTGCATTATTCTTAAATTTCGGCGATTTTGAACTTTGATATTTTTATAGACTATATTCTTATAAAGAAAGGCATGTAATTGTTACTTGCCAATTGTAGAATGATTTGTATGATCGAAGATTGTGATGAAATTGATTGCGTTGGTGACTATCGCTTTGATTGCGTGGAAAGGGAGAATTATGCTAGATGTTAACGTTAGCCAGTGGTGGACTTTTTGAAAATCGTTGGCTAAGTTTAGCATCAGTGGTAAATGTATCGACTTCTGAACATAGATTTGTCAACTATCATTGTTTTGATTCGTATAACCGCTCCACAATATGTGGAAATGCCGGCTTATCTACCACAAAGAGGGGAGGGGGAGGGGGAGGGAAAAATTCGACCAAGCAAATGTTTGTCATCTTCATGTCGATTCTGGTAAATATGAGTGCTTGCTTGTGCAGTTGGGGTACATGACGCTTCAGCAATTTGGGTGCACACAGTTTCTGCATTTGGGTTGCATAGTCTCGATATCTGGGATGCATATTGCTGTTGCAACTGGGGTACAGGCATGCGAGAAGAAATCACTGTTTAGTTATTGAGAAATAAAGGAGATCCTTTTGGATTTTCATATTTGTATTGTGTGTGTGGAAACTTTTTACAAGTCATGCACACTCAAGGTCTTCCTCGACTAGTTGCGTAGTACGTATAGTTCAACATAGCATTAATGTTTGATGTAAAATACGTAGCGAGCTCCAAAATGTTTGGGGTTGATATGAGGAGAGCAGTTGACTGACTATTACTATCATTTCAGACAAAGCATTTTTTGAGGAATTTCTACCAAGTGGAGAAATTTCTCAAATACGGCCACATTGATGGGGAACGTTATGGTCACGCCCTGTAGACACATTGGTTGAAAGTAGGCAACACACATTTCTCGTTAACAGTGATAATATTCCACTGTATTTTTATTTGATGCTGGAAAAGCCCTAAAGAGTACTGCTCTCTCTTTGAAGACATTTTTGGGTGGGCCCAAAGAAGCGGGGAAATTCTTTTTATTTTGCAGGGCACTACTGGGAAAGCATATGGCCTACTGGGGACTTTTCCTCGGTAATTAGTATATTAAAAACTGCCCTGATCTCAGATATAAAGGAAAGTAGGGATGTTCGAATATTGCATTGGTTTGTTATGAAATGTTTCATACTATTGACCTGAAAGAATACTTGCAGCAGAATAATTCATACTTATGATATTGGCTAAAGCAGACTCGAGTTTCTTTTAAAGGTAGATGATGTGGTGTTGTGTTATTCCTGTGAGAATATCTACTGTTGTGGCTTGATGCTGGTGTTGTGGAAGGGACTCAGCTTCCTTCCCTTGTCCTCATTTCCTTATTTAAACTTCTACCAGATAGGAACTGTCTGTGTCATGTGACTCGTGCTTTAATCTCCTTGAGGACTGAAAGATGATATGAAAGAACTAGCTGCGGTAGTATGTTGGATACTTTGGAATCCGCCACTTCGCTATATATTGATATACGAGAGTGGAACTTTACACCGTAACTTAGTACTTTATGAATATGGAGCCGTTTGGACTACTGTTCAGGTTTGATTTCCACATCCGAGCTTGCTTTTGTCGTCAGTATTTTGAACATTTGTTATGCCATATCTCTTCTGGTGCCCTTTCGTTATCTACAACCTTTCGAACGTCAATGATCTGACCGGCAGCTCGTACTTGTTTGGTCCGAGCATTGGCCCAAGTAATCAAGAGAAGTGGCTTTGTAGGGCGTACGGAATGATAAAACTATTAGTATTTGGAGAATTCACATGATGGGCCTAATACTATAATACCCATTCAATTTGGGTCTTTACATCTTTAATTTGGGTACTCACACCTTCAATGTCGTATCGACGTTTATTAATTAGAAAGTAACCATCGATTCTTGAGTTAATAAATGAATTAATTAATACATAGATGAATGAATGGATTAATGAATAGGTGGATGGGTAGATGTATTGATTGAATAGTCTGTCTTGACAAAGTCTTGATTTCTGCCTCAGGATATGTTGACGCAGAATTCAATGGCCTGTGAATTTAATGCAGTACATAGTGTACGTTGGTGTTGGAATAGCTTTTTTTCTTTATGAAATTTCTTCTAAGTTCTAATTGATTCATGAAATAAAAAACTGTATTTTGTTGAGCTTTTGGTTGTGTTTGTTTAGAATGAGATAGTATAGGCATCTTTGAAGCAAGATGAGCACGCCTTGTTCTTATGATGAAAAAACAGCATGATGTTAGATGAGTTCGTAATAATTGCCACAGTGGGAAGATCTCGTCTGCATGCTTCGATCAGACACATTGAAGACCAAACAACTGAGTACAGTAAAGGAAAGCTTAAACACTGAGATTCTAATAATCTTCACGGCAGATTACGATACGAAGAATACTTCATGTTACGTACACGCCAATTTAGATTAGAGATCACCTATGTTAGTAGGAAAAATGATTTTTCAGTTCTAATTTGATTGGATGGAACAATGAGCAAAATGCCAAATTTAGCCGGGAAAATTACCGTTGTATTTTCTCCGATCATTGTAGATGTAAATTGCCTTCGACCTAAAGACGTCAGCAAGAAAGCAGTCCCTTGTTCTTTTTGAATGAGTAATCATTTTTAAAGGCCATTGGTTGTGAAATATTGATGAGTTCAGAATGCAATTTGACGTTTTTGGTTTCTAATGTGAAACTGATGTTCACGAAATCCTTGGCCTAGAATAATGCCGCGTTATTAGATTTTTGCATACTAATTGGTATTTCTGAGATCCTTTCTTTAGGAGTTTTTCTTGAAGCATTGTTCTTATTTTTTTTTGCTTGCACATATGTTTCATTTTCTCCTGAATAACATACCAACCATGTTCCTTTCATTACAGAAAACGAAAGAGAACCCGCCAATCATCATAAAATGTGGAGTGTAAGTATCACGGACTATCTCTCTCGTTAGTAGTGCATAGATATCTCAGAATCGCCGTACGTTGATGCCACTTTTGCTGTAGGTAGGTAGCCTTTTGCCAACATCCTTCGAGTTTTCATTCGTAGTTCCTTGAGATTTGCGTAAAGCTTTGTGCTATTTTGTATAAAGTAATATGGTTTCATTTCTCTAATCTGAGTTTTGTACTAAGTGTGATCATAAGAAAACTGACAATCACGCGCAGTGTGATGCTTAGATCAAAAGCTCTAAATCGCAGTGTTCAGTACAACTTGCAGAGCTTGATTCTTCCACACCAAGGGCCTCAACACCATCTAATTGTTTATCTCCGAATTCAAAGACTGTTGCGTTAAGCAGTTCAGTACGAAACATGAATTCACAAAAAATCGTGGGCATTGAATGGAGACATGCTACTGGTGTATTCTGACGAAGAATTGCTATCTTTTTGAGCTTCTACTAATGACTTGGTTCACAAGTCACTTGAATATTTCTAGAGTAAACTTAATTTCATTTTTGGTTTGGGAGTATGGCGACCTCATTCATTTTCTCTTCCTTTGCAAAGTGATTTGGTAATGTCAAAGCAGGTAGGTAGACGTTAGCCTCATATACATATCGCAAGTTGCAGTTGCATGTCGAAAGTAGTCACAATACAATCGCGAACCATTGCTGGCCACAATAGATAGGGCCGTCAATTCCTTCGCTCATCGTCTCGATCATCCCAATACTGATACAAGGTTCCTATCACTGCTGGTTTACAATGAAGAGCCAGCATCCATAGATCTAGATATATGTTGGAGGATGGGTCCTCCATGTGAGCTCTTTATCCACTCTTTCCACTCATGTTTTTCAATGGCATCCAATGAGACCGGGGACTCTTTTTCATCAAAGTATTCTACTGCTCTCGCTATGCGCTCTGTTCAGCTCTTTTCACGGTTTGTTTTACACCAAACTGTTAACAGTTTCATGTTACGACTACTTCATTTTATCGATCTCTCCTTGCTACCTCCAAGACTTTCCTTGCTTTGTCTTCTTTCTTATCCCTTTACTTTAAATATGTGAAAAGTCTGTTGGTACTACAGAACTTCACTATAGAACGAAAAAGCGGGAAAGTGAAAAACCTTTACTTTACGTTTGTTCCTATCATAGTAGACTTTTGAAATAAGATAATGATTATTATATTACATTGTTTAAGCTCGAAAATCCCTTTTGCATGTAAGAATATGTAACAAGATAAAGACAATTTACTTAGATTAACAGCTTCAAGGTGGGAGTGGTCTTCCAATTCCAAGGAGTTGTTTTTGTCTTCAATTAGCCCCGCAAATCGAAATGAGGTTAAATATTTGCAACTTTGCCAATAATGTAGTCTCAGATGGAGGATAAAGTTGATTTTACTTAGTCTCTCTTCAAGCAGAGATAGGTTAGCTCGTCTTTGTTACCTATTCTTGTTTTTCCACCTCATAAGTAAATTTCATCACTTCTAGGCGCCATACAACTACGCTGAATAGCCTGTTATGCATCTCATGGTGATCCTTATCGTTTTTATGTCAACTACACCAGTCACAATTGGTGTTGAGTTCAGTTCTAACAACTCAGTTAATGATGCAGCCCGACGAGCCATTGAGACTTCGGGGGATATTTTAATTGGAGGTCTGTTCCCTGTTCACTCGGGATTAGAACCAAGCCCTTGTACCAACCTCAATCACGAGCGAGGTATTCACCGACTTGAGGCAATGATGTATGCGATTGATTTGATAAATAGAAATACCTCGATTCTGGTGAATTATACTGTTGGCGTCAATGTACGGGATACCTGTGGCGTGGACACACATGCATTGGAAGAATCAGTTCACTTTATTAAAGGTCATGGGAACATTGGTGGCCAGTGTGGATCATCTGATTTGCAGTCAACACTGTTTGGTGTGGTCGGTGCAGCTTCCAGTGGAGTGTCTATACAGGTAGCAAATCTCCTCCGTCTTTTTCAAATTACGCAGATTAGCTACGCATCGACTAGTCCAGATCTAAATGACCGACAGAAGTATGACTACTTTTTTAGGACTGTTCCTCCGGATACTTACCAAGCTCGGGCAATGGTTGATGTTATTAGGTTTTTTAATTGGAGCTCGGTATTTGGACTTTATTCAGAAGGAAACTACGGGACTAAGGGAATGGAAGTGTTTGAGAAACTCGCCAAGACAAATAAGATTTGCATGGTTGTGTCATATAGAATAGATGCAAGCACTAATTTTGAGAACATTTTGAAAAAGATGAACGAGTTTCAGAGCACTCGTGTTGTTGTTTTATTTCTATCAACAAGGGATCTGTCTAACCTCCTGACAACTGTGAAGTTAAAGATTAATTCGTCTACATCCAGTGAGGTCAGAGCTATGTATAAGTTCAAATGGCTAGCTAGCGACTTCTGGGGAACCAAAAGCCATTTTATAACGGAAGGAAAGTTGGAAGATGTTGCAAATGGGGCCATCACTTTAACCCCACAGACGGCGAGAGTGCATGGATTTGAAAACTACTTCAGACACTTAACACCAGAGAACAATAAGAGAAACCCATGGTTCGTACCTTTTTGGGAAGATTATCACAAATGCTCCTTATCAAACACGTCTACACTTGGGATGCCTCCTTGCGCCGGCAACGAGACTCTTCTTCAATACAGCCAGTTTGATGACAAAATCCCATATGTTGTTGATGCTGTATTGTCATTTGCTCACGCTATAAATGAATTGATAGCGAAGTTTTGTGAAAGGGCTGATTGCAATTTATCAAAATTGACTGGCAAAACTCTTCTGAACATGTTGCAAAACAATTTTTCGTTCATTGGCGAACTTGGCTTGTTAAAATTTGACGAGAATGGAAGCACTGTGAGGGAATACGAAATAAATAAGTTTGTTGCGGGTCCTGTTATGCGTTACAAAAGAATTGGCTCGTGGTTTCATAAGTTGAAAGAAATGAGGACAACAACAGATGCTGTTGGCTCTTCATGCTCAGATACTTGTAGAATAGGTCAGATTAAAGTACCGAAAGAAGGCGTCACGTGCTGCTTTACGTGTAGAGATTGCGGAGCAAAGCAGTATGTTGAGGGTGAGTGTCTGCACCTGGATTAACGTGATCATTTTACACCAATCAGGTGGTAGATTTACTGAATGTATGTGGTCACATGATTGAATAGGCCAATGGTATTACGTATAGATGCATAATGAAGACATGTTATTGCATTTGAATTGAGCTGTGATAGGATTATAGAAATCCATTATAGACATGATGTGATTTAATGTGATTTGAGGTGATTTGATATGATAGATTGTGATGTAACATGTTTCTATATGATCTGCTAAGTTGATGTGGTATGATGTGACAAGATGTGATATGATTTGTGATTTGATGAGGTATGATATGAGATGATCTGTTGTGATGTGATATGATATGCAATATGATTTGATTTAATAGTTTGAAGTAATATGACGTAATACGATTTAATTTGATATTATATGATGTTATTTGATAGATGTGATGTGCGATATGATCTGAGGTGATTTATCATCATACCTAGACCCACATTCATCTTTCTGTTTTCCAGGTGAAAGTAGCTGTAAATTTTGCAACAAGTCGGAGATACCTAACGCTACCAGGACCGGATGTAAGCAATTACCGGAAGTGCCTATTGCTGCTTCATGGGTTTTCGTGATGATGACGTTATCAAGCCTCGGAATAATCGCAACGGTTCTTGTTATTCTGATCTTTTTGTATCACAACAACACCGCAGTTGTAAAGGCATCTGGACGAGAGTTATCTTACCCACTTCTTATCGGTATCATTTTGTGTTATACACTCCCGTTCATTTTGCTAGCGGAGCCAACAGATACCACATGCGGAATAATCAGGTTTGGCTTCGGATTCTCCTTTTTCATTTGCTATGCTGCCCTCGTAACGAAAACGAATCGCATCGAAAGAGTGTTCAAGCATCATACTTCGATTCGGTCGGAGAAATTAGTCCTTCTTGGGCCATCATCACAAGTGCTCATTCTCGTTGTCGCTGTTCTCATCGAGGCTCTACTCGCACTCATTGGCTTGTTTATGAAAGCTCCTAGCACTGAAATAAATGTCGATGAAGCCAAAGGACAAAAGTTCAAACTTTGCGTGCTTCCCCTTTACGACACGATCGTAGCTTTTGGTTGTAATATGCTACTGATTGTCTTGTGCACGGTATTTGCGTTTAGAACTCGCAAAGTACCGGCCTGTTTCAACGAGGCGAAATATATCGGTTTCGTTATGTACACAACATGTGTATTGTGGATAGCCTTTGTGACTATCTATTTTGGCCTGAGTTTCAATTATGTTATTATAGCTCTTTGCATGAGTATTTTCCTATCTGCCACAAGTATTCTTGCTGGAGTCTTTGGACCTAAAGTCTACATAATCATATTCAGACCAGGAAGAAATAATCGGTCCAGATCCGGACTCGCAGTTCGACATGTATATAGCAATGAGACATTCTCGGCTGATCTTCCAGGTAAATTTTTTTCATAATTGTTTCAATTTTTATCACTAGCCGCGGTTGTCTGTAATCGAGAATCTATAGCTCGGCGGTGAATGGGCACTTGATATAAACTGGCCGCTTTGCCTTCTGTCCTGCTGGTACTCTCAAATTTACGAATCAGAGGTAGGGCCTGCTTGAACTGATACCTTTTATGATATTATGCAGGCTTATTCGAAAGTTTTTTAACTATGCTCTTGAATTTGACTTTCAGAGATGTCAAGAAAAATGACAACTTTAACGGAGCTCAACGTAGATGTGATGACACAGACTGAAGACTGCACCTAGTCCATTCCACTTGGAGTGCTTGTTTCACCTATTGTTACCAAGAGTCCTTTGAGATACATAAAGCAACTATTGGTTTACCTGGCTGTTTCATGGATCTTTCACCCATAGGAGCTTATTTCCGGACGTGTCTTACTGTTCTCATAGTAGGGCTTTGATAGTGCAATGGAAATGTCAGACCTCTCTGGTTGATCATTCTCTATGCTTTTTAAATTTTGTTTAATTACGAATTCGTAATGTTCATATCTTCTTTTTATTTACCTACAGGATGTGTCACTAAATTGGTCAGATATTATCTTAATTCATAGGTTAAAAATTTTTTGAGTCCTGGTAAAAGAACGACAAATTTGTTTGTATGAAAGCTTGTTGAACCTCCACTTAGCAGAGTTTTTAGAGCCCCTTGCCGTTAGAAAATATTGTTAATAAAGGCTAATATCGTGGAGTTTCTAGATCTCATTACTTATTGTGCCCTCTAGACATGTCAGTTAGGAAACCCCAATACATTCTCGAGATTCTCTTTTTATGTAATATTTTCTTAGTAGCTTATAAGTGACATAATTGGACAATGGTTCACTGCAGCTGCCATGTTATGATCATCTCTTTAATGATTGGCTGTTACTGTTGAACTATATTCCATCGGGATAGCCTCCAACTTCATGTTCAGCGATTGACACCTCTCAGTTATATTCATCCAAGTGTAGTACACGGACCATAGGTCCTATATTATGCCATGTCTTGTAAATTTTATGGTATTGACTTCTGATTTTATTTTTATTTATTGGAAATATATTCCAAGATTATGACTTTTGATGTAAATACCGTAGATCATCGAACTGTTCCCCCTCATATAAGCCCCCACTCAATAAGTATCAAGAAATAAGCCCCCATGGGGCTAATTCAAGGTTTATTGTATATGCCGAATAGTGTACATGTTAGATGGTAACATATGCACAGATGATCACTAACATATATTACAGACCATATTTTGGGGTGAGGGCACTGCATACGGGTAGCCGTTATTCCTCTTGCTTTCTTTACAGGGCAGCCAAGTTAGATTTGAAATCAAAGCTGACATACACTTTACATGCCCTTTGTTTAGGTGTTTGACTCACTAGTACTTGGCTACTTGTTTTTCTGTGTAATGAACGTAGTCCTTTGGTTTGTCCAGAATCCGATCTTGATAGGAATCTCTTTATTAGTCAAAAAGCAGTAAGCATAGTAAACAGTTTTGCTATTGTAAATGACAATTGAAATATATAAAGTATAAGGCAGGATCATCGTGAGGAGATTAGGTTACTATTGAGTAATAGGAAGGAAACTTAGAAAATTACTTTAAGTAATCAATGAGTATCAGGTTTAGCATATAGTGAAATGGTATGCCTCTAGCTGTAAAGATGAGAATACTGACTTGCCCCCACGTTTAGAACAAGATCATGTTTCTACATCTTGCGGTGCAGACCTCTTTAGCATTCACGTGTAAATTAGATAGTCTCTCAAGTATGTAACTGTACCTTTAAGAAGATTCGTAGATTTTTTAAATTTTCAGATTCATCAGATGTAAGTATTACTTTCTCCTATGACTGTTATTGAACCCTGTGTTACAATATTATCCTGTACTCTTTCCACACGAAAGATTCCTCCTTAGCCGGTTTATACTGATATTCTTATTCCGGACCTGTCCTTCTGTAACTTCCAGTCGAAATAAACGCCCCGTTCTCATTGTCATGTATTCAAATGCAACAGGTTTCCGTAAGATTGGTTGCAACATGCTTTTTGTGGGAGTAAGGGAGGAACGGTACAAGCCCTGTTTCTGTCATCATTTCGCAAGAACTGAGATTAGATTTGAAACTAGACTCAAATGCTATGATAGAGAGCTTTTGCGCTAGATTGTAGACTTTCAAAGCGAGTAAATCAAGGAGGGTGCAAACCCAGACGTTGTCATCAACTCGTAACTAAGACCATCAATTGCAGTGTGCATGTGTGGCTCTCGAAGCCCTCAAACGAATTTTGGCTCTTTTTGACCTGACATAGCATTTTGAGGAGCCAGGAGTAGATTCTCGGTCCATGGATTGCATTGAAATGATGCAAAATTTTAGGTAACTTGTGTGATACCTACAATGAGTACCGTAGTTTTACTAGTATGTAAGTAAACACAATTGTATGGGTATATTCTTGTAATTCTTAGAATATATATTACGATGTAATTAATTTTATGGATTGTTTTTAGTATATTTACAATAATCAAGAAGGTCTGTACGTCCTTTTATTCGGTTTTAATTCTCTCGCACCTCACGACCTGCGGGGGAGCTTGAAACGAAGCCTCATCATGACGTATAAGGTTATGAAATTCCCGCCAAAATCTATAAATGTGAAAAATATGTTCATTTCACTATATTGACTTCCAAGATGGCGTACGAGCCCTTCGTTGAAGGGTGGGATTTTGTTGAAACGCTTGGAGAAGGTGCATATGGCGAGTAAGTATGATGAAATTGTTCTATAGATGACCTTATCCGTTGCCTCATTCCCTTTCCCGCGAGAAACCATGCGGACAGTTAGGCCCATCTACGTGCCTTTGCCATTTTACTTTTTAGAGCATATTCAAATTCTAATGTGGAATGAAACATTTTACAGATCTACTTCTTTCTTCTGTGCTGAAAGCTACAGTAATAAGTACATATTTTTTCCCATGATGTTTAGGTGCTAATCTGCAGTAATGACTTACATAATAGTACCGATGTCAATACACTAGAAAGCTCCTTTGTTAGGCAGGCACATAATGTAAGAAAAAGGGAAAGACTATGAAATTCTTCCGATTTTGCTTTACCTCTCGATCATAGGTAGAATCAACAGTATTCCCCAATATCATCTTGGCATACACGATACTTTTTATAAGCAATTTAGGATTTTCATCTGTTCTGAGTTTGCTTATTCACAGATTTCTTTTTCTACGAATATTATATGATTTGCTTTGTTTGAGGTTGAGAGTGACTTTGTAAATGGAAAGATGCTTTTATTTTTGCTAACTAATATTTTTTTAGTTGCTTTTGCTCATATATTTACTTGATAACTTTTCAAATGGAGTTCAGCTACGCATAATAGAGTTATGCATTTGAAGCTCAGTAAGCTCAGTAAGCTAGCTCAGTATTGCAAAAATTCAAAACTGTGATGACAACAGCAAAACATCATAAGTGTTTGATGTGAAGTTTAGCTAACTAAGGGAGTAAAAGCTGATCTATTTTCAACCTGAAATTTCCTGAAATTTCGTGGATTATTCCTCCAATTCAACCACTAGTTTTGTTACCTTTGACAATGTGTAGTAATTTAGCCCTGTGCATGGGTGACACCACCACCACAGACTTGGGGGAGGACAAATAGCAACAAAATGACATAGTAAAAATTTAAATTGCTTTTATATCCCTCCCTCCCTTCGACTTTTCCCTTGCATTTAGACAAACTAAAATAATGGCCCTGGAGAGAACTAGGGGACATCACTGCTCAGCACCCCTTGTGCTGCCTTCACTGACCTTTTGTGGAATCTTTGAGCTTTTTTTTTAACCACAGGTGTCTCATTAGATCTTGTGGAAGACTACTTCATTTGTCACCTTTGCTGTTCCTTTTGTTTCAGGGTGAGGCTAGCTGTGAACCGTTCTACTCAAGAAGCCATTGCTGTCAAAATTGTGAATTCAGATAAATTGGCTGGTAATCATGATAGTCTAAAAAAGGAGGTTTGCAGTTTCTTGTGTTAAACGTTATTGCCTAAGCTGCCTTTTGCAGCCTCAGAAAGTTAGCTTGCAAAATCATTGACAGTGCTCTTTTTAGAATACTACTGGCAGAGTATGCCAACTGGTGTGAAGCTCCAATGAGGGCTGTAGCAATGACACTCTATAAATTCTGTTGTTCTTGAAAATTGTTGGGACAATTCTCCCCTTCCCTTCCCCCCAGGTGTCCTCCACTGATGCTAGGTATGATTGTTGATCAATACAATTTGTTCTTGCTGTTTAGCCTTGATAGTTTCTGAGACATATTATCTTCTATGCAGGTCAAAATAGCATGGGCTAGAGTAGTGGTTCCCAAGCTTTTCAAATTATTTTACATGCCACTCCCCTATTGTGTACTTTTTCAAATCATGGTCTCCTTGGAGGGACAAATTAATGCTATAATTTAAAAACTTTTAGTAAAGGCAGACATAAACATTGATATAGCTAAATAGAACAATAAGTTGAACCTGTGGTCCCCCCTGGAGCCCTTCATTTGATCCCCCAAGGGACTGTGGACTCCAGTTTGGGAACCACTGGGCAAGAGTTTCAAATAGTAAAATTTATATCTTGTTTAGTTCTTTGATTGTTTTTCAATTAGACGTTTGGGGATATTGTAATGTCATCTATGCTATACACTTTACAGAAACATTTCTGTCTAATAAATTCATTGTCTGTTATCATCTAGCTTATATTCTTTGTTTATAAACATTGAACTTTGTTTATAATCTTTGTTTATATTCTTTCTTTATATTCCCTGTCAGAATCTTCTCTATAGGAGGCAGACAGTATCTGGTAGATAGATAGATAAACTTTCTTTCCACCAGCATGCACTCATAAATCAATTTTGTTCTTATCAATCCATGCTTTACAGGCCTATCAAAGTAGACATTTTATGTCTTGAAAGTCTCTGAAAATGACATGAAAGACCTTTTTTCACCCTCATTACTTCAGGTCTGCATTCACAAAATGCTACAAGATTCACATATAATAAAGTTTTATGGCCAGAGAGCGGAGGGGCCCAGAATTTACCTTTTCCTTGAATATGCACCTGGTGGAGAATTGTTTGATAGAATTGGTTAGTTTTCATGTTACTTAAATTGTAAACTCTCATGTTAGCATTATTTGCAGCTTCAAATATGATTAAGTACCTGTTGGTAAACATGCTTCTATTAACATTTTGTTGCAAATCAGCAAAGTTTGTATGTATTATGGGTTGTACATAATGAAGAAGGCAATGCCATCAATGTGCAGTGGAGTAAGTTGATTCTAAGTGTTAGATTACCAGTTGCCTTTGGGTTCTTTGAAGCAGATATTTCAATTCTATCAGCCTTTGTAGTTGCTTGTATCTTTTGAAAATAGTATTCAATGGAAAATTGTTATTAACTTTTGCATTATTCTCCCATTAGCAATAGATTGAAGAAGGGAATAAGTTTAAGAAGAAAGAAGTTTAAGAAGAATGTTGCCTATAATTTTGGTAGTGGTAGTTGTGTTAGAAACATTATGACACTTTTTCAAGGCCACTTCTTTAATTGTTGTTGTTTTAGAACCTGATGTTGGTATGCCACAAGCAGAGGCTCATAAATATTTCCATGAATTGATTTATGGTATTGTGAGTAGATGGTGATTGAACTTTTAAATGAGACTGATTGTTTTTGGTAACTTTGCTTTAATTTAATCTTGCAAAGTAACAAAGATGATGATGATAATAATGATGATGATGATGATGATTATGATGATGATGATGATGATTCAGTAAAATCCCTTGGCTAGCCCATGGTTGGAGACCTCCTCGTGGTGGCAAGCAGGCACAGAGAGACACTGCCCTTAAGTTGATAGTGATTCATTTCGCAAAGATTCAGAATTGGAGCAGATGTTGACGACCTGTGGCAAACTGTCCAACTAGGCCCCTTCCATGAAAGTCAGGCACAGCAGCTTCAAGCTGCAGCTCTGATAAGTAACTGTTGGGGTAACAGAGTGAGTTGAGTGTAGCCGACTCAATAAACTCTTCTAAACAATTTGAAGGCGACACTGACCTCAGGGTCAGCCTAGGCCCCATAAGGGGCGTACAGGAAAAGAGGAGAGAGGTAAAATCCCTTGTGATCCCCTCCATGCATGACCTTCTATTATCATTATAAGTATTCAGTTTCTGTACCAAGTTGTGCATTGCATAAGCTGTGCATTGAAATTTGAAAGCAGCCAACTGTCATTTCTTCATAGGAGTATTTACATTCTAAAGGTGTGACTCACAGAGATATCAAGCCAGAAAACCTTCTCCTTGATATCAATGGTAGATATTGAAAATTATGACTTTGTTTGCCTATTTGAAATCTATATTTATTTAACTTTACCATGTGGCATCAGCTGTAAGCTCCAGCAAATTTGATAATAATTGAATTGTTCAATTAGCAACAGAAATGCTTAAATTATTAGAAAGTTACATTTGACTGTATATATATATATATATATATATATATATATATATATATATATATATATATATATATATATATATATATATATATATATATATATATTTATATGTTGTTTATATATTTATATTTATATGATTTATTGTAATGTAAGATTTTGTGTATTGGGACAAGGCAGTATGTAGAAATTAGCATGGTAATGAATAGCTTTTTGATACATTGCTGTTTGTTGTTAAACCATGTAATGAATGTGATCTTTCTTAGGAAACCTGAAGATAACTGATTTTGGTCTAGCAACAGTTTTCAGATACAAGGAGAAGGAGCGGCTGTTAGATCGATGCTGTGGTACACCACCATATGTTGCTCCAGAGGTCTGCTTCTTTCCTACAACATTTACATACATAGAGCTGCCCAGTTTTGCCTTTTTAAAAGGCTTCAGTCATTTTGTTTTGCTGCAAGGTTCAAATGGCTGGTGTTTCGAATTTCATGCTAATTCACCTAGTGCTGTTAGCTCAAAGTTAAATTCTTGGCCTTTAGATTTGTATTATGCAAGTTTTTCGTTGATTTTTGGCCTATTTAGCTTGATTTTAATATATGCATATCACGGCCTTTCAGGTGCTATCCAAGAAGCAGTACAGGGCAGAGCCTGCGGATATCTTTTCATGTGGTATCGTCCTGACTGCAATGCTTGCTGGAGGTATGTCTGCCTGCCTTAGTAATTAACAATCTTTTTCAGATGTCCTTGTATTAAAGGAGTATTTTAAGAGTAGTGATAAGTGAAGCTTCTTCTTCTTCTTCTACTGGCTTATCCCACTTTAAGTGGGGACGCCGGTGTGGATCCGCCGTCTCCAGTTCGGCCTGTCCAGGGCCTCCGTCTCCATCACGCCAGCCACCCTTAAATCCTCCCTAACACAGTCCATCCAACGCCGCTTTGGCCGGCCTCTTCCCCTCGTGATAAGTGAAGCTAAAGATGCATAAAGAGATTCAGAACTTAAGTATTAGTCCAGCTAGTTAGCTTGGAAATGAGAGTATGGACGGGCTTTTTGCAGGGCGATGAATCAATAATTCCTTGCAAGGAATTGTTGATTCGTTATGAGATTACGACTATAACTGGCAGCTAATAGGCATTTTGTCACTTGACACGTGACTGGCTATTCGTTAATTTTTGTTTCATCTGATTTGCGATTGGCAATTTGTTGATCATTATGAAAACTGATTGGCAGTTTGTTGATCGTTCATATGCTAGTCTTTGTCGATCAATACTGTATGGAAAGATAACTAAATAGCTTTTTAACAAACATCTTCTACTCAACCCTATTTTTGCATGGAATGGCTACTAATATAACTCTAAAGGGAAATGTTTCCTGTCTAGACAACATCCTCTTTTAGTTGGTAGGGATAGTTTACCACAAAAATTGTTTTGATTGAGTTTTATCCCACCCAACCCAGCTTGTTTTTACCAACACCTCGAGACACTGGTTCAAATAACCCTATCTTTCGTAAAACAGTTTTTTTTCGTTTACCATCCCCAGTTGATTGTCCGCAAAGAGTTGGCTATTAGTATCCGATAGATCTCTGCATCCTTCAGAATAGCAACGCTTGTGTTCTTCAATGATGTTCTTTTTTTCATATTGACTTCAGAGCTTCCATGGGACGAGCCCAGCATAAGATGTAAAGAATATGTTGACTGGCAAGAAAATCGTTGCTGCAATAGCCCTTGGGGCAAAATCAATACCATTCCACTCGGTAATTCTTTCCATTTTTGTTGTAGACTTTCTTATAGTGTCATGTCGTGTCATGTCGTGTCCTGCCCTGCCCTGTGTCGCGTGCTGTAGTGTTGGTATAATCAGATTTCATGGTCTTTTGTACATGTTTACGTTCGTGCGTGTGTATAAAGATGAACATAGTTTGAATTTTTTTAACTATTTTTATGTTTAGGAGATGCCCTCCACAGTTTACGACCTTTTCACGACATTTCTAATTTTACATCCAAACAGGAGCAATTCATTTGATTTTTGACTTTGTTTAAACCGGTGTGCAAAAAGGTTACTGGTTACTTTTTATTTCATTCAGTCAACATACATAGACAAAATATGTTGCGGCTGATGTTATCTTATTTAACGGTCATGTTTGGTTTTCAATATTATTAGTTGGTATCGTCTGATATGAGAATTACATTGATTAGTACTAGTAAATGAAACTTATCGCGAATTTCTGTAACCTAATTTACTTTGAATGGGTCGCTAGTAACCCAATCAGTGCCAATTTTAGAGTGGTCTTGGCCGCTGCTGATATTGGCCTTGGATTGGAATATCAAACAACGGTCTTAGCTAAACAAAGTTAATAGCGTTATATGGAGTAATGAGGATGTTTCTACAAATCAAATCTTGAAAATATTGTCGGCCATAGTTACTTATGCCTTCTTTGGTAGCCTGACAAAAATATTTATTAGCTAAATTGTTGTTGTGATTCGTTCTTATCGGGTCCATTGAGTTTCATAGGTTTTTGTTCAATTCGTATAGAAAGAGCCTAGATAGTTGTCTAGATAGTTGCCCATGTTAGAGAACCTCTAAACTAGGCAATGCCTCCATTAGCGATGCATTTATTATGACCAGTGTGCAATGTTGTTTGTTCTTTGTAGAAGCCTGGGTATGCTAGTGACCGCCAGGAAAGTATTCAGCTTGGGCCTTCATGAAGCTTGCATGCTATTGACAACTATGGAGACATCGTGTTGAATTGCAGATAATTGTTGAATTATTGTGTATTGACAGCCTAGATTGCTTGCGAGAAGAGCAACTGTTACGGCATGGTTCATAGTCTGGGTTTGGGAGCAATGCTCAAAGCAAGGGCTAGGAGACAATGCTCAGGGACGGGTTAGGCAAGACTATGGGCAAAGTGCAGGGCGATGATTAGAACTAAGTTGTTATGTTTGTTTTGTCGATTTATATTGCTTGCTGAAAAATGCAGTATAATGAAGTTGAGGCATGATTTATTTTGTTGTGTTATTGATAACGAGCCCTCCATCAATTTCAGCATTGCTAAAGCGAATTCTACAGCCAGACCCTCAGAAACGATATACTATTCCTCAAATCAAGAAAGATAAATGGTTTGTAAGGTATGTTCATCTTTCTTACGTTTCATTCTTCTTTCGTCAACTTTGCTCTATTTAAAAGAAACTTTCCCTACATTTCATGGAGATTATTGTCTGATGCGTTCCTTGTCGGACAATCAGGTCTGTAGACAATAACGCTGTGCAGTTATTGAACCATTCTACTCTTCAAAAGTGTATTCACACCATCTTTGTACCAAAGTTCCTTTAATTGAGATATCAGCTGTGATATCAGTAGCAATCACTAGTCAATCACTAATCATTGTTGATTATGTTTAGTCTGTGACGCGAAGTGGCGTTGCTCACATTAAAAGCGAAACTTAAAGGTGTGGTCTGAATACCTGTCTGAACAGCTTCGCCTGATATTCGCTATTTTAAGCAAAATATGCTGTGATAAATTTTCCTACCAAATATGTACTGTATGTTCAGATATTTTGTATCTTTTGCTACTCTCACTCTCTGTCTTTCTCTCTCTCTCCCAATATTTGAAATACCTTCTCATATAACTTCGCTTGGTTATTTCACCGGTAATGAAAGTATTATGTTCCTAATTCTCTCATGACTCTGCTGTTAGACACTATCTGAATTATGTTATTTTCGATGTGTTGTTGGCATTTGAAAATTTCTCCAATCCTAAGGACAGTCTCGTTATCAAGCATTATTTATTTTATTTTATCTACTTTCAGTACTCTCAATTTGGGTAAGAACTAGTAGAGTTTAAGTATGATTTAATTTTTCTTCCTTTCTTCCAGATCGCTTAGTTCATTGAAATGCAAAAGTCCCAGAGAAGGTTAGTTTTCTATTTGTTGGTTTGCTTTTTCAGGCTATTTTGAAATTGGGTCGAAACGACCTACGATTCAATTGGCTTGCCCAATCATCCAAGCATTATGTCATGTGATGCATGAAACATGCAAGCAATTTTTAGGAATCAGATTTATTCATTAATATAATTGATCAATCAATCAATCAATCATTTCATCACTTATTTTATCAGATGTCAATCGTTGAAATCTTCTCATTATCATTTCCATAGAACTTCATTCATTCCAAGAACTTGTCAACTATGAAACGTCTTGCCTTCCTCTTCCCTTCTTCATGATTGGCTCATTGATTTAATCAATTCATCAGCAATCCATTGCTCTTTTCCAGGCCTTTCAGGTTGCACGCCACCTGCATTGCAATGCTCTCAGGGACTGAAACGTCACAGATCAGATAAAGATACTACACCAGTTTCGAAAAGATCATGGTAATATATCTACAATTGTATAGTGATACCAATAAGGTAACACAAACAGAATATATGAGACGAAAACATCATAAGTTTACACACCGCCATGTTTTTAGGTAAACACATTTACGACATAGGTACATTGTGGGGGCTCGAAAGAAGCTAAGTGACCAGTCGATATTAAATTACAGTTTTCGGTATTGTTGCACATGATCAAGCAAAGTTACACGTGGTCAAGTGATGACACACATGACCAAGTGATGTCAAAAATGATTGAGCTGTTCTCACTGATATCAATTTTGTTTACTTGTCGTATTTTTGTTGATTTTCTTCCTCTTGTAGTTTTTTTTCATCACATAAACACTTCATCCAAACTGTCACATTACAGTTGGCGTTCTCCCACATTAAAAAACTTTATCAAAGATTGCTTAAAACACGATATTTGTTTGAGACATCTTACAGAAGATATTATCAACATTTACATGTTAAATGACATTTATTTTAAGAGAAATTTTATCCCATAAGATTATGCTCGACAGTGTCACAAACCATTTTATGTCGATGACTTCATTTACACCCACATGATGCCATAAGAGCGATGTGATCTTTTGATGCGAGTGCCGCCGTATGGTCTGGTATTATTAGTAATCCATTGAATGAAACCATACGCTTTGTTATTTGCCTATATTTTTATTTCAGTTCTAGGATATCCAGTACCCAACCGGAACCTGGTTCCAGCTATTATGGTTACGGGAGTGACGATGATAACGAGAATGAAACTAGAAATGAATGGACGAATGTTTGTTTCTCACAGCCTGTACACATGGAAGACTTGTTACTTAGTCAAACTCAATCCACGCCTGGATCTTCTCAGGTACTCGCCATAGCTAGTTGTATTTCTACACTTTACCGATTGAGCTTCTTGCACGAATGTTATGTAATCTGCGCAATTGGGAAATGACGGGATACTTGCCAGAGGTGATCATTTTAAGTGGTGTACCTGGAAGATAGATAATAATTATTCAATAATCAGTCATATTTTTGTAAGCTTGGCCTAGCAGTTTTGTCGCGTTTGTTTACACAAGCTGTAAAAGCGTTTGAACTTCCTTTCAGCTGTTCAAAGAGTCGGTATCTCCCGTTGTTGCGTTCGTTTTCACTTTCAAAAGGCATCCCATTCTCAGAAAATATCTTGATTTCCTGTTCCGTCACAATGTGATGTTTGTTTTTGCAGAATCCAATTCATCATCTTGCTAAACGCATGACAAGATTCAAAGTTTCAAAGTGTTGTGATGAGTTCGCAAAGATGTTGATTAGCGTTCTCAAGGGAATGAAGTATAATTACAAATCGCTAACACATGGTCAAGTATGCTTTCTAGCTCGTTATTTGTGGAACAAATCGATGTTAAGTTAGTAATTTGATGAGATGTTTCATTATCGCCATTATTACCGCTATCATCATTGCCCTATCACTTAGCATTATCATCGCAATCATACAATCAGTGGGATCATGATCGTGATTGTCATGATCTTGCCTTTCTCATTATTAAGACATACGTCTTGAGTAAAATTAACTATTTTACCTTGAAATTCACAAGCAATTTGCCTTTTCTTTGCAGTTCTCAGTATCAACAATAGATAGACGAAAGAATCAGCTGTCATTCCGGATCAACTTAATTGAAATGAACAAGAAACCACTACTCGTCGATTTTAGGCATTGCAAGGTATCATTATCTGCACATAAAAATATGCTTATTTGTTGTAAGAATGTTTACTTTGTATCACTTAGTAACAAATACCATCGTTAACACATTTCCTTTGCGACACATTTGCAAATTGCTGGATTATGCACACACACACACACACACACACACATATATATATATATATATATATATATATATATATATATATATATATATATATATATATATATATATATATATATATATATATATATATATATATATATATATATATATTTATATATATATTTATATATATAAAAGTATGTATGTGTGTTTGCGACTTTATCATGAAGCTCTGTCACGGGATCCACCTGAAATGTTATTTTCTCATCAGCTCCCCACCCTTTGAAGTCATTGATACCCTCACAGGATTTCCGTTAATGCAATGTCCTCTTTTGTTTAGGGTGATGGTATAGAGTTTAAGAGACAGTTCAAATTGCTTAGAGAAAAACTATCAAAGTATATTGTCAGATGAGGAAATTTATAATCATAGCAATGGAAGGAGCCAAGACTAGACGATCAAGGATAGAGAGGAGAACTTTTGTCACCAATATATTATATTTTAGACTGTTGTGTTATACTGTTGTATTTGAAATAAAATTATTGAAGACATAATTTATGGGAGAAGTAGCCGAGTGATTTAGTGCAGTTTCATCCATCTTGATAGAAACATGAAATTTCTGATGTTCTGTGAACAGTGTTAGATGATGGTGCTTGTTCGGAAATATTACCAATATATTGTTCGGTTGTTGGCCTCCATTTTTCATTGAAATATTTTTCATTTTTCATTTTTATCTTCACTATACCATCATCGTTTGATCATGTAGAATATTTTGCTGCTTGATAACCACGAGGGTATTGTTCAAGCAATATATGTCCAAGTGTAGCTTTGAACAATATTCCAATGTTTTGTCACTTTTGCGCTTTTTGTTAAAGTTATGAACCCTACTTTTCTATGGCAATTGCTCAGATTGCTTCCAGCTTTCTTACCATTTTGGATTGGCCTTGTTGTGACATCAATCTTTATAGCAAGATACAACCAAATTTCAAAATAAAGCCAATGAGGTTTTTTACCGATAATTCATTATCCTTGATGTAGTTTATACAAAACTTCGAAACTGTAAGTCTTCTACGGCTTCTTCTAACATGCATTTTATGTTACACTGTTTAGTTTTCAATCTAGTTTAGTTCACTTACTATGTGCTCTTGCATTTATTGTAATGTAGTGTAGAAGTAGCTTTAGTGTTTTATAGATATCCCATGTTTATAATTATTATTATCTTCATTCTTATAATATTATTTATAGAAACTTTATTAATATACAGAAGTATGAATGTATGTAAAGGTAGCTGAAGGTTTCGCATATGAACGGATGAAACCAGCATTACAAAATAAACGTTCTCATTTATGATTATATGTGTAAGTGGTTTTTTATGTACATGTGAGATCAATAGAGTTCATTGTGTCTAAGTAGATCCATGTCAGTGAGGAGGGCTTATAGTAACTTATCTCTATCTTTTCGGGTACCCTATCCATAGATGGCGTATGCGATCGGCATCACCTCCCGTTTTTTCCCGTCTAGGGTGTAGAGGTGTCCCATCCCCCAGACAAAATTCTTATCGAAAAGTCAGCAAGTGTAACGTTTCTGTCAGCAGCTTGGTTGACTGTTTGATATTCTAGGAGACCATGAGGAAGAAGTAGGAATATGAATATAAGTGAATTATATAGCAAATATGAATTTAAGTGGATGTTCTACAATCATGGCAGCCAAGCGAATTGTTGGTAATAGTATAATGAAGGCCCTACATCCCACTCCACCCCACGACCAAACCCAATGTTTACGTGGAATATGAAACGAAGTAAATGATACAAACTAAAATTGGGTGCGAAGGAATTGGCCTCGTTGTGTTTCTGACAACACCATCAAAATGGCGACTTCTCAATGACATCGTACAGCTGTAAACGGTAAGACTGGCAAAAAGTATTTGACTAGGACAGTAGCAATGTGTCTTTCCAGACAGGTTGCAGATTTCGTTGCCTGAGAAGTACGGTTATAAAGCCACTCCTATCTTCAGGATGGAATGTTGAAATTTTAGCCACTACAAAAGTTCCCAGAACTGCCGCATTTCTCAGCGCTGCTTTGTCGTTTTAATACATACATTTATCTACTAGTCTAGAATTTTTCCTACTAAGCCTAAAATTTCTTTGCAGAACATTTATCGCATTGCAATTCCTGCTCTGCTGCTTTATGGCTGGTTTTGAAGAAGAGGAGGAAGGGAAGTCATCGTGGTTTTAATGACAACGTATAGTGAGGCAATGAATAACAGAATTATTTTGGTTGAACCAAAGCAGCTGACAATTTCGAGGTATTTTCAATAGATGCTTTCATGCTCATAGGTATATGAGTTTTAGGGAGCTCACAAGGCATAGGACATAATACTTAAATATAGGCCAATGTACAGTATGTATGTGAAAGAGAAGAGCATTTTCTGCAAATTTGTTGCTATCATATAATCATATATGGATGTACAGTTCCCTGTGCCATAATTGTATACATGTATGCCTCGTAGCCCCCTGTTTCCCCCCACCTGTATACTTTCATTTCAGTAAGGGGAAGTTCATTCTTAGGTGAATTCTGATGCATTTGAAGGTTGGGTAGATTCAAGATATTTTACCAGCTGCAAGTGTTTGTAATCAATTGCAAGTATTACTTTCACCAAGTAGTTGCTCATATGCAGTTGGAAGCAGCCAAACTACTAGTGCAGGGAATATTTTTCCTGCACATCACAAAGAATGCAGGCTGGCTTGTTTATACATCCAAGATATCATAGACTACTGTCAGACTCTGTGCCATGTGTTGGACAGTAGAAGTATCTCTGATATCCAACTTAGCTAAGTTATAGACTAGCTACTTTTAGCGATTTCGTCATAGACATTAAAAATGTGTTAATTCATTTGATATTTTGTATAACTTATGTAGTTGTCATATTTGATAATCTTAATGTACTTAACAGATCAACACAGTTTTTAAAGTCAGTGAGTTGTAGCATCTGAGCTCTGTTTTGTATCCATTGGAGCCATTTTGGTGTTTTTCTTTACAGAATTGCACATGATTTTGGAAAGAGTCCAGATAGAAATGCTCCTAAGGAGGCGCAAGGTAATTTCTCTCTTGAGGATTTTACTTTCTAGATTTCTTACCAGTCTGTAGAGTTGGCAGAACTTAAAAAGATCTTGTATGTGCAAGAGATTTTCTGTATGCACAATAATGACTTATTACTTTCAGGGGATATCTCTGCATGAACTTTCACAGCATTTTCTTTTTCTTATAATTTCCCCCTCTTTATAGCTGTATTTACATGATTAATAAGCAATGCTTTAGCTATTGCATTGAGCCTATAGGAACGTGAGTTTGTGCTTCCTATAGACTGCTATGCTCGTTCAGTGCCTTCATTGATCCGTTGTTGGTGAGTATCAGATTTAACGTGCTGAGAACACGGAGGCAGAGAGAGGAGACGATGTTGTTGACTGTACCCTGACTCTACTCTGACTGACTTTACAACATAGATTACATGGATATATACAGAAATAACGTGATCTAAAATTAACTGAACTACAACTATATAAGCAAGTTAGCGGAAGGGCTGGTTAGGTGTGAAGTAGAGATGAATAGAACTAAACAAAGGAGATGGCAAGATGATACAACATAGTAGATGCTTGTTTGTGTAGAATTGAAAGTGTGAATAAATAACTGGCAAGATTTGCAGATGAATGTGAATGAATGGATGAGAAGGAAAAAATGCAATTGGATAAGAAATAGCCTAAGTTACAATGTTTACATTTCACGACAAGCCTCACATGGTGTATGCAATAGCGTATTGAGTTCATGGTCTCACTTCCAAAGATCCTAAGGGTATTTGTAGCTTATAAGCTCTGCTTGTTTGTTCATATTTGTATAGTTATTTTTCTCACAACTTGAGTTAGAAGTTTTCCCTGAGCGAAGTTTTCCCTGAGCTTTTACAGTGCCATTTGCCATATGTTTGCAGCTATAACACCCTGCATATTTGCCTGCAATTATGCATTAATTTCTTTAGGCCACATTCACTGCATGATGTTGCACCACAAAGTTCTGCCTTCTTCTCTGACCTGTTTTTGTGTTTAACTGGTCTTCTATAGATCATTGCCTACCTGTAGAGTAATTTTTGTGCTAACATAATTGCCCTGTAGATCCTTGCTTGCCTAGAAAGTATGTAAAATTTTAAACTTTACTCTTAGACAATGGGGAAGTTGCTCTCATCAGATCTGCTGGTGATGGAATGGAATTTGAAAATACCACAGAATCACCTTCAGGCCTATCAAAATGGCATCCATCAGTGATTAGACCAAAGCCATTAGCAACATCTACACCATCAAATAGCAGAAGAAGAGAGAAGCAACTTGATTCATCCAAGACCACTAAAGGAGGAATGGGACAAGTTAAGAAATCTAGCTTTAAAAGTCAGATAGTTGAGGAAAAAATTTCAGAAATGTCTAATCTTGAACTTTCAAAGCAGTTAGAAGAATTAAAGTTGAGGCTGGATGCCCTTGAACAGGCAAAAGAAAAGCTAATTGAAGAAAAGATGAAGGTTTCAAATCAATTAGGGGTTCAAACTCAGGTATGGTTTTCTTGTAATGTGCTGTTACCAGTTGATTACCCAAGATAATGAACATATGTAGTGTTCTATTGGTCTTGTAGAAATTGTGTAAAAGATAAGCATGGGTACTATGCTGAAAACTCATTTCAATCTTGATGTATTCATTTTTTAATATGCAGTTGGTTGTAGTCCGAATATTATGCATTTTACACATTCTAAGAGAAATGGAATATGCTAAGGGATGAACCTCAACAGCAAAGGTTTGATAGGTCAACTTGAAAATAGTACAAGTGGTTACTTACTAATTAATGATGTATGATATTAATGAATAATAAATGGGATTGGATAGCTGCTTTTGGTCATTAAAACTGCTGGTATAATGGAGTTAAGTTATCCAGTTAGTTTATAGTTGTAGCCCTTTTGTTTTTCTAAACGTTTGGTATGATTTCATTTTACTGTAATGAGAGATCATAAGTTGTCAGTAAGAGACAAAAGAAGTTTGATATTCATGGTATCACATTTTGGTATCATATTTCACACATAAATTATTAGGGAATGTTCATTTTTGTGTTCTTCAATTTGTAGCTGTAGTTGATGCATGCTGTGAAAAATCAACATTTTAAACATGGATTGATTTCTCTTAATTGAAGTTTTCCTTTGTTATAGTTCTATCTTGTTTATTGCAGTTCTGTTTTGTTTTGTTTTGTTTTGTTTTTCACTTTTGTTTATTGACATTTTGTCTCATTTTATCAATAGGTGAACTCAGAATTGAAGACCCTTCTTGTTGCTTCAGTAGGTGAAGATCTGGAGGAAAGGTACTATAGTTTTTGAAGTAGACACTGCTAGTGTTAACAGATCTGCTGAGTGATGTCTTGACGTCATATTGGCATCACTATCGGGCTATGTATTGAGACACTTTTTCATTATACATATAAGAAGAAGCACTGGGGGTCTAATCACCAAAGGTTTTTGCAGCATGTCATATAAGATCCCAGTTTGCCTATTCCTCTGTATGTAGCCATTTTGTTTTGTTATTTAGCTTGATAGTGATGCTAGAATGACATCAGAATGTCTCTCGACAATGAATCTCAGGATGACGATGACAGTAAACAAGTATTTTCTACCAGATTTATTCATATTATAATGACATTCCACCATGTTAGGATAATCCACTTTAAAGACGAACAAAGGCTATGCCTAAGAGATTCATGAATTTACGAATGTTTTGGATCTTACAAAGATCCATGATGATCACTACGTGCAACAAAAAGACTGTTCATATTGGAAACTGTTAAGAGTTGAAAAGATCTAGAGCATATTTTCACATGCTAGATTGGCTCTTTGCAAGACGAGAAACAACTCCTTTACGTGATTATATAGCGTTTTCCCTACCCCTTTCGTCGTAGATGGGAATAATCGCTGAGAAAATTTGTGAATAATTGTTGTATTGTTGGACTATTTGTTATTCAGACAATAGAGGCGTTTTTGGAACAAAATTGACGATTCGTTGATAGGTTTTCATTGTTTTTTCAGTCTTCAATATATTGTGAAACTTCAAATAATGTTTCCTTTTCATGGCATGATTTAATTTCATCACCCAGGCTTGAGAAGATGTCCATGAGGCACGCATTGACGGAGAGGCAGTTGACTAGGCTACAAAGTCAACTCGATGAAACACGCGAAGAATTAGAAATTGCTTCGATCCAATCTGATGTTTGGCGTAGCAAATTTCTAGCGAGCAAGTATGTGACGTGTCTAAGAAATTTTATCGTATTGTATTTTACATTTCTAAGGAATTTCGGCATTTTGTTGAGATCTTATAAAAGAGATTAGTGTAGATGACTTATTTTGTAAAGGATAATGGTATCATATTCTGATGAAAAGGTGGGTTATTTCATTTAGAAATTCTTTATGTGGTAGCCGCATCAATTAATAGGACATATTTTCAGGGAACTGGTGAAAAAGAAGGCAATAAAACATACTAAATTAATACGGAATTACTAGTAATAAGTTAATTTAGAATTCATCAAGAAGTTTTTAAAAATATATGAAGAGGTACATTGCTTGACCTCACCAAAAGCCTTTCAGCTTTTATTATTTTCTGTGTGCTCAAGCCACCATTACTCTGGCACAGGGTCCTTGCCATAACTTAGCTGGCTCTGTTTCAATGCAAAATTCCTCTGTTCATTATGCACTGTCTATATTTCATTACTATTTACCTCATTTTAGTATCATTCAGTCTTGTATTTATTCATTATTAAATTTTTAGCTCTCATTTTGTTGTCTTCTTTTTCTCTGTGACTTTCTCCTCTTGTTTTACCACTGCGATTATTTAGCATATGATAAATGCCTCTCTTTCATCCCATTGCCTCACACGACGTAATGCCGCTCTTTCGTTCTACTGCCTCACATATCCTATTTCACCATATGCATGTCTTATTTCCATTTCTTTCCATTTCCAACCTCTTGATTTTGATTACATATTGGCCTTCCTACGTTAAAGAGTTATGTCAGATGAGCTTGCAAGCTGGAAGGCATTGACAGACTCCAGATACAGAGAATCAAATGCAGCACTAGAGACTCTGCTGGAGGAGCACAGACAATTGGCTACAACGATCGCTTCAGCAAACAGGTATTCGCAATAGCTATAAGTCCCAACGAAATTTGATCACAGAATCATTGCCCGTGATTACTTTCAATTTATTGCAACCTCCGTTCAAATCCTATTCCATTAATTTCTTATTTTCATATATATATATATATATATATATATATATATATATATATATATATATATATATATATATATATATATATATATATATATATATATATATATATATATATATATATTGGTGATTTTCTATATTCCTAATCATTATCATTTATTCTTTAGTTCATCATCATGTTATACTTTTGCATACTTATCATAATTTGATCTTTTCACCATCATTTAGCTATTTTCCATCATTTCCCATTCTATCAGTTTGAACTTTGTTTTTTCTCTTGCACCTTTTTTTATCTCTTAAATATTTATTTCACGTTTTGTATTTTCCTTTGTAACTGATGGTATTTTTCTTGTGCCAGCTAATTTCTTCAGCATTGACGTTCTCATTTCTTCTTTATTAATCATCCAGTTTTCTCTTTATTTCATTTTAGGTTTTTGCTAAAGCTTTCCAAACTAACAGACTGCTATCGTGAAGATGAATCCTCGTCTGGATACTCTTCTATTGACCTCGCTATCATGAATCATAGCCTTGCAAAGACATTAACTGAAAAAATGATCTCCCATGAGTTTGGTCTGAGAACTTCTACAAAAGCATCTCATCCACCTTCGAAGTGTCTTAGTCTGTCAGAGGAGCTGCAACCAACTCTTTCCTTAGGTGAAAAAAGAGCCTCTAAGGTATCTTAAATATTTACTGCATCTTTTTACAATGGAACTAATTACCAGTTCTGGCCTTTTTAGGGTTTGTTGCTGAAATATTTATGCATAAGAGAGCTTCCTAAATTACTTGGCTACTGTAGGCACTGAGGTCTCCAGGTTGGATTAGTAATACAGGCCGGTTGGTTTATTATTCCGAAGTAAACAGAATGTTGTAGACAGTGGTATTTCATACAAAAATAACTGTTTGTATTTGTTAATTTTCGCTTCGAAAACGTCACATTGTTGAGTTTGTTGTTTTGATAGGGATTTAATATTATATTTGTTACATTTGAACAGTGCTCTTCAGCCAGAATTGCGTTAAAGATTTCTTTACACTGCCATGTAGATAATAGAAGATCAGAGTGTATATAGATTATGCATGAGTTCTGTTGTGGCCGGTTAATCGGGGGAAGGTTAAGAGAGAAATTGATAATGGAGGTGTGATTTTATGCATGGCCCCTTGAACAGCAATGCCTCTTATCTTATGGTATTACCGTTGTTACAGAATTCAAAATGAAAAATATTTGGAACTGTCTGAATGAATGAATGAATGAATGAATGAATGAATGAATGAAGGAATGAATGAATGAATGAAATATGGATTGAGCCATATAGTGTGTAATATTGCAATTGTATAGTTCCTTTGCATGAAAGAGGCAATTTGATATTTTTCACTATTTGGCTCATTATAAGACAAGTGCGACTCAACGCCAAACAGATTGTCATCTCTGCTCCCTCGCAGTGACTTTTGGATGTAGCCTGCATATTTACAGCTTTTGCCCTTTCGTTTACTTTCTTTGTATCAGTAACTCAAATATCCTATAGCAATTCCATGATTTCTTATACCACTCCCTTCTGTCTATCTCTACAGGCGATCGATGAAGCGAAAACTGAAGACACTCATGCTGACAGAAGAAAAAAGGACTTTTTGGCACATAGCCGGATAAGCCAGATACTGGCTACGAGGTACCCAATGACTTGTTTAACGTGCAAAGGTTGTAAAGGGCCTTTTAAAACTATGTGATTTCCATTTCGATGATAGTGTAAAGGAATACGCGGGCAAAGATTTGATGTGTGGTTCTGCAGGATGGCTGTTGAGCAAGTATCTTCATTGATTGTATTGGACGAAGCACAGAATGTGAGAGCAACTTGAGAGTTAGAAGGTATGGGAGTAATTATTGGTGAATAAATGTATTGATCCGTGAAATGGGGTGATAAGTATTTATTATAGCAAATGAAGGAAGAAACAAAATATTGTGTAAGTTATAAATTGGATGAACTAGTAAATGAAGGAATGAAGTTAAGAGGGGAAAGTGCTTGGGAAGATGCAGCAAATGATGAAAACTTTTTTCGATGTTGGGTAAATTGATGACATGTGAAATAAGCTATTTATTGTATGTAGCAATCTATGGTATTTGAACCATGCGTACTCGTTGACGTTGTAGATATAGAAAGTGTAGTTTTGTGAGAATTTTCAAATGGGAAGCGTATGGCAACTGTCAGTCAATCAGTGAGTCGATTGGTCGGTCAGTCAGTCAATCAAAGCCAAATGACCAGTCGATAACGATTCAATCAAAGTTTATCGTTTGTCTTGTTGTCAGTAGACCCGCCCTTTTCGTGATATCAAACTGATTGAATTGAATAATAGCCTGATTGTTATTGTCTTCTATCGTATATTCAGCTAGCTTTAATGAATATGAATGTCGCGACGTCGATACTGTTGATGCACTGTCAGGCGTTCGCTTTGAATTAATGACAATATGATTGCCGTTAAAATCACAAGTGCGGTCTTGCAAATCTTGTGCATAGCAGCAAGCCTTCGGCTGAGAACAATAGTTTCGAGATTAGTGAATTTGATTCGTTTGCTCTTATGCCACCCAATGAATCAACTTATGTGTAATCACGTGTATGCGACACGCTTCCTACAGCAAATCATGCCAAATTGCCATTTCAAATTGAGGTTATCTGTTTAATTGACAGCCAGAGATTGCTGCTTTGAAAGCCCTTCAACAGACAAACATTTAAAGAGCGAATGCAATAGAACTGCAGCCTCACCAATACTTCCCGTATCTATTTGATTAGGCCACCTGCATCAAATTACAAAAGATACTAATCAGATTCCTTTTATGACTCTCATTTGCAGCGAAATCAATCTTTGATGCGATCAGACACTATGAATGGAAACGTGTTTATCATGCATCTGATTGAGCTTTGGTCAATGTCCTTTACAGATTCGTCTCCTCTGGAGCTTGGAACTATTGTTCCTACGCCTTAATGGTTTTTCTTTCTGTTGCCCAAGCTTCCAGCACGGTTGCAATAATGATCTATTTTTGAATGTTGGTTTCATCAAAAGCAAAAACTTTTATCAAAGATTAATGTTATTCTGCATATGTGGATCAACTCTCCCTTTGTTTTAATATTTCTGTTGTGTATGGTCATACATAAGCCGTTTGGGATATCTGTTAATCTGTTAAATATACAGTACCCATGCTTTTCAATTCACGCTGTTATCTTTCGATTGACGCAGTGTATTTGTCTCTCTAGAGAACAAATATGCTTCAGTTCGACCCAATAAGATTTTCAAGTACTTTTCTGGTTTATAGCATTTTTAGTTTAGCTAGCTAATCCACGAATTCTATCCCACTAATCTCCATTCATCCCAAAAACTTGTAAACTATGGAGCGTCTTACATTTCACTTCCTTTCCAGAGGTGTACAACTTAACACACATGATCTTATCTCCATGACTGCCTACCCTTTCCGTCTTTTTGTTGGCGGTTTTGCTACAGGCCACTGGCTATCTTCTCAACATAACTTACAAAAAGAGAGGAAATTCCTGGGCTATTCTTTAATCAGCATATTACAGATGACATCTCTATAAGTTCTTTCAACATATCGAAGTTCTTCCATTTGGTTCCTTCATAGGCCCTTTTCGTGATAGCGGACGGGCACTATACCGAGAAAGCTAGTTTGAAATGTCTGCTTTTCCGAGCTCCGTGTTTTCTTTGAATCTTCCCTTCAAAGCCAAAAGATAGGCGATAATGATTTTACAGTTAATGGGTGGTTCCCAATATTTGCACTGTGATGGAAAAATAACCTCTAAGGAGGAGTTGATAATTTGCTGCTACACAGAGATATCATTGCTACTCGTTATTAGAATGCTGGTCAAGTCTGAAAGTTAGTTCGTCGTCTTTTTGGCTAGAATACCAACCCCTCGTATAACTTCATTTCTCTAGCAGCATTGCTATGGCAGATCTCGTTTGTTTTTCCTTTGTGGGTTGATTCCGTTTCGCTCATTTCTACGGCAATCCTATACTGAAAATGAGCTGAGAAAGCAAAAACCTCTCAAAAGGAGACATATGGAAATGATCATTGCGCATATAGGAATCAACGACTCAGTGATTTCATGGCTAGGGCGATGCCTCAATTGAAGATTTAACCTTTACGAAAGAGACTTGTGCTAAACTTGCGGTCAAATATTTACCTTCAACCTATGCATGAGATTTTTCAATCATTAGATGATAGCGATACTAATAATTAAATAGTTGTTTTCCTAAACATCTTTGTTTAGGAATGATTCATAGATTCAGCTCCTTACTCGAACGTGTAAGCTTTGACACTATTATAAAAGAATATCCTTTTGATGCCCTCAATTTTTATTTCGAAAACTCTCAAAATTATGATGTTGTTGCGAGTTCCTTTTTGTGGGGGACCCGTTCAAAATAATGTTCCAGCATTGGCAAGTGTCCCTTTAGGCATTTGAATACTGTGGTGCAAGTCTTCTTTTGGTGGATTTTGCTGATTGGTGGTATGTCTTTGCCTGTTGGTTTGTTGGTTTGCCAACACGAGATTCCAATACCAGATTTTGATGATAGCAGGAATGATGATTGAAGATTGTGAGGGGACAGTAAGACATAGAGCTTACAATCAACCCATTCAGAAGAGACATGAGTAAGAATTAACAGCCAAGGACTTCGATTCAGCGCAAACGCAGGGCCTTGTAGTCATGAAATCACACCCATGTGTAGGAACATACAGTCTACTCGTGCAGAAGACACATACTCCAAGGTTCCTAGTAAACGGAGGGGTCTTAATAAACGGGGGGATCGGACATGTTTCTAAACCCTAATAAACGGGGGTCTTAATAAACGTGGAGGGGTCGGAAATATTTCTAAAATCTAATGGAAATTTAACTGTCTATTGTGCATCTCACAAAAAACAAAAGACCCATTCAATTGGTGAATGAAACACTATCACTTGGTGAAGGAAGAAATTTCTTTTCGTAAAGGAAAAACCTCGAAACCATTTTTCATTCCTTGAAATTTAATAAACGGGGCGATCCTAGTAAGCTCTGGAGAGTCGGAAAGAACACGAAAAATTAATAAGTGTCGCCCCGTTTATTAGGAACCTAAGAGTAAGCAGAATTTCAGTCAAAAACTTGCATTTAGCCACTGCGCAAGACCTTGCTGCTAACCTATACGTAGGAAGCATGATACGTGACGCAATAATTGAAAATTGAGTGATATAGGATTTTAAATATAACTTGTTTTTCCTCCTCTACGTTGATATTTCCCCCATGGCCTGCATTACACCGTCTTGGTTTATCTTGTCCTGATAGAAATTTCTATTTGTATTCATAGTTTATCAATGGCTTGACTACACAATTTTACCCAACCGAGATCCTTGCCTATATCAAAATGGAATATCTTCATAAATGGTTTCAACTGCAGGAAAACACCAGCTCTCACTGCCTGTGGATGTACAAATAAACTATTTTGTTTTTAATTCCAAGTGATATTTCCATCATTTGCTGCTCCATTTATTTTCAAGCAAACTAGTGAGTCTTGAAAATTCTTTTGTCACTTCTCTTCTTTCGTTTGAAGCACTGTGCTTACCTCAGCTCCCTGTTGGTTTCTGTTGGCTTCTGTTGGCTTATTGATTAATCAATTAACTTGTTGAGCCTGCCATAATTTTTTCTTGCAATTAATGTACCCTAGAGACCACAGATAGTGGATACTTGACGATTCGTATCAATCCCCTGTGGCGCAGATATCGATATTGTCTCTCGAGCTTTTCGAAGAATATCTAGAGGCTTGGATTTTTATCAATAAGAATTGATTCCTTTATAGGGTTAACGGACTTGAAAACAAACTGAATTGTGGACTTCACGGTGACCTGTTTCAATACAGTACCTGTTACACACAATTGTAACCCACAGGCGTAAATTAAATCATTTCTGTGAGGAGGTTCAGATTGATAGAGCCTGCATTATTCAGGTGACCAATGAAAAATACGGTAGTCAGGTCGCGTGAAGATTTAATTTTGGAAGTGGTCTAGATTACAGTTGAAGTATCTTCAAAAGTTTTGATAGGTTTTTTTCATTAGTTACGACAGGTGAGTTGCGACAAGCAAGCATATTCATATCAGAAGGGAGGAGATTTTTGAAAACGAAGTGCAGTTTTTTTGCAAAATCGATGAATTCAGAATGAATCTGTTGTAATTTCAAATGTTTGTCAGGCATTGTGAATGAAAACTGATGGCATAGATTTGTGTGAAATCTCAAGGAAAATGCATGCATCCTCGGGGGTACTTTTTTGTTTGAATTAGCAAGAAAATTGATGAGCTGGTTTATACATTGAAATACAAGCAACGATATCAGAGTGACAAGAGATTCTGAGGTGAACATGAAGGTAAGTGGAGAGTTTTCTTGATAAGAACAGAAAAATAAGGAACTCTTAGCTTGTAACAGGAAAAATGCATTCAACACTGATAGGAAAGCAAGACAGACAAATGTAGTAGGTGCATGCTAGTGGGATGATATGAAATTACAAGAGAGCACTTGGCAGTGTATCGTATTTAAACAACAGAACATATTGAGAACCTCAGATTTCACATAGTGCGACCAGTGAATGAGGCAGGCAAACTTTGGCTTCAACCAGCTTTCGCATCGGACTGTTTTGTCTGAATCCCTCACTTACGTCATTTCTATGTAGACACAGGATATGAGTAATTTGATATTTCTAAAGCTTTTGAAAATATTCAAAGAAATAAGATGCAAATTGGTTCATCGTTAACATTGTACGCATGTTTATCAACTAACCATATGTCGTAACATTTTGGCACTGGTTTTATATACTGATCCGTTTTGGTTCTAGCCAAATCATAAGCTGTGATACAAGGAAAATTATAGACGAGGCCATGATGCGCTTAAACGAATTCGAGTTCAAACTATGCGGAAAATGGCAATAAAGAGCTTTTACTGTTAATGCGGGAGTTCATATACCTCGGGAATTATTAGCACACGTGCTCATCCAAGGGTGATTGTACACCATTTCAGCTATGTGGTAATTGAAAGAGTTTTCAATTCAGCGTTTGACGCAGATGTTCAATGCTTCACCTGTTGATCGTACATTGGTAGCTTCTGTGATAGGAATAGGTCCTTTCCCCGTTCATCAAACTACGTTTTTCATCTGCGAATAAGAGGCTTCAGAATGAAACCATTCGACTGCTTCCTTGTTGTCACATATGTCACAAACTTTGCCGTTGGACTTCTAGGCAACACCCTCGTTATCATCTACCTCTGCGATGCATTGAAGAGGAACCACAAGTTCAATAAAAGCCTGTCAAGTATTTTATTGAACCTGGCCGCTGCGGACATCCTTACGGAGATATTTGGTACTATTTCCTTGCTGTTTGAGTACGACATTATTTTGCACCCCGAAGGAGCATTAGGGGATGTAGTTTGCAAGGTGTTCACTTCGCATACACT
>OZ025270.1:16554342-16643661 GCA_964019165.1 Mastigias papua | reverse complement strand
AGATCTTTCAAATATCGTAGTTTTATTGTTTCAGCAATATGATAGCAGGCAACCTGATTCTCTGGCGCTGCAAATCCAGCTACCAGCGGCCTATTTATTTGCTCAGGCTACTAGGTACCTTTTACGTTTCTGTTTGAAAGTTGGCAAACTCAAGCAGCAATACTATATCATTTCAAAAGGTTTGATATGGTAGTGTTTCTTTGTGAAAGCATTAGCTGCTGATTGGCTGTTAAGCCAAAAAGGATTTCTTGTTTAGGCCCGTTGATCAATACGCTTCCAGTGTGGAATTGTATCCAGTGTGCATTCTGTGTAGAGCTCATACCGGAGATATATTTTGCAATTTTTGCTGTCACGCCAAGATACTATAATAGGTGATTGTATTGTCATATTCCCGTGTATAAAGGCTGCTATAAAAAAATCTGACGCCAGTACACTGTGAGAAAAGTTTAGCCATTCTTGGTATCTATATGGAATTTACACAGGAATTGGCTACATGGATTGCACAAATGGAATTTGACACTTGTACGCCGCATATCTGTGCCAAATGCTCAAATGTTTACTGGAAATGGATTGTGACTTTCTTAAGTGTACTGGTGTGACATTTTTCATGTCTATCATTGGTGTGCAGGCATATGGCAGTAAAAGGATATGGAAGAATACAGTACAATATTTGAAGTGTCTTATGATTTATTAGCAAGGATTGCACTCAATCTCAGCATTTCTATTTTCTTAGGCCATTACAACCCTTTTTCCCAAAATAGATGTCAGCACTTTTGCTTAAAATTTTTTATTTGTGTCAACTTGGAGTGAAGACAAGAGTGAATACACAAGTTTCTGGCACAAATTTTATACAGATTATACACTGGCACATATTTTGTGCAGATTCATTAAGGTTTTGATATGTTTATTGATCTGAGAAGCTATTTGGGAATCTCTTATTCATTTAACATTCTTTTTTAATCATATTTTCATAGCACCAAGTGAGAAAGAAAAGCCTGAAACATTGAAATACTTGGATAGCTTGTCATCCTTTGGAGTTAGCCAACTGAGTAGGTAGCATTGGTCTTACTGAAAACCTTATCATACAAGAGATTTGTCCATCCTTTCTTCCCCTTTTGTGATCCCACTTAGGTCCTGGAAACTTGTGGAACATTTTACATTTATTTTCTTTTAATGTTTTTCGCAAATCACTCTCCAAACATTTTCAAAGGTGTATAAAAATGCTTGAATATTCATATTTGAGTATGTTCCTTTCTTATAGTCGCCATGTATGTTTGTTTATCTATAATACTTTGCAAATATGTGAAGTGTTATTTTAAACTAGTTTTTTTATAATTATGATTTATGTAGGATTTGCAATAATGATTTTTCAAAAATCACTCAGGAATTACATATTCATTACCATTGAATCAGATACATAGCTAGGCAGTCACAGTCTGTAATTGATATCAGCTGAATAACAATATTAAATAGGAGTAAAAATAAAAGATACAACATAAAAATGATTGAATTGATGTTATAGCATCACAGTTTTAGGGCTTTACATTAGAAAGGGAGTATTTCAAGAGAGTTTTCAGGTTATGCTTTTAACAGAATTAGGAGAAAGTAGAGACAGTTGACTTAAGTGTTAGTTGTCACATAGTATGTATGCTGCTATAGACAAAACCTATGGTATCTAAAGTTCTTCATGTATTCTCAGAAATGATTAAATCCTTATTGCACTGCCATTCAGCCCTGCTGTATGAAAAGCTGTTTTTTATATTTTAGGCCATGAGCCTGATAGACTACATGATGAACATAACCAACTGCTTGAAAAGACTAGGTCATTGGCTTTTAAGGATTACAGAACTTTCATTGAAGCAGCAAATTGTTCCAGAGAAATTTATAAAGATGTATGTTCATTTGTTTGTTTGAAATACCTTGTAACATCACAAACTAGTTGAGATCATGGAGAGATGAAAAATGTTTTTATATTGTTTAATAAGCATCAATTTTAGTATGTATTAGCATTCTTAGAATCATTCAGAACTGATCTTCACACTGAACAAATATCAGCCTGTTTGAACATGTGTTGCAAATGGTCCTTGGATATATTTGCTAAAAGATATGTACTACCTTTTGCAGTAACAGTTTTTAGATTATACTTTGGCAGGCCTTTTTGGGGAAAATTTTCACCAGGGTGCTACATTGACCTGTGCAAATTGACTGGGTAGGATGATGGTATTGCCCACTCAACATTTTCAATGCCACTTCTATTCTATTACCGTATTTACTCTAATATTCCCACTGTGGGATTAGCATTTCAACCTAAGAAAAAATGGTGGGATTATTAGAGAGGTGGGTATATTGTAGAGGCAGGATTATTTTTTCAATGCCTTGAAGTTTAGTTTGAGGATTCTGTTTCAACAAAACAAGGGTCTTAATAATGATTTTGGCAAATTAGAGTAGAAAATATACCATTGGAAAAAGTTCAAAATGACAAATTTTTTCAACTAAGTAACAAAACCAAAGCATTACATCAAGAGTGCCATGATAATCCTGCCATTAATGCTAGTAGCCATGATCACGCTCAATGACACGATGCTAAGTTTTCATTTTGTCTCGGTACATGGCATTCAAAATGTAGGATTGGATATTCGAGACAAAGATTGATAATTTATGCAAGTGAGTAAGTTAAGTTGAAAGTAATGTACACAGCAATCCCGCATATGGGATTACTGGGGATGGCGGGATTATTCTTTCAATCTGTGACATAGAGACGGGATTACTAGAGAGGCGAGAATAAAATAGAAGCAGGAATATTAGAGTAAATATGGTATTTCTATGTAAATATTAATAACTCATTTCATCACATGATTTCATTTTTATTTTTGGATTGTTTAATTTTTGCTGTTGCCCTTTATGATTAAACTCTGTTCTATCTGCTTCTGCTCACTGAGATGGTAATCCATCAATATGTTAACCTCAAGATTCTGGCAGCATGTTAAACTGTTTAGTTGGATTCAGAATGCTTTCAAAACCTTGCTACTTAGGTATTTTTACAATTTAATTTTGGACAACCCTACATTATTGTGATGACAGTGAAGTACCTGTGTATATATTTGTGTCTCTGATGGCTTTTGCAAAGGCAAGGGTTACCTTTCATGTCAAACAAAAATGTCTGACTTTACCCTATTCAGAATATAACTCTATTCTCATACTGTGCTAGTTTAACATAATTGAAGACAACCTTCAATCACTGCTGGAAACTGTGCCAGAGTTCTCAGAGACAATTGAGAGTTTCTCAAAGTCTTCTCAGGAAATTAACACAAGGTTTGTTCTTGTTTATTAAAGTTTGAGTTTAGATGGCAATTTTTCACAAATTCCATGTCAATGAGACATGAATACATAAAATAGCATGGCTATGGAGGTGCTCCATTATCTGAACACCATTTTGACAAGATATTTATAATTTGCCTCTTTTTTGAGATCACTCACATTTCATCTTTACTTTTATTGTTATTTTGAGTTGTTTTCAATTTCTATAAATCCTTTTTTATTTGAAATGTTTAGAGTTTTTGAATTTTGAAGCTTGGCCTAATTTTGGTCACATGTTGTTGTACACTGTATTGTAAATTCAACTTTTGAAAATGATCACAACATTTAGTAGGAGTGTGCTGTTTAATAGATCACGTCAAGTACTGTGCTAGTGCCTTATTTGCTAGAGTTGAACTTTGTGCATTGTTCGTTCATAGGAGGAAGCAGAATTCTATGGTATTGTCTCGCCTCACACAGCTGTTAGAAATTTTGGAAATTCCTCAGGTAGGATTAAGAATGATGTAACTCAGGGATCTCAATCTCAATTTACCTGAGGGTGGACCACATGGTACCTGGCTGAGTGACCATTCAAAGATCCACCCCCTTTGGCTTCACTAGTAGTATTTTTTCAACCAAGGGTAGGACACAGAATATTGTCCTGCAGGCCGCGAGTTTGAGACCCCTGATTTAAGTGTTTATGTTGATCCTATCCTTGAGTATCCTTACACTTTCTAATATTTGGTTTCGTAGCACAAAATCTCATCAATGTAATATGGATAGTTTTTTTATTCTCTATGAGTTTATTCAGTGTGATTTTGTTGATACTGCAGAATTTAATCACTACACGGAATAGTGGAAGCATTGTTCATCTTACTGAAAGTACTTTTTTCGTCTGACATGTCGTCGCGAAGCTCTTCAGACTATGAAACATCGGATAAAGAACAAAAGGGTGAACCGAAATGTACAGTCAGATGGTCATCTGATTATGAATTATCGGTGACCTTTCGGTCGTTATCCGACGTTTCTTGTTCATATGAGGATCGGACGAAAAGCGTTTTTTTCGGTATGCAGCAAAATGATTCCGGCTTATTAGTGATTTCCTTAGTACAATGAACTATAATTTCAGTAGCTTTTTCTGTACAATTAAAAGTTATTAGTTTGGATTGTTAGATACATATAATTCAACTTGTGTATGTTGTTATTATGTTTATATTTTCAGCTGATGGATACCTGCGTACGGAATTCTTACTATGAAGAAGCATTAGAACTAACAAACTATGTTAAGAGACTTGAGAAGAAACTGTCATCGATAAAGATTATTGCGGTATGTAGTTTTTCACCTGTCTTGATTTATTTTTGGTGCATTCCTTCCTAGAGCTCTTGTTTTACTAAATTCTCCTTTTTATGGAAGACATATACCAAGACTTATTCTTTCTGGGTCGAAACCTCAAATCCTAATCTCCCGTTTCCAAGCCTTTTTTGTGCTACCCCCTTTATGAAAAGCAATGAAAGAGAGTACCTTTCCCTAACCAAAGTAAAGGGTAGCTTTTTGTGATCGATGCCAGCTGATAGCATTAGATGTTATTTACAATTTAAAAAACAATGCCATTAAATCAGCTAGTCTATTGGTACATTAGTTATAGCGCAAAGCTCAAGCTATCACAAAGAGAACAGGAAGAGTTAGGTGAGATAGGCCATGTTGCTATGGGTTAACCATTGCGTGATTTCGTGATCGATGATGGTAGCTTACCATCCCCACTAGCACGTTACTCTTTCTCCCTTAGAAGGGAATTCCTCTTTCGTTACAACTATTCTGCCCCCTCTTTTCAGTATGTGTTTGTTATATTAAGGCGTTTTTTATGTATATGTGAAGTGGATATGCGAAGGAATGAGTCACTCGAGCGGCGGTTAATCTTGTAACCAGGGATTGACTGACAGTGCGGGCGTACTGGCCAAACGCCTGCCGGGTCCCTTGCTTTTGGCCCCCCTTCGAATATTTTGTATAGAAGGTTTTTAAGTTTAATCTATATGGTCAGGCCGCTTTTGGTATGTTGTTGGGGCGCTCTTGGGGTGTTCAGCCTATTCTTGGAGTATTCAGCTTGTGACCATTGACATTATATTTTGAGTTCTTTACCAACTGGGTTATTGAGTTGAATTCACTCTGTAGAGCATTGTTTTTGACAGATAGTCCTAAATCCTGTTGCCATTACTCTTCTGATCTATGTCTGTGATCTCGTTTTCTCGCGGATTTGTGGCTTTCACAACAGTATACTGTATTCTCTAGATATTTTAATTTTTTATGCTTTTAGTTTGGTTTTAGTACTGTTTAAGATTGTCCAGGTATATCTGTGATTCATGTAAAAATAAGTTTCATTTTGAAGACGTTGGTTGACATTTGTCCTTTTAGGACATTGGGAAAGAAGTTAAGAAAGCGACGCGTCTAATGCTTAGCCAGTTGCTACAGCAACTAAAAGGCAATATTCAGTTACCAGCCTGTTTAAGAATCGTTGGGTATCTTAGGCAGTTAGAAGCATTCACAGAAGCAGAGCTGAGGATTAAGTTCTTGCAGGTGTGTCTTTGCTTAACTATGTTCTCTCTATGAAAAAGATATTGTCATGAGGACTTGCAAGGGTTTTACCATCCACCACAGATTTAGGGGGAATTTCAGCTGACCATACCCTTTAATGGGCCACGCCATTTGGAGTCACGTCTTTCATTACAATTGCAGACAATGAAAAACCTTCATTAAAGGGTAATAAAGAACAAGTTGGAAAGAATTAGAAGTTTTCTTCCCAGCCCCCCCCCCCCCGTGTAGCGCTGCTACTGGGAGCTTGTGATAGAGAAAGGTTGCTTTTTGTAGGGAGTCTGCCACCGCCATCAGTTTATCTTTTCAAATAAATAATATTGTTCTCTCAACTAACAGCCATGCAAGTCTTTTGCATATGGTCAATGAGAGAGGATTCAAAATCCCTACAGTCTCACAGTACACTTTATCTGAATGGCCTTTGCATAATTTGGCGACATAGGAGCGAAGAAAATTAAATATTTGTACAAGTTGAGAATGTGCGATGACAAAACCTAAGTTAATATGTCAGTAAGCGGAGTACCAAACTATTTTCGTCAAAGATGTTGGTTAATAAATAACGCATAAAAATATTGATTGAATGATAGATAAAAACATAGAGGGAATATAGATGATGTTAGATGACGGTCGTTTTTCAAGAACTAGGATTAATTTTCACTTCACATGTTGAAATATGTTGAAATATGTTTAAGTATGTTGAAATATGTTGAAATATGTTGAAATATGTTGAAATATGTTGAAATATGTTTGATGTGATTCATGAATCCCGAAACATAATTAGATGCATTGTCATATATGATACCAAGTCTCTTTTTATAGGCGAGGGATTCTTGGTTTCAGAGTGTTGTGAAATCCATTCCTGATAAAGACGGTAAGAAAGATTGTACAGAATCCGATTTGCAAGATTATCTACCTTATAAAGTAATGTATATATACACATGCCGCTTACCTACCGATTGCAAACAGATCTGGCATCGTGCCGTGCAAGACAACCAATTAAAACATGAAGGAGCAACACTCCTTGTTCTGTTTGGATTGGAGGTATCCATGGCTTCTCCGGATGTTTATTCCTTTTCAAAGTCATACCTTATCTTGGCTCGAGGTGCCATGATGCCAGCCCCCATACCAGTATTAGTTTGTGATCCTACCAGTGGTGCAGAGAGGAGGGGACAGGGGGCAGATTGCCCGGGCACCGAACCTCAGAGGGGCTCCCAAACCATAACTTTCAATCTTCAATGGCATCTTTAGCTGCTCCGGTGTTTTCATTTGCTTCCAGCTTCATAAAGCATCTCGGCAAACCTGATTCACATTGCTAATCTTTTACGTAGGCTTAGCTTATTTAATTTATTCTACTTTTATCCTAATGTATTCTAATTCCTTATTTCAACTAGATTATAATTTTTCCTCTGTCTACCTTTCTTTTAGCTTATTACCACATTACCAAAGTTATTGAAGCCAGTCGTGTTCATCTTTTTGACATAATCACGCAATATCGCGCCATTTTCTCAGATGATGACCCAGTGTTTTCTATGAACGACCATCAGAACATCAACTTTTCAAATATACTTCATGCTTGGATTTCTCGCAAGGTATCGTAGCTGCTTTTACACTTTCAGCCATCTAGGCCATTTTTGTAGAAGGTTGGCATGGTATGTTTGGAAAATGTACCAAAGAATTTTGGCAGCTACTTTTGTTGATTGTTGGCCTCCTTCGATCAATGATGATCATGCATGGGTATATGGTTGTCAGCTCTACGGGAATAGAGTCTCTTGATAGACTGTATTCGCATAGGTTGACGCCTGTTGGTAGTTTGACATATTACTTGTGAAAAACGTACCAAATAACGGTGCCAACTACATCCATTTTCATCTCATTTTGTAATGCTTATACGACACGTAAACACTTTCTTTATGAGCTATAAATACTATTTTTCCATACGTGTTGGAAATAAATTAACAGATACAATGTAATTTAACGTAGTTATTATGATCAAATCTTGTAGTAAAACAAAAGAAAGAAAACGAGGTAGAAGGAAACACTTGCTCTGATTCTTGGCTGGTTTATTCTTTTGACAGCAGTTTGGAAGCACCGGAGGATGGTGCAACTTTAGTCTCCCTGCTCAAGCTGCTCCAAGGTCTGTTCCCTCGATACGAGAACGACTTTTGACCAGCTCTAGTTTTCAAAAGTAGCAATTTTAGGTCGGTTTCTGTTAAACGTAGTACACAACCGTTGCTCTCGTAACATCTTTGAGCAGACTTCGCACGTACCATGAATCCTCGAATCAGCCCCCAGGGGGCTTATTTATTTTGGATACTTTTTGGATGTGAGCTTATTCGAGGGGAGGACTTATTCAAGGGGGGCTTATAAAACTACTTGACACGTGCTGCTTAAACAGTTCATTATCAAATCCCCTTTTCTCCATGATAGTTAAAAGAGTACTCTAAATTTGAGCATTAGTCTTTATGAAGGTCTTCATCATCACCTGGGGTGGGGGGCTTATTCAAGGGGAGCTTATCAACAGTTTAATAACAGCTTTCTACATGAATAAATCAATAAAGCAGCTAGAGTTCACAGGTGATAATTTAAAACGCCTGAAGATACCCTATTTGCATATCCTTTAAGGGCAATTCTATGTATTCAAATTTTTTATGTGAGGCTTGAAGACATAGACCGAGGTGGGAATTTTTGTATCATTTGGCAGAGAATAGAACGAGGGATATAAAGTCCTTCGACGTAGAGGTTCCCATTTACTTACTGTTGTTGTGCATATTGACCATTTTTGTGCTGTTGTCTTTTCTGTGACTTAAATTTGATTTCATTTTCGATTACAGATAACTGATTTCATGTCAGTCCTCAAGAAAGACCTCGACAATGGATTGGCTGGTCGTTTAGACTCAGTTCTGAGTCAATGCATGTATTTTGGTCTATCTTTTAGCAGAGTTGGAGCTGATTTTCGCGGAATTTTGATCCCAATTTTCAATCAATCTGTAATGAAGACATTCTTGACCAATCTTGAAGCAGCCACTAAGACGTGAGTTATTTCTGTGTGCAATTTCATGATTCGTTTTGCTCTGATTTACAAAAGTGGAAAAGTTATTTTCCTTTCTAGGAACCTAGGTATCTGACAAAAATCTCCTACAGAACATCTAGGGCTGGCATACCTATATACTTTCTGTCTCTGCCTGTATATCTTTTGTTCTACTTTCAAGAAATTAACAGTTATGTCATTGAAGTTTACAATTTCAAGCTAAGAGAGTGAAAGATTTTTTTCTTTTAAGTTAATACATGATTTATGTCATTAGAGTTTCATACTTATTGCAATCCACCAATAATTTCCGAAATGATGTTCCCAGGTTCCGATACTTTTTCCAGTTTTGCATAGTGATACGTAGTGTTCAGACAAAAAGGTGGGTAGTTGTTTTTTCCATGGGGCCACATGAGAAAAAATGCATGGCAGTGGGCCTGGCAAAAAGCCAACCTCCGTCATCACCTGCCTTTTTCATGTGTGAGTATGAAAGACAAATGCAGAATAACAGCAGCTTTAGTCCATACACAGGGATGAAATTGCAAAATCTTCCTATTTGGTAATTTCCAATTACCTTTTCACAGTTTTGAAGAATCTTTAACAACATATACAGCCTCTCAGAACTTGGGACTTCCGGAAAATCCATACAAAACCTCAAGGGTAAGCCCATATTTTTTGTGTATTATACACTTTATGTATTGTATTATACAACATATATGCATATATATATCTACAATTTATATGCATATGTATATGTCCAATGTTATATATATATATATATATATATATATATATATATATATATATATATATATATATATATATATATATATATATATATATATATATATATATATAAATATATATATATATGTATATATATTCATATATATATATTTATGTATATATATATATTTATATATATATACTGTATATAAAGTTCGAGATAAGTCGAAAAAGCACTGAATCAGAGCCGCATTCACATAGTATATAAATATATATCTATTATATATATATATATATATATATATATATATATATATATATATATATATATATATATACATACACTAATTCACAGCCGCATTAACTACACATATAAACATAACATAGAATAGCTCAAAAATTTACTGTCTATTGTAGACGTTTCAGTGCTGAAGAAGATACCAGTCGAAACATCTACGACAGAAGAAAGTGTATTTTTAAATTATGGTTTTCAGTATATGGGTAGCACAAGCACGCCGTTTAGGCTTAGATTTACCAATTAAGAAGTGTGCTGTCGTAGATTTAGGTCAGAGTCTCCAGTTCCCATTGTCTCTCTTATATGACTTTTTGAAAGTTATTTCCCCTTATACTCCATTCTCATTCAATTTCAGGTTAAGACGTCTGAATCTAGTCTGTCTCCTCCACAAGAGCTTCTCTATTTTCCTCCGCTTGCCCACTACACAAATGGTATATTGAATTGCTTAAACGAACTGCGTAGCTTTGCCTCGATTCCGCTTGTTAAATTGGTCCGAGATGCAATTCAGCGATCTTTGGAAAGAAGTGCATTGGCAATTGGTTCATGGGCTAAGTATGTAATCTTGAGCATAGCCGACAAATGTTTGAGAGGTCTGTCAGGTCTATTTTCTCCCAACCTAATTGACCAATCATCATGCAGGATTCTGACCACACATGTTAAGACTAGGTCCATTTTGCATGATGATTAGTCAATTAGGTTGGGAGAAAATAGACTTTACCAGAGTTCACAAACATTTGGCAGCTGTGCAGTACTCTTGTCGTACTGATTAGTTTCTTTGTGATGATTGTTGGATGCATTTTAATGGCTGTGATTCATGGATATCCTCCTATTGTTGCGCTCATAATTCTTCGATGAAAGCCTTTTATTCTTGACCTGTCAGGGCATTATAGTATGTTAGTTGAGTGCTGTCCAATCAAAGAATGTGATGCTTAGTATGTTTTACTTAGGATTTTGCAGCTTCAATGCTCCATAACTATTATCAACTTGGAGTTAACAATTTTCGACATTTTTCTCTGATTTTCTAATTCAGACTGCCAGCTACCAGTATTGTTCAATGTTTAGATGTTGAAAAAGTAACTAGCTATTTTTGAGTCTTTTTAATTATTTGCTTTCATTTCAGGCTGGAAGTGCAACCCCAGTTGAAAACGAATGGGGAGGAAGTCCAGCATATGATTACACTTACGGTGGAAGCAATGTATCCCTATGTTATTCGATGCTTTCAAGCAGTATTCAAGCCTGCCTCTGTTTCATTAGTATTTGGCCGATCCAGCCTCTTTGCAGATCGCTCAATTGAGAATACATGCTCATTAGACATTGAGAGTATAACTGAACCACTCTCAGAGTATTTACCAGAGAAGGTAGCCATTGATCAAGGTGTTGAAGTCGATATAAAAGGTGGTATCGAGGAAGATTTTGGAAAGAGTGGACGGACTAATCATATCAATATTGATGGTGATTTTGCAAATGTCCCTATTCAGAGTTCAACGGAGACTTTGATGAAAAGTGTCAGTCCTAGTTCATATGTTGATGGATTAACCCAACGAACATCAGATATCTTTGTACTCGAGCAAAACCGAGAGAATCAATTCGTTAAACATGAACCCAATATGACATAATGACATAATTATACATTATAAGCAAGGCATCTCTTCTAAGACCAGTGGCACCAGCAGGAATCCTTTTTCGGGGTAGCAATATGTTTAAAAAGTTATTTTGGAGTAACTCGAGGACTGCTTCCCTCTCCTTGGCCATTTTCCAGGTGCCACGGTACCAGATCAGTCTATTTTCCATTGACCAGTCTGGTTTTTTTCATATGTCCTTTAAAAAGCCTACAGGTCAGAGCGATCGATCCAGCAAATATTCCTGGATTTATGAGAAGATCAGACAATAGAAAGATAGGAAAAATATGGAGAATGTAACAAAAGATAGGCGATATTCTCATGCAAAGAGTTAAGTGTAAATCTCGGTTAAAACAAGTGAATGTGATCTTTGGAGGAATTGTTTGGAAGTACCTTAGATCCCTGTGGATATGGTAGTGAATTGTAGAGCACTTAGCTTTTCTCGTCAAATACATTGAAAGTTGAATGGCATTCTATATGCAGCTTTGACTAGTATGCATAGAACCTCAGAGATTCACTGGCCAGCCACTGAAGTGTATTGGCCGAATTGAAACTGTTTGATTGCGAAAGCTTAATCGTTGCTTGGCCAAAAGCGCTCTTTTTCTAAGTACGGAGGATCCTTTTCTTCTTGAGAACAATGAGTATATTTCATATTGCAACAGAAATTTAGTGAATATTGTGTAATATTTTCCTTTCTTTTGATTCGGAGCATCCATATAGTACGTATGCTCAAACTCATCACATTTTTGACCAACCCACCCACCCTGTACGCGTGAGAACGCTTTTGAATTAACCCACCCACCCACCCACCTCGGTGTGAATGTACGAAGGTTTCTTTTATATTTCTTGAAAAATGTTGACCATTTTTGCAATAATTTTTGACAAAATGAGGAAAATACACATTTAATTCTCACTTTTTACAGTGATTGCATCGTATGTACGCTTTGACTTTTACCAACCCACCCACCCCGCACGTATGAGTGCGCTTTTCACCTTACCCACCCACCAACCCTCAAGGCGTACATACTTTCTGGACGTCCCCTTATGGTCTGTGACTTGGAGCAACTGTGACTCCCTTGTATCTACATAGAACTTCTTGTGATATTTTGCGATTAGTTCTTGAAAGAGTCTTCTATATTATAACATGGAATTCATTTGTATTATCATCTCCGTAAGTAGAATGTAATTTAATGAAATTTTTATTGGTTCTGGTATGATTTTTTGAAGATGATCTGTTGCAATCCAATGTCAACTATTAGCAGGGCTGTCCCAAAAGAATTTTGGGATGAGGGTGTGGCCAACTTGGTTTTCTGAGTCAAAGATCGTTTGGCTGACTGTAGCAAAGTCGCAAATCGCCAACTGTTGAAAATATTTTGCCAACTGATGAAATACTTTGCATCGATTTTTCGAGCAGACCTTTCTCCGGGGAGGTGCTACAATCCCAACACCTGTGAATATTTAGTGTTGTTGCTACATTGCTATGTTCCTGATGTATAGGAAACGGTTTTGTCTCTTTTTCATAAAATTATTAAAGTAAGTAGCATTTAAATCTGCCTCTCCGCTCTCCCAGATTTCACCCCAGTTACCCCGCATTTCTCTATGGTGGTCCAAATTGAAAGTACTTTTTACATGAAGTATTTGAGTATACCTAAGCGTAGTGTCATTCAGTTGTGAAGCGGGAAACTTAAACTTAGCAACAGTTTGCAACATTTTTTGGGGCCCCGTGTTGACGACTTTGATAGGATATATTGTAGAATATGCCTTACATGTCAAGAGGTAACATCCTATTTGAAAAGTCAGGCCAAGCACCACCGCCATGCAAGGATTTCCACCAACTTCTAGTTACAGAGAAAGAAGTGATGTTTAGGTCATGGAAGATCTCGCTTCGTAAAGACCAGATAAAGATACCTCCGAGCCAAAAACGTCTATGTCATGAGGAATTCAGGGACGATACGATCATGGAAGCAGATATTTCACGGATTTTTGGAAGTGACATCCTCCATTATGTCCAAGGAGTTGTTTTCGGTGACTGGTTGATAAGGATGCCATCAGGAGTGCTGATGAAAATTGTGAGAGAATTGGACCTCACGGATGTGATCAATGTTTCGCATGTGTGCAGAGTTCTCAGAAAGATTTGTTCTAGTGATGAGCTATGGCGAGACCTTTATGCAAAAAATTCAGGAAAAGTAACCGATGATATTAAAACATTGGCTACAGAGTTCGGGTGGAGAAGAATGTTCTTTACTAACAAGCTACAACTTCAAAAGGAGGTTTCCCGAATGAGGAAAAGTGCAGATTCGAAAAACAAGGATAAAACGCAGTGACAGGTTGATTTAACTTACACTTTAGCAACTTGTGGCTCAGACATAGTGTATCAATAGTGTTAATAAAAATTCAATCCAGTTGGAAAAGTTATGATTTTGATTTGAGATAAGGTAATTGCCCCCTCTTCTAGTCAATCAACTGGGGAAGGGTATCATTATGCAAACCTATTGTGGTGCTCAAATAAATGTAGCATACTGTTGGAACCCACTTCACTTTCTGTTAATAAATCAAATTTCCTATACTGCTTGAACATGCATTCCTGGTGTTCTTTACAGTAGTCATTCTTTGTTCAAGTCAAGCACTTGGATATACCTTTTTTTAGCTGACTATACTAATAGTTCTTTAAAAGATATACTGGCATGAAAAGCTCTTATTAAGCTTGTAATGTCCTCTTTTAAAGTATCAGATGTTTTGATGGCAAGTAGCCATGAAGAGTCAATTTGATACTTACAGTACATTTTATACAATTTCAATACAGTCTATGCAGAGGTTGATGGATTTTTATTTGAAGAAAAGAAAATATTTACGATTGAATTAACATGATTGCTTCAACCTTGGTTCTTAATTGATCAGTTTATCAGGTATGGAAGATTTTGTGTAAAACTCTATTACAATTTTATTTTGCAATTTTCAAACAGGTAAGCAAATTTCATTTATGCTTCTAGACCTATCTGTGCAGACATAGGAACTAGGAGGAAGGATCTGAAAATTGTTTGCTAATGTAGATGTTCCCTTTGCTAATGTAGAAAAGTTCCCTAAAAATGCTAAAATATGCTGTTTTATCTGGAGAAACAAGCTATGAGTGTAGTTAATTGCAGTGAAAAATTATACTTTTAACCAACTTTGAGCATAAGGTGTATCAAAAAATAACAGAAAATACCCCCTCTTAACTTTTTTTCAGTAAATCAAGTTTTCCTGCAGTATATATTATCACATCTAGGTTCCCTACTCTTCTCTGTTTGTATAAGTTTGGCCCTGGAAATGTAGGGTTTGGTATCAGTACTCTTCAACTCTAGTGCCCCTCCACCTTCCAAGATTGTCCTACCTCTGCCTATCTGCAATGGCAAGGAAACTTTGCTGGATTATTAAAATCTTTGGAAGAAGGTGAAGCCAAAAACATTGAAGTTGCATTCCCCAGTTAATTTTTACTGGTACTTGCTTGCATTTATCCACTCTTACTTTCTTCATATTTCTTAGCCACTTAAACTTTAATTTCCTATAACTTTTGGTGAAGTTCTTCTCTCCCTTTGTTAGAAGTAAGTCTAATAAAAAAAGTGAGCTATGTTATTTTTGTACTGTTCATTGAAGTTATCCTAGAATTTAGTAAAAATTTTCCTACCACACAAAGGACACACCCCCACCCATTTGCCTGAAAGGCCCTTCAAAAAGATGAAAAACCATGACCCATTCAGCTTTGTGTTATATTTCATATCTGTAGCAAGGAAAAACTGTAGCACAGCTTTTTTCCTACTATATGCCCATTGCTTGTTTTATTACTTTCTACATTGCAAAGGAGGTTACCATAAAAAGTCAGTAATAATATATATAGTAAATGATATGCTTAGTAAGTAAAAAGGGTAATTGATGAAGCTATTGTCCAATGAAGAGGTGTCTAGAAAGACTGCAATAGAAATAAAAGTAAGAACATGAGGAAGAGGCAAGTAGAATTTGTGGATCATTTAATAAGAAAGGATGGTATGGAGTACTTGTTTTTTGCTACCTGACTGGGTTTGTCAATAGTAAATGAAGCATGGCCTAGCAGCAGATAGCATTCTTGTAGAGTCTATGAGTGACTAAACTCTTGAGCATACTTTGATTGTGACAAAGTTATTGGTAACAATCTGAGTCAAGAAGAAGTGAAATGCTATGATTACTAATGTCTTCTATGGGTGTGGCACCTGAGAAGAGAGTTACTTTTCAAGGCCTTAAATTGGAACTACCTTTATTAAAGATGAAAAGGAAAGTTGTAGGAAAGAGGTTGGTATGGCTAATATATTGACTGTCATGAAAACAAGTGGCAAGTCTGGGCTATGTTTGTGAGAAATGACAATTTTTGTGGTCTTTCTTTCGTTGAACTGAACCAGGTTGTCTTTACACTACTTCTCTAAAGTTGTCAAGTTATTGGTAACAGCAACTCCTGCTTTTATTCACTATAGAAGGACCTTAGCTTGTGAAGCAGATGAAAAGAGGAGCTTAGGTTGCTTATTATCAGCAAAATAATGAAGGCTACTAGATCTAGAACAAAGCATATCATTTATGAGGAGGATGAATAGTACAGGAGAGATAGTAGCGTCATGAGGTACTCCAGTATTGAAGATTAGGGATGAAGTCGTCTGCTCTGATTGCAATCGATCGATCAAAGAGAATTCGTCGGCAACGAGTGAAGCAGTGGTAATCAGAGAGCCCATAAGAGTTCCCTTGACTATCTAGTGGTCTCAAAAGCCCCCCCCCCCTCCTTCCTCAGGCTACAAGCTAGGTATAGCTCAAGTCTTGAACTGGTATAGTAAACAGCCCCGAATCAGCAGCAGACGGGTCAGCCTCCCAAAGCGCTACCAAATGACTCAGGCCTTTGTATTTCCAACAGAGCTTTCAAGTATAGCCAGGAAACACCCTAGCACAACAATCTTTCGCTATCCCCGACCACTTTTGTCGAACGAACCACAACAGTCGGGGTTTCTACCATAGGGATGAAAGTGACAAGAGGTACTACAGGCACCGAATGGTAGAATTATGATCTTTATTATTATGGAAGTCCTGCTTTTTATCTCATCTTATTCAAAGTGGAACGTTATCAGATGCATCACCAATAACACCAAACAAAGGGTTCAGCGTTTTTGATGTTGAAATCGGAAAGCTTAGCTTGCGAATAAATTTGAAGACGAGAACGACGATAAATGAAGTCACCATTTGTGTTTTTACTATTCTTCTACAATTCCAAGACGATATGACGTATCCATTAAGTCTAAACGAAAACAACTTCAATTGACGTGGCAAGTGTAGAAAGGACCGCTATTGGCGACGTCGGTGCAGTTAACCTTATCGACTCAGACTTGAGTCATCGTAAATATGATCATATGGGAAATACGCTTATTTATAAGACAGTTTTTCCATTGCTTTTTCATGATCTTAAGACTTTTCTTAGCAAGAATGTTCGATTTTGTGTAACACTACACAGGCAATGCGCCGCCAATTAAAAAGTGGGGCTACATGTAAAAAATGGGGAGCTACAAACACTAATATTTGTTGATAAAGATTGAAAAAATCGCTATTTGGCAAAAAGTTGAGGAACTGAAGATCCCCAAGACCCCCCCCCCCCAGTGACACCGTGCTCGCTAGTGTTGCACAGACAGGCACTAAAAAATGTAACACTCTAATGCATAGGATACAACCAAAAATCTATGCAAATTAAATAAAAGAACTGGGTTGTGTTTGTGAACACTGGAATTTTAAAAATCTGATACTGAACTTTTTTAACATTTTGAGCAGTTGAGTACTACTTGCATATTAATCACGTATGTATAAAAAACGTGTAACCAAACGTATCACTGACATACATAATTGCACGAAATCTATACAAATACTGCTGCCTTATAAATCGTTTTCTCACTGACATGAATCATCATCATTTTCTTGTATTTGTATATATTACCTTGTGCTAGGTTCCTTGTAAAAAAAAGCAGCTTGTAGCACGGTTTATTCTACTGCCTTGTTCCAACCTTTGTCAGCCATTCGGTTTGTAAAGGGTTTTGCATTAGCACTTGGTTAAGGGCCTATGACCTTTGCAGCTTGATAAAAGTTCATTTCACACGACGTTTTTACAAGGAACCTACATGTAGAATGTTAAAATATTTAAAGAACTTATACTACTAAAGGAAAAGTCTTTAAGGAACTTTTCAATTTGAAAATGTTTTTATGACAGCAAACATTCGAGGATTAGGAAGCCGGTTCCATTCATTTGCAGCCAAAATCAGCATAGATTATTTGCTGTGCTTGTGTCAAGTGTTTCATGTTTCATTGGTCTTAACTTATACCCAAAATTAAAGGCGAAATTCAGAACTCCAATGTTTACTTGTGTCTGTGCCATATGGCACTAAATGTGGAGTGAAAGTTAATGAACTATTAAGGAACTTTTAGTACTACAATTTGACTATTGGAGCTCCAAAAACAAGGAACTTTTGAAACTAGGCCTTGAGCTAGGTTTCTTATAAAAAAGCGTGTATCTCTTCAATGAGCTGTAAATCTGGGATAGCATAGTCAGCCCAAGTAGGGCTGGTTCTAGTATATGGAAAAGGAAAGTGGCCTAAATTTGTAAAAGAAAGGAGAGGGGAATGGTCAGATTGTAATTGGAGATGGGAACGCAAATGAATTTATATGCGCAAGGACTGCCTACTGACTGAGGGACCAGGATAGGTGTAAAAGCTACCTTAGTAAAATCTATGGAAATGAAATTGATTTACTTATTATTTGTTGTTCCTATTCAGCTATTGAAAATAGGGTAAAATGACAAATATTGTTTACCCCAAGAAGGAGGTTGCTAACATGCTAAACGACATTGAGGAAAGGCTATTGACAAATGACTTCCGAGCTCAAGGGGTTTTGTCAAACCTCCCTTTGCCTCTTAAGTCCCAAATGTATGATCAACTTCCTTGAAACCCATCACACACCCTACTGGCTTATACTTAAAACTGGTTGCCCTAATTTCTACTTAGATATAATTTCAAATAGAATATCTAGCAGTTGGTACAAAGTATGCTCTGAAAAAGCGATGGATTAAGTCACCAATTGTTTCTTTGGCTCCGAAACTGATTTGAACCTCCATTCCAGCGAATCTTCTGCTCAAAACTCATTAAAAAAATACTTAAAACGAGCATCAGTCAAGTCACGTTGACAGTGTAGTTTCTTTTGACTTGCTTATCATGTGATACTGTCGTGGGCCCTCCCAAGGCTGGCCCTTGCTAATTAGCTCAAAAGGTCTGCGTACTTGCATTGCCGTACAAATGAAATCTCAATGGAACAGCAAAGAACGTTCAACAGAAATCAGTTCTTGACAAAAAGGAGTAGATGTCGTGCGAAAATCCTTAAACTTAAAAGCACCATGCATGAAGTAGTGTAGAAATGTTGATCAATAACAATACACAACTGATTAAGCTAATTGGTGGGTTATTTTCGAAACGTTTACAACACAAGACAGCATATTTTTGGCTTTCTCTTTGTTTTCGCTATATACTTAGTGAGTATGAATGTGGCTTATATTTATTTTGTTGATGCTTATTATATACGCACGAATATAAGTGAAGTACACGATTTTTTATAAGAAAAAACTTTATAAGAAAATGAGGCTCAAATGGCCAAAATCTTAAGAAAATCCTAAGAAAATCACAAGGCTCAAGTTCAAGAAAATGCTAAGAAAATTACAGTTCATCTTCTTTACATGCCAGAAATTGATACTGGCTCATGTTTGCAAACTCTCGTACAAAGTTCGAGACTTATGGTGGCCCAACAAATACAGAGTAGCCTGTTTCAGCCAGTTTTTTCCTACAGAAGTTAAGAAAATCTTAAGAAAATCTCAGCCTCAAATTCGTGAAAAGTTAAGAAAATTGAGCCTCAGGAAAAAAGTGTTTTTCGTATAAAAACGTGTATGCCATTCCCACATTCCCCATTTGAAATCAAAACATAACTGCGTCCACTGTTGATTACGTAATTTCGTTGCTCTTGATTGGTTATTCTCTTTGTACGAACCCATATTAGGGATGCTAGATCCAAATATGGAAAACGTCTTACTAATTATGCAAATACGAATAATTAGTAATGTGAAGTTGATCGTACATAGCCGCCATTTTGTTGACGAAGACGAAGAAGACACCACATGACTAGAAGGGTTTGTCATGTGATTTCCAGCGCGTGATACAAACTGAAAAAACTTTGCTCACGTGCTAAAAATTCAGAGAAGCTCAGAAAAGGGAAATAAATAAGAAAATATATATTATTGTTGACACCTTATGACAAGTTCAAGTTCGCCAATACCAAACACAAACACGCCATCTTTACAAATCACTCCTGAAGCAAGGACCAAGGGAAGAGAGGACAGCAAAGTTAGCCTGGCTAAACTGAAACCTGCAAGCGCTCCTAACTTACAAAACACCAACAGAAACTTCTCATCTGGTACTGAATCACTGGCATCACAGGAAAACAATGGGAATGATAGTGTAGATGCAGCACATAAGGTCGAACGACAGACAATAGCAAGCCTGGCGGGAACAGCAACAGGAACATTTCAGTTCAGAACCACTGGTCAAACTGTTTCAGACGGACCCCAAACAACATTGAACCTGGCGAGTGATCAAGGGGGACAAATCAGAGTAATGACTGTCCACTCTAATGACCCTGGGGGGCAGGGGGCAGTATCATCATTAAACCCTGTCACCTTGGCCATATCCAGTGCAGGGGGAACGCAGGCCAGCCAAGTATTGTCGGCAGGATCTGAAGTCGTTGACAATAATTCTGGGGAGGCAGTGACAGTCACTGTGGATAACACGGATGGAACAAAATACACTTATTATCCAGCAGTACAATCTGCAGATTCGAATGGACCTGGTATGTAGATTTTTGTCCTAGTTTATTTGATAAACATGAATCCTAAAGATCTTAGGCCTATACACATTTAGGGGAGTGTCCTTGCGATCTGTCCATTCAGAAGTCCCTCTTCTACTCTAGTGTCATGACAAGAAGCAACTGCGTGGGTCTCAGAGAAAGTAAGAAGCACATATAATTAAAGTACTATTGCTTAACATAATTATCTGTGAGAGTACAAAATTCTGAATGTTTGTGTAATTTTCTGTTTGATGCCGACTCTGGCAATAAAAACATAAAGAGAGTGTCAAGAATTTATTCGCGGGAAAGTTGCCTGTAAGAAATCAGGGAACATGTAAAATGTACCACTTTTATGTTACAATGCTTCTTTGTTCATTGGAAGATACAGGAAACCACTTTCAAACCCTATTAACCTCTACAGTAGCTCTTAGTGTTGAATAAAACTATTTTCTTGCACTGAGAAGTGCATCTAGAGTCTATACGTAAAAACTTAAAGCAATGGGTGGAGGAAGATCTCAGTGAAAACTTGATATTACAAACCCTGATCTTTTATTATTCATGTGTAAATGTATAAGTATTTGCTTTATTGAACAGAATGTTGGATTTGTGAGGCCCAAAATAGTTAATTACCATAAAAGTTTGCATATATGCTGCACCCTTTCTTTAAGACACTGAAAATAGGATAAAATACCTTTTGAATTTTTTCAATTTCATCAAGTTCTACATCATTTGAAGTGATCTTGTGAAACCGCTGAGTGGAAAAAGACAAGGTTACACACAAGTGTGCCAAAGTTCTTCATTGACAAGTCTGCCCACAAGTGTAAAGCAGATAGCTTGGAAAACAACTGTTTTGATGTAATTTGTCTTACTTCAGCAAAACATATCTGCCTTCATTTTACATTTTTATCAGTGGAAACTGCTGAAAAACAGATACAAACATTCTGTCAAGCTTTTCCATTAATCCACTATCAAAGATATCCAGTGCTTGTTGCAGAATAATGTGAAGTGTTTGCACATATATAGGAATATATGTGGTATTAATTATTTGTTTCAATTGTTGATGACAATAGAGAACATCCTTATGAACAAGGACTCTTCCCAGAGGAGTAATTCACTCCACATATAGGCCACCCCCCCCCCAATTTCTGTGGCCAAAATTAGAAAAAGATCAGGCCTATATGCAGGCTTTTACAATATTTCATATACATTTTAAATGCCTATACTCATACCAGCCTATCATCTCTTGTATGATTTGTGTATTGTATAGTACCTGTCTGTCTGTGTCACTCTGTAGTGATACACAACCTGAAAACATTCTTACTAGGAATTCCTCAAGAAACCTTTAGTAATGAAATCATGAAAAAGCTTAGAAAGTGTCAATCCTGGGTCAAAAAAATTTTTTTTAAGAAAAACTGGCTATAAGGTAATTGTTTGCTGGGTCCATTTCATAGGTCCATTCTTTATTTTGTTAAAGGAGCCAGTGCTTAGATCCTAATGTCTATTATTGTGAAAGTCATATGGTTGTGAAATTACCAGAACTTCACCTGATCAAAGTCACTTAATTGATTTTTTGTGGTTGAGTATGTTCATCATGTGATTTTTGTGGACGGCCATATTTTTGTATATCCTCTGTCTTTGGTCAGTTCATAAGAAATCATCCCGCAGAAATCCAATGGGACTTTTGACATTTGAATTTAATGTGCATCAGAAGTAATATTGATTATTTAGCAGACTGTTTTATTTTGTTTTAATTTTATATTTATACTTAATCAAATATTTTGTTGTATATTTTAGTTTGTCCTAGTCCATTAGATAATACCTTATTTTGTTGTCTTTGCCGAGCTACTTTCTATACACATATTTCCTGCAGAGAGATAATGTGCCAGTCTTTTGTGCTTTTTTTTAGCTTTGTTTGCAATGTCTTTAGTGCATTGGTACATGCTTCCACATGTGTATTTGTCAGTGTTTGTGTGTGATCTTATTCCCAAGGGCAAGTCACATGTCATGTTGACATTGACCATGTGTGACCAACCACTCATCCTTCCAAAAGTCCAATTATTCACATCATATCATTCATAATCAGTTAATCTGTTGTGAATAGATTACTGAAGTAGCTCTGTATTTGCTGAGTACTGCTTGGTTCATTAATAACCCAAAGACTCAGTTGGTCAAATATACTCAACTTTGCCATACAGTGCTCAGTTACACTTCTTATACTGCCTTGCCAGGCTTCCGTGCTTGCTCAATGTTGCATTTATTAGACTCAAAATACTCCTCAGGTCAGTTCTATGTGATGATGTCACCTCAAGATATGATTCCAAATGTAACAAACCAACAGAGGATAATTGCCCCAAGAGGACACCCAATTACCACGTGAGTCATTTCTTTTGCAGTTATATTTCATCAGTTATTAATGACAGTTAATATTATGTTATAAATTTTACTCTCATTTTGGGTGTACAACATTTGGAAGCCTTGTAGTTCCCAGCAGTACATTCATCATCATAAGTATCATTCATTAAAAGCCTTGTATCCAAGAAAACATATTGAAAAGTGATATGATGTATTTCCTTGCCTTGGTTTACTATTTGGTTAAGAACTTTGGGGTGACAGAAAGTTTGGTGATATTGGGTTATATTTAACAGCCAGAATGGCACTAAGTCCAGTCCTGAATCTAAGTTGTTTGCTCTCTTTGACAGAGCCAAGGTCCAATATTTTGAGATCCAACATCTGGTAGTGTTTACAGGATGAGGAATTTTAATTGATTTCTTTGTATGTTAACTGAATGGGAAATGTCTACATTGTTGTCTTCATTGATCTAGTACAATTTACAAAATTCTTAAGAACTGCTGCCCATTTCAGATTAACACAGTTTTTCTATATGAAATTAACTATCTGCCTTTTACCTTGATATTCCTTAGTGTTATGTCAAACCCTCCCTTTACTTCATCTTAAATGTTTTTCCACATTGTTGAAATTTCCCAGAACAACTGCTGAAATGAAATTGCTATTAGGTGAGAAATAGAATGTTCCAGTTATGTTGCTCTCTTCCACTTGAGCATCAATCAACTGGGCCCAAAGTTTGAGCAGGGAATTTGATATTTCAAGTGATTACAGTAACTTTCATTGCTACATTTTGTACAACATGACTTTTCTTTTTCAGATTTATGTTTTATGCTCAGCCTACTTGTGTTTCCTAAATATTTTTTATTTTTGCCCTCATGTTTCTTATATACTTGTTTCTTGGTATGAAAAGTGTGTATGACATTGTTTGGAAAATTGGATGATGTATTATTATATATATTATCAAAAAATGTTCTGATAGCCATGTCAGCAGTCTATATATATATATATATATATATATATATATATATATATATATATATATATATATATATATATATATATATATATATATATATATATATATATATATATATAATAATAAGTCAAAGCCACACTAACTTAGTATATAAATAAAACATAGAGAATTCAAAAATATACTTTCTTCTGTTGTAAACGTTTCGATATATTATCTTCATCAGTACTTCTCTTCATATATATATATATATATATATATATATATATATATATATATATATATATATATATATATATATATATATATATATATATATATATACATACATACATACATACATACATACATACATACATACATACATACATACATACACATATACACTTGTCTGTTAGTATACATTTCTATTAAAACCTTCATCAGTACTAAATATAGAATGACATTGGGCCTGCTTGAATTACCTGCACAACAATGGGTGAATTAAATATATACATATATTACTTAGTTTATATCATAATATAATTTAGCTATATCTTGTGGTTTATTTTTTGTGTTAATTGAACTGTAGAATGGGTGAAAGTGCAGCCTTTGCTGTTGAAGCTGAAAGCATCCCTGTTGAATTCAGGTATTTTCTTACTCCCTATAAACAACATGATTCACATGCATGGCGCATTTCTCATTTGTTCAATATTAGAATTGTTTGCTCTATTAAATTTTCTTCTTTCATCTTTATAATTACAAATGATTTAGGGTTACGACTTAAAAGTTGCCACAAGGGATGCCAAAACCTACAAATTGTTTCCCAATTATCTTGGCATTTCTTCATTTGATGTCTGTCATATTGGCTATTTAGTGTTTTGTTTTTAGATGTCTTTTATCATACTGTCTACAGCCTGTGCAGCTTTCCACCAATGAGACTGCATCATTAGTTGTGACTGTTGCACTTCTCAATGCATTTCTGTTTGTTAATTTTGTTTTAGTATTTATCCTTATTATTAATTTGTGTTATATTTATTACAAGTAGTATATTCACTAAAGTGGACCAGCCATCAGGTGATGCCTTGTAACCCTGTGATTATGGGGGTGTGGTACACACAGTTGTAGCTGAATTGTGTCTAAGTTGACTAAAGCAGATTACTTAATGAATGTACAATTACGTTGCGAAGGAGGAACTCTCTTTTTACAATGTATGACTGTTCTGTTTTTAGAAAAGTAGAAACATCGTCTCGATCAGCGAGAGACGAAAGACGACGCGCCACACACAATGAAGGTAAAGTCGCGTTTTGTTGTCTCATTACAAATTTACTATATTGAATACGTCTTTGCCCGTTGTAATGTTTTAAAGGACGGCCGATATGCTCTTGAAACCGTATATAGTTGTATGGATCGGATATGTAGAATAACATATACAATGGAATACAATATGATTTTAATATAAGATACTGTAATTTTTAATGTATATAATATAGCTAGTACTTCAATGTATGCCTATTGTTCCATGTTTGTCCCAGTTTAGAAATCCCCGTGTGAGCAAATTCTGTTGTTTCTTTGGAGAAACCAACTGAGGGTTCATGGTTAATGTGCTGGGTTTTTCTGTGGTAGATTAATAGATCCGAAGGCGCCTATTTAAATCGACCTTGAGATACCTTCGTGGCCTTTGTCTTGGGATATATCTCGTTGATGTGTAAGAACAGTTATTAATGTATGGAATTAAGTCAGAGTTGAATTTTTTATCATAACCTAAAATTTTGAAAATGACAGAACGTTTTCATCACAGTTGAGAGAAAGAGGAGAACGAAAATCAACTCTTGGATTGAAAAGTTGTCTTATTTGGTACCGGAATGCAAGCAAGATCAATCTAAAACAGGCCAGGTATGTTTGAAATAAACAATCACTTTCATTGTGTATTTTTCACTGGACTTTTCTTAATGGCGCAATAGAAAAGTGACGACTGTTTCTGCGCTGCTCGTTACAAGTGCACCCTGCGATTCGTTTTTCCCTGACCACCAGGATTTGTTTTGCTGACTCTGCGTGTTCTTGGATACAATCCTGTGGCATGTCGCCTAAGTAGTAGTTGTGAGTGTGATGCTGACAAGAGCGAGATAGAGAGATGTCTAAAAAAGGTGTCTAATTATCTAGATTCCCCCGATTCCATAGTTGGATTTTATTGGTGGCACTACTTTGGTCTGAGAAACAGAGTTGGTTCTGGAGTTTTTTGAGATATCTACACCAGTGTAGTAATGCAGTCAACTCGCAGTTTGGCTGATGTCGTAGAAATAGTTGGAAATACATACAATTCAAAAATTATTTCACTTTATGTTTCATTGACCTCTTTCAGTGTTTTTTTACGACTTTTTACTGACATATATCAGTACAAGTGTAGTGTGTACGTTAGCCTTTCATATTTGGACCTAGAAGGGTGGGGTAGCCCCAAAAATACCCTCTACACCCCTTAGAACAAATCATGCTGGATTCACCTTAGCATAGAAATGTCATTGTCCAGAGATCTGAGAATCTTTTTCTTCGTTGAAACTTAGTAGAGGTTTATTGTAAAATAGATCTCAGAAGGATTGCTCCATAGTTTAATAGTACCATACAAATAATGGGTGAGATGTCTAATTTTAATCAACACTAGAGCCCGTTCGAATTTAATGTTGTCACTAGGAAGATGCTTGTGCAGTTTATTTCGGGAAATGAGCAAAGTCAGCCTTTTAAGTGTGGAGTTGCGCTTGCTTTTCAAGAGTTTTTCGAGTTTTATAGAGGACATTGCAGTTACTAGTTATTGGCGAGAAAACTCCAGGATGTAAAAAGATTTGCTTTTTCTTGTTTGATGGATCAAATTCAATCTGAGAACTATTCCTGTCACTTGTGAACACCTTTGAGAAGTTCCGTTTTGGTCCGTTTCGTTCTCTGATGGACTGGGCCTTAGGCACTTCGAAAGTTCCGCAAGTTTTCAGTCAACGGTTTTAAGCTTTATGGAAGAATAAGAACTACATGTTACCCCAATCGCTGGCCTGTGATCGGAACCATGTTGTAATCTGACACATCTATCAGACTGCGAATGTCAGGCATTCTCTTCGACGTGACGTCTCTACTTGGCAGTTCATATGCTGTATGAATTGACATCTCTCTTTCTGATATCGCCCACAGAGTAAAGGCACAACATTGTCAAAGACGATAGATTACATTGAGAAACTACGAGCCCAAAATGAGCGGTTAACAGAGACTTTGAAGGAGCAGGAGGGAATGGCTCTTCAGAATCAATTATTCAGGCAGCAGTTGGATGAATTGCAGCGTGAGAATTCAATGCTGCGAAACAGCCTGCGCATTCACCAACAAGAGCATCAGGAGATACAAGCTGATGGACAGCAAATGGACCATGGACAATGATTATTCTTTGACTTTGTTGTTGTGGTAGTTTTGTTACGTGTTTCCAAGCGATATTTAAGGGTAGAACAACTAGGCATAATATCTAGGCATGTCTCTTGATTTCAGACGAAGCAAAAGCACTTTCTAGAGCTGCCTGACGAAAGCATTGTAATATATATTGTGGCGTTTACTCCAGCCATCTCAAGGATGATTATGTGTGCCCTATGGTATACATTCTGTGCTATCTCTGTTTTGACTGCCTCCTTCTTACAGTAAGGATTTGTCCTCAACTAGTTACAAACCTAGAATGGCAAGCCTGGTATTCAAGACAGTGTAGCTTGCCTTGTTTTGTTTCAGGGCAACGTAACATGATGGTAGCTTTGAAGAGACATGAGACCATATATGCATATACCTGTCAATCAGATGCCATCTCATACTTTCAGCCCTCTGATAAATTCCTTTTTGCGTCTTGGATTAATCCAAGATTCACAGGCCATAAGTCAGTGTTCATACAAAGTTACCTTCTCTGTCAATCAGACCTAGTTTTGAATGGCCCTTGAAGAATCACAGAAATTATCCATCTACCTCCCTTATCTGTACTTATCTTCTCTTGACCATTTGTGTTGTCTAAAACTACAGATACAAAAAAGCAATAGCAACAATTTATACAGACTTTCTTACTGCCTTATTGCTAACAGCGCTAGAGACCATGTGTGGCAGGGTGTCATGGAGGGAGGCTATGGAGATTTTGGGGAGCTCAGCCTTATTCTTACCAGAGTATGCTAGCCTGGTAACAGACCGTTTGTGTTGGCTTTATGTCTAATTGACCTCAATGGCACTTATATGCATAACTGCTATGCTTCTAATTTGAACATTTTGAATGAAGTACTGGGTATGGTTATGGGCGTTACCCATTATTGACACTGTGTTTGTAACAATGCTCAATTTTTGATAAAGGATCTAGGAAATTTTTTATCCAATGGAAATTTTACTTCCTGTCATAATCTAAAGTTTGACCCGTATTTGCTACTAGTGATTTTTTGGTGCTATAGATTAGCCAACTGCTTTTTTGACAGGGACTCACTGAACTATGTTTGAATATACGTACGAGCTATCGTTGGTCTGCATTTTGCTGTTGATTTTAAGACACTTTACGCCTAACATTACGATTTGTTAACCTGCCAGTTCTAGATCCTGTAGTTTGGACTGTATTTATTTTGTAACTTTTAAGGATACAGATTAGTTGGTAGTGTCTATATTCGAAATTTCCACGTATATTTACATATATATACATATCTATACATAAAAATTTATATTTATATTAGCAGCATCCTTTCTTTCTCCCATCGTGGATATCAGAAGCAGAAGATGAGATTGTCGATACCAATTCATGCCGTTTAAGTGAAATGCACAGTTTATAGTGAAAAGTATCTTTCAATAATCATACTTCAGTTCTTTAATGTTTAGTCGTAGTTTTCAAATCAGAGACGACGATGGTAAGCATATTTGAGTTCTTTGCTAATGTTTCATGAGTTCTCATATTTTTCAAAACAAGGGCAACAATAGTAAATATGTTTGAATTTTTTGTTGATGTTTCATGAGTTTTACTCATATTTTTTGAAACAAGGGCAACAATAGTAAACATGTTTGAGTTCTTTGTTAATGTTTCATGAGTTCTACTCATAGTTTTCAAAACAAAGGCAGGAATGATAAACATGTTTTGAGTTCTTTGTTAATGTTTCATGAGTTCTACTCATATTTTGAAAACAAGCACAACAATGGCAAACATGTTTGAATTCTATGGTAATGTTTCGTGAGTTCTACTCGTAGTTTTCAAAACGAAGGCAACAACGATAAATATGTTGGAGCTCTTTGGTAACATTTCATTAATTTCACGCATTTTCACGTATTACAATATGGTACAGAACATAAGACACTTAGTGAGAGGGTTTGAGATAACATTCCTTAAATTTTCAGCCGAATAAGGTCTAAGAGTTTCTTAATGGTTATTGAAGGGGAAGGAGTTACATGGAAATAATGTTCGTTTAATGTTCACTTTCTTAAATATGTAAATAACCTGTTTCTTAGGGTTGGAGCAATGTAGCCCTACAGTCTTAAAGTTTTTGCCTCTTTAGCCCAGTTTTTATGACCGATTTCTTTTCAAAGAATAAATGTATGACTCAGCCTGATTCTTTTTAAAATAAGTAGGTCAAAGATGATATTGATTTGTCTCTTTTAATCACGAGCATGCTTTCACGAACTGTTACCAAACACCAGACGATACACCCCCCTTCCATCCATCCTTTGATATCATTATTTAGTTCCATTCTGCAAACATATCACCCATTTGCCTCGGCTACCGACTATCCTGTTATAAGACTTACGTTTGATAAAGCCAACTCTAATATCATCCTCGACTAGACATATCATTTTCATGCATCACAGTAGATCAACCAGTGATGAAAACCAGCTGATCATTGCCATAAGCTAAGGGTGTAACCTTGGTGTGATGCCGAACAATGACGGGAATCCTAGATGGAGATCGATTGCAGATTAGCAAGTGATGAAAATTATCGTTCACTCGTATTTTGTCGTCCACTCATATTTTATTGAAATTCTTTTGATTATTTTATGACTCTGAAGCCACTTATTTTCAATATAATTACATTAGCACTACCTTGATCTTTCAATTCTTAATCGATAATGGCAGAGAAGAGACATAATGGGATATGCCTAGATAAATTGACACTTAAGTTCTTTGCCCCTTTTAAATGACCTGTCTTTATATGAATTTTCTTCGATCGATGCTTTGTCTTTTCGATTCAATATTATTTTGTGAAGATCTTTAATTATCCAATGAGATTTGTGAAAACTAGCGTAACATTTCACGAGTGGCACAGTTTAGATGTCACTATGGAACTCCAAATCTGGTGCAAAGAAAACGAGTGACAGTGAAGAGCAAGGTGAAGACTCCACGAACGGCCAGAAAAGGCCTCGGACATTATCTCAAAGTGAAGTGTGGAAAACTGCAGTTGACAAAAACTTACAGGATAAATAGCTACTGAAGAGGAAGATACGACGTAAAAGATCGAATTGATGCTAAGATGAAAATGCTTGATATTGTAGAACTAACTGGGGTAGTGAAAGAGAGATTAAACTTAGTACAAGAGCTTCCAGGACCATTTATCATCAGTACTGTGTAAATAACTTGCCAATGACAGGTCAGTTTGAATGTATGGTGTGGTAAGAGCTGGTATAGTATGATTCCGCCAAGTAGTTACCCTGTTATCTCAACGACAATAGGATATCAACTACCTGATTTTGTCTATGAGCACAAAACGCTATATTGATACTATTAAGCTTCAAATTTACTCCTCAATATGTCAGATCAAGCACTCAGTTGGCTCTCCCTTCACCCAGAAATGAGTATAATACTTAGGATACACTGGGTACTTGGCATGTTAAATCACATAAATTTTACATTTTATCACTCAGAAACATAAACTATTACACAGTTCGAAGAAATGAAAGATTTGCTTTATTTATTATGTCCCCATGGTATTGTTTTTGTAGTGTTTGTTTAGTAGCATGAGAAATGTTTTGTTCACTGTGTGATAGATTGTAATAGTTATACGGATAAAAAAGCGGAGAAACGAATGGAGAGACAATGGCTTGTAGTTAGTCCAGCCAAAGAAATGGTATATTGTTTAGCATTAAGATTTTTTCCTCCGGTGGGGGTAAGCATATGGTTACCAACAGAGAATAAAGCAATCATTGGGTCTACTGGCCTGTAGGTCACCCTTGAACAAAGTGTAGCTCCTACGCAGCTCCCCAGACTGGGTAACGTCTGAAGAGGGTCGGCAACTTTTCAGTATTGTATAAAATTAGAGGAACCATTGTCAAGCAAATGGTTTCAAAAACATCCCGGCTAGCAGTTTCATCAGGCACTCCTGCCCGCACCGAGGGCAGGGGGGCAAGGTTCCTATTGAGGGCACATTATAAACATTTTTGCACTAAAATAATTAAGTCCTTCGAAAGTACAGGAGGGGAAGCTGCCCCCTGGCCCCCCAGGGTAGGCGTCCCTGAGTTTTATACAAGCTATGATCGAGGGCGACGGAGCGACATTTTTGGTGGGGAGAGCTCGAGTGCCCAGATTACAATTGCAGGGATATAGAGGCTGCTAGAACGTATACTAAAGTACATTTGTCATAAAAAGCGGAGAGGGCCACAGCTCCCCAGCTCCCCCGGCTCTGCCGCCCATGATGATATCACTGGTTGGCCACCAATACAGTAGAGGTTATTGCTGGAATCCATAGATCTTGGAGCATATTGGATTCTATTTGCCTCTAAGTATCATCATGAATATGCAAAGCAAGGAATTTTCAGATCTTGTCAAATAGGGAATGGAGATTGCAAGAAGTCTAATCTGTCCAGCCCGTGATTGTGAGATGGCAAGCAATCCCTCGCCGTCAACCGGATTTCAATGCTACTGTCGACAAGACAAAATCAAAGAAAGTAGTAAGTCCTTGCAGGATGGGTGATAGAAATGAGAAAGAGAACTGTTAAATTGTTTTCGGCAAAGAACAAGAAGAACTGATTGCAATGAATACTTGATCTGAGCAAAGACATGCAAAATAGATATACATGCATGCCACCCAATGGGCAATCAAAGAGCCAAATAGATTTTATATTAATGTGCTAGAGATATAGGAATAGTGCCAAAAATGCAAAAGTCAAATCTAGTGCAGTGTGTGGATCAGACCATAATTTATTAATGGTTAAACTATCAATAAAGCTGAAAAAGATGAGAATGAGTAACAGAAATAGAGAGAGAGACAAATTGGAATAGAGAGGCTCTTCTTTCATAGAATTAAGAAACCTTACATAAAGTTCTTAGATAGTTAGGTACCAGAGTATACAGAGGATGTAGATGACGGCTTCAGTCAATGGAAAATGTTGCAGTCTTGCATGACAACAGTTGGAGAAGAAGTATGTGGTAGAAGAGAGTATGTTAAGAAGCAGCCGTGGATAACTACTGAAATACTGAACAGAATGAATGAAAGAAGTACACTGAAACAACAAAACAACAAAAGAGACCAATACAAGAAATTATGTCGGGAGATAAAACGTCAATGTAGGCTAGCTAAAGAAAAACATTGCAACAAAATCTGTAAAAAACTTGAAGACCTAGATAGAAAACACAGTCCAAAACTTTATGCTAGAAGTGGAGATCTACAGCTAAAGAAACTGTATGCCAGGGCAAGACTTTAAAACAGACAAATGTTGGTAATAGCCAATATAGGCAATCAAAAAATCGAGAGAATAACCAAGGAGGAGGTAATGGGAGTTATCGGGAAACTACCAAGAAACAAAGCGACTGGTGTTGATGATATACCAGCTGAATTTCTTCAATGCTGTGAACCTTTAAGCTTCAAGATGATAACAAACACAATCAATAATATATATGAAAACTGTGAATATCCGGAAGACTTCCTAACAAGTATCTTTCTCCCAGTCCCTAAAACATCGAATGCATCACAATATGAAGAATATCGAACAATCATCTCAATCGCACATGCATGCAAAATTTTGCTACATATAATCAAGGAAAGAAGAAAAGCATTACTTGAAAATCATGTAATGGAATCTCAGTTTAGCTTCAGAAAGGATAGCAGTGTAACTGTCGGTACTACATGAATCAAGTCTGTCCAATGTTTTAGCAGGCTAGGTCACTCAAACATAGAGATGCTTTGTCTTGAACACAACTTTGATAAATTAACAAAACTCGAGAGCCACTATTTACAACTGATAACGACAAATACGAATGATAACTAACTAGAAAACGATTTGACACAGATACATAAAACAGCTAGGAACTAACGGTCCTTAATTATCTAATTGAACCACTGTTATTGTCACTATAGCGGTGCCATAACAATCTTCTCTTGTTGCTTAGCATCAGGGGTTCCGATCATGAACCCTACATCAGCACAAGAGAAACCACATACGTACTATAGTCCAGCAGATATTCGCTACTTTTCTAGAAAAGTATGCGGCGACATGCAAATCTGCATTTGGAACGAGGTCACCTAGACTTAATCCACTGGAATTTGGCTACGTTAAAGATAAAACAATAACAACGGTCGGTACCAGATAGTGTTGCCTCGGCCCTTGATTCTGGTGAAAACGCTGCCATGGAACAACAAGATACTGTTGCAACCGATCAAAGCTGCCATGGGCTGCATTTTGCAATCGCAATGAAGAGAGTGACTGTCAAGTCCAACTTAACAAACATTAATCGAGAAAAAAGAATGACTACTGTATCATATTACTCAATGACTTCAAATTTTTCTTGCTTTAAATCTAACTGCAATGCATGGTTTAGTATGAACTACTACTTTTGATGTTGTTATCTGGAAGAAGTTTGCTAATATTTGCCCTTGTTCTCTTCTTCTGTTTTACTCAAAGACACTGGCAGCCGTTATCAGTGAAGAACATGTTTTGAGAAACCAAGCGAAATTAGCGTTTTTTGTTTCATTTCTGTCATACTTCATTTCATGGAAGCACATCAAAAAACGTAGAGATTCGCTTCCGTTCCGATGCTGTGTTTATATATGTGAATTGCATTTTAACCCTTTGTTCTAGGCCAACAGACTCAATAGCGTTCTTGGATTTTACAAAATTTAGTTATTCTCAGTTTTAACATGATTCATGAGTTTCTTAAGTTTGTCTGACTGTCCAGTATTCATTTCTCATAGCTAGTTTCATATAAACAAATGAGTGTATTACATACTACAAGTTAACATAGTGCAGTTGGAATGCAAAAACATTATAGCAAGTTATCTGAATATTTGAGGAGCATGATATATATATGACGATATGAGATGTCCGGGTGCTGTGAAGACACGAATTGGCATGGTAAAAACTGCTGTCTGAAAATGTAAAGGGCTATTAAAGCGAGATCTTACTAAAAACCAGAAGACGAGGACACTTGGCTTTTATGTAGAATCTGTGATTTCTTAGGGAGCTGTTATTAATGTATGACAGGTACAGGGGTGGAAGCAAACTTTCTAGGGTATGAAATTTTCTGAAGATTGTTTGTGGGGCTCTCAAGCTATTTAGGATATGTTTTGGGGGTATGAGACCAAAGTATGTTTTTCAAGATTTTATCATGAGCTGTTTTATGATAGTAATATTACAGGTTTACAGCTTTACAGCTCTTCTACATTAGAAGAGTTGGAAATTGATGTTGATGGGGAATACTTCATTACTGTGGCAGCTTCCTGATTCTTTTTGAACATACTGTAAAATATTCTTTGATACCTATCTTTCTTTGCTTTTGCCTTCCTTGCTTTTGTTTTCGTTCTATTTTTGCCTTGGGGTTTAGACTATCTATCAAAAAGCTCTTTCTCAAATTGTAAGGCTTTTTTCTGCACTACCATCTGCAAATACCCTTAATTTGGTCAACGCATTTAGGTGATATCTTGGAGAAGAGCTAGAACTTCTATGCTTCATGCATTTTTTTGCAATATTGGGGCTAACATTCTTCACAACTTCAATGTACTCTGATACAAGCCTCTTATCTTTTTCTTTTGCACCTTTGTAGCAGTTTTCTTGTTTCCTACTCCTAGCTCTTCTTTTTGCTTGAGTATCTTTGTCAACTTTAGACTCTGACGAAATCCTGTGGCTGAATGGGTAACATGATTGTAAACGACTTTGTTCTTTGTTTTTCTTTGTCATTTAATTTCATTACTACTAAATCGTAAAATTGACGCTCATTTGCATTCCTTGATCGCACTTTGTGCTGATTGCCAAAACGTAGTCCTCTTTCACCCACTGCAGCTTTTGTCTCACAATTTTTCTGGAGGTGAGCAACATGGCTAGCAGTGTGATCTACTTTTACGACATTCTTAGCACTCAGGAAAACTTAGGTATGCAAGTCACAACATGAAAGGAAGCAGTGGTCGATTAGTGCAGCTAGTTTTAGATGGTTTTTGATGTGAATAGTTTTAGATAGAAGGTGACAGAAGGTGACAGAAGGTTCAAGGAAGACAGACCATCTTGGGGGAAGATATTCATGAATGGTCCAGATGTAGCACAATAGGAGTGACCAAATGAATGCCTGAAAGTAAGCTATCTTGATAGAATATGGTGCAAAATCTTCGACTTCGAGGAAGTGACACTGATTGATTGATTAGTTGATTGATTGATTGATTGATTGATTGACTGATTGATTGATTGATTGATTTTAAGAAGACTTTTCTCGTCTTATAACCAAACAATGAAAATCTAATAACCGAATGAACAGTGATTAGGTTGGCCTGTCTTAGCCAAATGCTAATAAAGTCTTAGTAGGCGCCTTTTAGATTTTCGATGATGCTGGGTGGGCGCTTTCTCGAGGGTGGTCGCTTCGTCATTTCACTCTGGTAGTTTGTCATCAAAAGCCAGTTTAACAAAAATAGTTATCAAAGCTGATTATAAAGTGAACATCAGGTTGCAGTCATTTCAATACATTCATTACCATCATAATTTCCGTCCTCTTCATCATCGTTGTTGCCAAAAGGTGGATTGAGGCCTGCTTCAAACAATATTTCTTGTTGTGATTAGAATATACCAGCAGCATTCTCACATGGTTAACCTGCTATAGAACAATGGATCTTCACTGTCATCTACTGCTAGGTTTAAAGCACAGCATTCCATAGCTTGTGCTGTGAGTTCTATAGATATTTCTTTCACTGCATTCATTATTCACTGTACAATGGATCTTCTTTCGGCTGATTTCAGAGTTCTTCACTCTGTTCTGTTAGTCGGTTACCGGTAGTTAATGCTAGCCACTCATCGTATTGCTTCCGGATCGTCCCTTTGCACGGATTGTCCCAGCTTGCTATTAGGGCTTGAACGTACTTTGTCCATTAAGCGCCGCCTTTTCGAGAGGGAGAGGTTTTCACTTTTTTATTTATATCGGCAGGACTTTTTCAACGGGGACGTCTTTTCGAAGGTGACCAAGTTTCAGATTAACCAGAACAACTTCACTTGATGTTAAAATTTAGAGTATATTAACCAATTTTCTCTTCACTCTTTCGACTCTGGTGAAACATGATTGACATTTACATTGACTGATTTTGACTCCACATTGCCAAGTGGTGAAGATGAGCCAATTTTGGCCAAAGAGTACAGCTATAATCTTTAGACTTTCGTGAAACACCATTTGAATTGAAATTGAATGATTTTGACTCGAGAAAGAAACATGGCGAATATCAGCCAATGTCGACCAAAAACTAAGGCTATAACCTTTGCAATTCAGTAAACAATACCAGCAGCTCGAATAGACCCAATATGACTCAAGAGTAAACCTTGGTGAAACTGAGACATCGTCAGGCAAAAAAACTAAGGCTATTATCTTCGGACATTGATGGACAATGATTGGAATTAAAATAGCGAGAATTTTATTGGGGATTAAATTGAGACAAAAAGCTGTCAATTTTTGCCAACACGTCAGGCTGTAACCTTTGCACATTAGAGACACAAGGCTAGAAATGACAATACCAACCTTTGATTCCGCCTTACAAGGTATAACCATTGAGCCAACTTTAACATTCACGTAAAAATCAGTCTATTCCGATTCACATCATTGTTATCCAAATCCAAACGCTATAACCATGACAACAATGCATCATTTTCATCACTTTTCAATCTGCAATCAAAATCAATCAATTTCAATTTTGGTCATTTTTGGCCAAAATACCAAGCCTATAGCCTTACTTTTTGGCCAAAAATGCCTCATTTTCATCACTTTTCAATCTGCAATCAAAATCAATCAATTTCAATTTTGGTCATTTTTGGCCAAAATACCAAGGCTATAGCCTTACTTTTTGGCCAAACATCCCTCATTTTCATCACTTTTCAATCTGCAATCAAAATCAATCAATTTCAATTTTGGTCATTTTTGGCCAAAATACCAAGGCTATAGCCTTACTTTTTGGCCAAAAATGCCTCATTTTCATCACTTTTCAATCTGTAATCAAAATCAATCAATTTCAATTTTGGTCATGTTTGGCCATAATACCAAGGCTATAGCCTTACTTTTTGGCCAAAAATGCCTCATTTTCATCACTTTTCAATCTGCAATCAAAATCAATCAATTTCAATTTTGGTCATTTTTGGCCAAAATACCAAGGCTATAGCCTTACTTTTTGGCCAAAAATGCCTCATTTTCATCACTTGTCAGTCTGCAATCAACATCAATCAATTTCAATTGTGGTCATTTTTGGCCAAAATATCAAAGCAATAGCCTTACTTTTTGGCCACCATGCCTCATTTTCATCACTTTTCAATCTGCAATCAAAATCAATCAATTTCAATTTTGGTCATTTTTGGCCAAAATACCAAGGCTATAGCCTTACTTTTTGGCCAAAAATGCCTCATTTTCATCACTTTTCAATCTGCAATCAAAATCAATCAATTTCAATTTTGGTCATTTTTGGCCATAATACCAAGGCTATAGCCTTACTTTTTGGCCAAAAATGCCTCATTTTTATCACTTTTCAATCTGCAATCAAAATCAATCAATTTCAATTTTGGTCATTTTTGGCCAAAATACCAAGGCTATAGCCTTACTTTTTGGCCAAAATGCCTCATTGTCATCACTTTTCAATCTGCAATCAAAATCAGTCAATTTCAATTTTGGTCATTTTTGGCCAAAATACCAAGGCTATAGCCTAACTTTTTGGCCAAAAATGCCTCATTTTCATCACTTTTCAATCTGCAATCAAAATCAATCAATTTCAATTTTGGTCATTTTTGGCCAAAATACCAAGGCTATAGCCTTACTGTTTGGCCAACATGCCTCATTTTCATCACTTTTCAATCTGCAATCAAAATCAATCAATTTCAATTGTGGTCATTTTTGGCCAAAATACCAAGGCTATAGCCTTACCTTTTGGCCAAAAATGCCTCATTTTCATCACTTTTCAATCTGCAATCAAAATCAATCAATTTCAATTGTGGTCATTTTTGGCCAAAATACCACGGCTATAGCCTTACTTTTTGGCCAAAAATGCCTCATTTTCATCACTTGTCAATCTGCAATCAACATCAATCAATTTCAATTTTGGTCATTTTTGGCCAAAATATCAAGGCAATAGCCTTACCTTTTGGCCACCATGCCTCATTTTCATCACTTTTCAATCTGCAATCAAAATCAATCAATTTCAATTTTGGTCATTTTTGGCCAAAATACCAAGGCTATAGCCTTACTTTTTAGCCAAAAATGCCTCATTTTCATCACTTTTCAATCTGCAATCAAAATCAATCAATTTCAATTTTGGTCATTTTTGGCCAAAATACCAAGGCTATAGCCTTACTTTTTGGCCAAACATCCCTCATTTTCATCACTTTTCAATCTGCAATCAAAATCAATCAATTTCAATTTTGGTCATTTTTGGCCAAAATACCAAGGCTATAGCCTTACTTTTTGGCCAAACATCCCTCATTTTCATCACTTTTCAATCTGCAATCAAAATCAATCAATTTCAATTTTGGTCATTTTTGGCCAAAATACCAAGGCTATAGCCTTACTTTTTGGCCAAACATGCCTCATTGTCATCACTTTTCAATCTGCAATCAAAATTAGTCAATTTCAATTTTGGTCATTTTTGGCCATAATACCAAGGCTATAGCCTTACTGTTTGGCCAAAAGTGCCTCATTTTCATCACTTTTCAATCTGCAATCAAAATCAATCAATTTCAATTTTGGTCATTTTTGGCCAAAATACCAAGGCTATAGCCTTACTTTTTGGCCAAAAATGCCTCAGTTTCATCACTTGTCAATCTGCAATCAACATCAATCAATTTCAATTTTGGTCATTTTTGGCCAAAATATCAAGGCAATAGCCTTACTTTTTGCCCACCATGCCTCATTTTCATCACTTTTCAATCTGCAATCAAAATCAATCAATTTCAATTTTGGTCATTTTTGGCCAAAATACCAAGGCTATAGCCTTACTTTTTGGCCAAAAATGCCTCATTTTCATCACTTGTCAATCTGCAATCAACATCAATCAATTTCAATTTTGGTCATTTTTGGCCAAAATATCAAGGCAATAGCCTTACCTTTTGGCCACCATGCCTCATTTTCATCACTTTTCAATCTGCAATCAAAATCAATCAATTTCAATTTTGGTCATTTTTGGCCAAAATACCAAGGCTATAGCCTTACTTTTTAGCCAAAAATGCCTCATTTTCATCACTTTTCAATCTGCAATCAAAATCAATCAATTTCAATTTTGGTCATTTTTGGCCAAAATACCAAGGCTATAGCCTTACTTTTTGGCCAAACATCCCTCATTTTCATCACTTTTCAATCTGCAATCAAAATCAATCAATTTCAATTTTGGTCATTTTTGGCCAAAATACCAAGGCTATAGCCTTACTTTTTGGCCAAACATCCCTCATTTTCATCACTTTTCAATCTGCAATCAAAATCAATCAATTTCAATTTTGGTCATTTTTGGCCAAAATACCAAGGCTATAGCCTTACTTTTTGGCCAAACATGCCTCATTGTCATCACTTTTCAATCTGCAATCAAAATTAGTCAATTTCAATTTTGGTCATTTTTGGCCATAATACCAAGGCTATAGCCTTACTGTTTGGCCAAAAGTGCCTCATTTTCATCACTTTTCAATCTGCAATCAAAATCAATCAATTTCAATTTTGGTCATTTTTGGCCAAAATACCAAGGCTATAGCCTTACTTTTTGGCCAAAAATGCCTCAGTTTCATCACTTGTCAATCTGCAATCAACATCAATCAATTTCAATTTTGGTCATTTTTGGCCAAAATATCAAGGCAATAGCCTTACTTTTTGCCCACAATGCCTCATTTTCATCACTTTTCAATCTGCAATCAAAATCAATCAATTTCAATTTTGGTCATTTTTGGCCAAAATACCAAGGCTATAGCCTTACTTTTTGGCCAAAAATGCCTCATTTTCATCACTTTTCAATCTGCAATCAAAATCAATCAATTTCAATTTTGGTCATTTTTGGCCAAAATACCAAGGCTATAGCCTTACTTTTTGGCCAAAAATGCCTCATTGTCATCACTTTTCAATCTGCAATCAAAATCAATCAATTTCAATTTTGGTCATTTTTGGCCATAATACCAAGGCAATAGCCTTACTTTTTGGCCACCATGCCTCATTTTCATCACTTTTCAATCTGCAATCAAAATCAATCAATTTCAATTGTGGTTATTATTGGCCAAAATACAACGCCTATTGCCTCACTTCTTGGCCAAACATCCCTCATTGTCATCACTTTTCAATCTGCAATCAAAATCAATCAATTTCAATTTTGGTCATTTTTGGCCAAGATCCCATGGCTATAGCCTTACTTTTTGGCCAAAAATGCCTCATTGTCATCACTTTTCAATCTGCAATCAACATCTATCAATTTCAATTTTGGTCATATTTGGCCAAAATACCAAGGCTATACCCTTACTTTTTGGCCAAAAATGCCTGATTTTCATCACGTTTCAATCTGCAATCAAAATCAATCAATGTCAATTTTGGGCATTTTTGGCCAAGATACCAAGGCTATAGCCTTACTTTCTGGCCAAAACTGCCTCATTGTCATCACTTTTCAATCTGCAATCAAAATCAATCAATTTCAATTTTGGTCATTTTTGGCCAAAATACCAAGGCTATAGCCTTACTTTTTGGCCACCATGCCTCATTTTCATCACTTTTCAATCTGCAATCAAAATCAATCAATTTCAATTGTGGTCATTTTTGGCCAAAATACCACGGCTATAGCCTTACCTTTTGGCCAAAAATGCCTCATTTTCATCACTTTTCAATCTGCAATCAAAATCAATCAATTTCAATTGTGGTCATTTTTGGCCAAAATACCACGGCTATAGCCTTACCTTTTGGCCAAAAATGCCTCATTTTCATCACTTTTCAATCTGCAATCAAAATCAGTCAATTTCAATTTTGGTCATTTTTGGCCAAAATACCAAGGCTATAGCCTTACTTTTTGGCCAAAAATGCCTCATTTTCATCACTTTTCAATCTGCAATCAAAATCAATCAATTTCAATTTTGGTCATTTTTGGCCATAATACCAAGGCTATAGCATTACCTTTTGGCCAAAAATGCCTCATTTTCATCACTTTTCAATCTGCAATCAAACTCAATCAATTTCAATTTTGGTCATTTTTGGCCAAAATACCAAGGCTGTAGCCTTACTTTTTGGCCAAACATCCCTCATTTTCATCACTTTTCAATCTGCAATCAAAATCAATCAATTTCAATTGTGGTCATTTTTGGCCAAAATACCAAGGCTATAGCCTTACTTTTTGGCCAAACATCCCTCATTTTCATCACTTTTCAATCTGCAATCAAAATCAATCAATTTCAATTTTTGGTCATTTTTGGCCAGAATACCAAGGCTATAGCCTTACTTTTTGGCCAACATGCCTCATTTTCATCACTTTTCAATCTGCAATCAAAATAAATCAATTTCAATTCTGGTCATTTTTGGCCAAATTACCAAGGCTATAGCCTTACTGTTTGGCCAACAATGCCTCATTTTCATCACTTTTCAATCTGCAATCAAAATCAATCAATTTCAATTTTGGTCATTTTTGGCCAAAATACCAAGGCTATAGCCTTACTTTTTGGCCAAACATCCCTCATTTTCATCACTTTTCAATCTGCAATCAAAATCAATCAATTTCAATTGTGGTCATTTTTGGCCAAAATACCAAGGCTATAGCCTTACTTTTTGGCCAAAAATGCCTCATTTTCATCACTTTTCAATCTGCAATCAATATCAATCAATTTCAATTTTGTTCATTTTTGGCCATAATACCAAAGCCATAGCCTTACTTTTTGGCCAAAAATGCCTCATTTTCATCACTTTTCAATCTGCAATCAAAATCAATCAATTTCAATTTTGGTCATTTTTGGCCAAAATACCAAGGCTATAGCCTTACTTTTTGGCCAAACATGCCTCATTGTCATCACTTTTCAATCTGCAATCAAAATCAATCAATTTCAATTGTGGTCATTTTTGCCCAAAATACCACGGCTATAGCCTTACCTTTTGGCCAAAAATGCCTCATTTTCATCACTTTTCAATCTGCAATCAAAATCAGTCAATTTCAATTTTGGTCATTTTTGGCCAAAATACCAAGGCTATAGCCTTACTTTTTGGCCAAAAATGCCTCATTTTCATCACTTTTCAATCTACAATCAAAATCAATCAATTTCAATTTTGGTCATTTTTGGCCATAATACCAAGGCTATAGCATTACCTTTTGGCCAAACATGCCTCATTTTCATCACTTTTCAATCTGCAATCAAAATCAATCAATTTCAATTTTGGTCATTATTGGCCAAAATACCACGGCTATAGCCTTACTGTTTGGCCAAAAATGCCTCATTTTCATCACTTTTCAATCTGCAATCAATATCAATCAATTTCAATTTTGGTCATTGTTGGCCATAATACCAAGGCTATAGCCTTACTTTTTGGCCAAAAATGCCTCATTTTCATCACTTTTCAATCTGCAATCAAAATCAATCAATTTCAATTTTGGTTATTATTGGCCAAAATACAACGCCTATTGCCTCACTTCTTGGCCAAACATCCCTCATTGTCATCACTTTTCAATCTGCAATCAAAATCAATCAATTTCAATTTTGGTCATTTTTGGCCAAGATCCCATGGCTATAGCCTTACTTTTTGGCCAAAAATGCCTCATTGTCATCACTTTTCAATCTGCAATCAAAATCAATCAATTTCAATTTTGGTCATATTTGGCCAAAATACCAAGGCTATACCCTTACTTTTTTGCCAAAAATGCCTGATTTTCATCACGTTTCAATCTGCAATCAAAATCAATCAATGTCAATTTTGGGCATTTTTGGCCAAGATACCAAGGCTATAGCCTTACTTTTTGGCCAAAAATGCCTCATTTTCATCACTTTTCAATCTGCAATCAAAATCAATCAATTTCAATTTTGGTCATTTTTGGCCATAATACCAAGGCTATAGCATTACCTTTTGGCCAAAAATGCCTCATTTTCATCACTTTTCAATCTGCAATCAAACTCAATCAATTTCAATTTTGGTCATTTTTGGCCAAAATACCAAGGCTATAGCCTTACTTTTTGGCCAAACATGCCTCATTGTCATCACTTTTCAATCTGCAATCAAAATCAGTCAATTTCAATTTGTGTCATTTTTGGCCAAAATACCAAGGCTATAGCCTTACTTTTTGGCCAAAAATGCCTCATTTTCATCACTTTTCAATCTGCAATCAAAATCAATCAATTTCAATTGTGGTCATTTTTGGCCAAAATACCAAGGCTATAGCCGTACGTTTTGGCCAAAAATGCCTCATTTTCATCACTTTTCAATCTGCAATCAAAATCAATCAATTTCAATTTTGGTCATTTTTGGCCATAATACCAAGGCTATAGCATTACCTTTTGGCCAAACATGCCTCATTGTCATCACTTTTCAATCTGCAATCAAAATCAGTCAATTTCAATTTTTGTCATTTTTGGCCAAAATACCAAGGCTATAGCCTTACTTCTTGGCCAAAAATGCCTCATTTTCATCACTTTTCAATCTGCAATCAAAATCAATCAATTTCAATTTTGGTCATTATTGGCCAAAATACCACGGCTATAGCCTTACTGTTTGGCCAAAAATGCCTCATTTTCATCACTTTTCAATCTGCAATCAAAATCAATCAATTGCAATTTTGGTCATTTTTGGCCAAAATACCAAGGCTATAGCCTTACTTTTTGGCCAAAAATGCCTCATTTTCATCACTTTTCAATCTGCAATCAAAATCAATCAATTTCAATTTTGGTCATTTTTGGCCAAAATACCAAGGCTGTAGCCTTACTTTTTGGCCAAACATCCCTCATTTTCATCACTTTTCAATCTGCAATCAAACTCAATCAATTTCAATTTTGGTCATTTTTGGCCAAAATACCAAGGCTATAGCCTTACTTTTTGGCCAAACATGCCTCATTGTCATCACTTTTCAATCTGCAATCAAAATCAGTCAATTTCAATTTTTGTCATTTTTGGCCAGAATACCACGGCTATAGCCTTACTTTTTTGCCAACATGCCTCATTTTCATCACTTTTCAATCTGCAATCAAAATAAATCAATTTCAATTGTGGTCATTTTTGGCCAAATTACCAAGGCTATAGCCTTACTGTTTGGCCAACAATGCCTCATTTTCATCACTTTTCAATCTGCAATCAAAATCAATCAATTTCAATTTTGGTCATTTTTGGCCAAAATACCAAGGCTATAGCCTTACTTTTTGGCCAAACATCCCTCATTTTCATAACTTTTCAATCTGCAATCAAAATCAATCAATTTCAATCGTGGTCATTTTTGGCCAAAATACCAAGGCTATAGCCTTACTTTTTGGCCAAAAATGCCTCATTTTCATCACTTTTCAATCTGCAATCAATATCAATCAATTTCAATTTTGTTCATTTTTGGCCATAATACCAAAGCTATAGCCTTACTTTTTGGCCAAAAATGCCTCATTTTCATCACTTTTCAATCTGCAATCAAAATCAATCAATTTCAATTTTGGTCATTTTTGGCCAAAATACCAAGGCTATAGCCTTACTTTTTGGCCAAACATGCCTCATTGTCATCACTTTTCAATCTGCAATCAAAATCAATCAATTTCAATTGTGGTCATTTTTGCCCAAAATACCACGGCTATAGCCTTACCTTTTGGCCAAAAATGCCTCATTTTCATCACTTTTCAATCTGCAATCAAAATCAGTCAATTTCAATTTTGGTCATTTTTGGCCAAAATACCAAGGCTATAGCCTTACTGTTTGGCCAAAAATGCCTCATTTTCATCACTTTTCAATCTGCAATCAATATCAATCAATTTCAATTTTGGTCATTTTTGGCCATAATACCAAGGATATAGCCTTACTTTTTGGCCAAAAATGCCTCATTTTCATCACTTGTCAATCTGCAATCAAAATCAATCAATTTCAATTTTGGTCATTTTTGGCCAAAATACCAAGGCTATAGCCTTACTTTTTGGCCACCATGCCTCATTTTCATCACTTTTCAATCTGCAATCAAAATCAATCAATTTCAATTGTGGTCATTTTTGGCACAATACCACGGCTATAGCCTTACCTTTTGGCCAAAAATGCCTCATTTTCATCACTTTTCAATCTGCAATCAAAATCAGTCAATTTCAATTTTGGTCATTTTTGGCCAATATACCAAGGCTATAGCCTTACTTTTTGGCCAAAAATGCCTCATTTTCATCACTTTTCAATCTGCAATCAAAATCAATCAATTTCAGTTTTGGTCATTTTTGGCCATAATACCAAGGCTATAGCATTACCTTTTGGCCAAAAATGCCTCATTTTCATCACTTTTCAATCTGCAATCAAACTCAATCAATTTCAATTTTGGTCATTTTTGGCCAAAATACCAAGGCTATAGCCTTACTTTTTGGCCAAACATGCCTCATTGTCATCACTTTTCAATCTGCAATCAAAATCAGTCAATTTCAATTTTTGTCATTTTTGGCCAAAATACCAAGGCTATAGCCTTACTTTTTGGCCAAAAATGCCTCATTTTCATCACTTTTCAATCTGCATTCAAAATCAATCAATGTCAATTGTGGTCATTTTTGGCCAAAATACCAAGGCTATAGCCTTACTTTTTGGCCAAACATCCCTCATTTTCATCACTTTTCAATCTGCAAGCAAAATCAATCAATTTCAATTCTGGTCATTTTTGGCCAAAATACCAAGGCTATAGCCTTACTTTTTGGCCAAACATCCCTCATTTTCATCACTTTTCAATCTGCAATCAAAATCAATCAATTTCAATTTTGGTCATTTTTGGCCAAAATACCAAGGCTATAGCCTTACACTTTGGCCAAAATTGCCTCATTTTCATCACTTTTCAATCTGCAATCAATATCAATCAATTTCAATTTTGGTCATTTTTGGCCATAATACCAAGGCTATAGCCTTACTTTTTGGCCAAACATGCCTCATTTTCATCACTTGTCAATCTGCAATCAAAATCAATCAATTTCAATTTTGGTCATTTTTGGCCAAAATACCAAGGCTATAGCCTTACTTTTTGGCCAAAAATGCCTCATTGTCATCACTTTTCAATCTGCAATCAAAATCAGTCAATTTCAATTTTGGTCAGTTTTGGCCAAAATACCAAGGCTATAGCCTTACTTTTTGGCCAAAAATGTCTCATTTTCATCACTTTTCAATCTGCAATCAAAATCAATCAATTTCAATTTTGGTCATTTTTGGCCAAAATACCAAGGCTATAGCCTTACTTTTTGGCCACCATGCCTCATTTTCATCACTTTTCAATCTGCAATCAAAATCAATCAATTTCAATTGTGGTCATTTTTGGCACAATACCACGGCTATAGCCTTACCTTTTGGCCAAAAATGCCTCATTTTCATCACTTTTCAATCTGCAATCAAAATCAGTCAATTTCAATTTTGGTCATTTTTGGCCAAAATACCAAGGCTATAGCCTTACTTTTTGGCCAAAAATGCCTCATTTTCATCACTTTTCAATCTGCAATCAAAATCAATCAATTTCAGTTTTGGTCATTTTTGGCCATAATACCAAGGCTATAGCATTACCTTTTGGCCAAAAATGCCTCATTTTCATCACTTTTCAATCTGCAATCAAACTCAATCAATTTCAATTTTGGTCATTTTTGGCCAAATTACCAAGGCTATAGCCTTACTTTTTGGCCAAACATGCCTCATTGTCATCACTTTTCAATCTGCAATCAAAATCAGTCAATTTCAATTTTTGTCATTTTTGGCCAAAATACCAAGGCTATAGCCTTACTTTTTGGCCAAAAATGCCTCATTTTCATCACTTTTCAATCTGCAATCAAAATCAATCAATGTCAATTGTGGTCATTTTTGGCCAAAATACCAAGGCTATAGCCTTACTTTTTGGCCAAACATCCCTCATTTCATCACTTTTCAATCTGCAAGCAAAATCAATCAATTTCAATTCTGGTCATTTTTGGCCAAAATACCAAGGCTATAGCCTTACTTTTTGGCCAAACATCCCTCATTTTCATCACTTTTCAATCTGCAATCAAAATCAATCAATTTCAATTTTGGTCATTTTTGGCCAAAATACCAAGGCTATAGCCTTACATTTTGGCCAAAATTGCCTCATTTTCATCACTTTTCAATCTGCAATCAATATCAATCAATTTCAATTTTGGTCATTTTTGGCCATAATACCAAGGCTATAGCCTTACTTTTTGGCCAAACATGCCTCATTTTTCATCACTTGTCAATCTGCAATCAAAATCAATCAATTTCAATTTTGGTCATTTTTGGCCAAAATACCAAGGCTATAGCCTTACTTTTTGGCCAAAAGTGCCTCATTTTCATCACTTTTCAATCTGCAATCAAAATCAATCAATTTCAATTTTGGTCATTTTTGGCCAAAATACCAAGGCTATAGCCTTACTTTTTGGCCAAACATCCCTCATTTTCATCACTTTTCAATCTGCAATCAAAATCAATCAATTTCAATTGTGGTCATTTTTGGCCAAAATACCAAGGCTATAGCCTTACTTTTTGGCCAAACATCCCTCATTTTCATCACTTTTCATCTGCAATCAAAATCAATCAATTGCAATTGTGGTCATTTTTGGCCAAAATACCAAGGCTATAGCCTTACTTTTTGGCCAAAAATGCCTCATTTTCATCACTTTTCAATCTGCAATCAAAATCAATCAATTTCAATTTTTGGTCATTTTGGCCAGAATACAAAGGCTATAGCCTTACTTTTTGGCCAACATGCCTCATTTTCATCACTTTTCACTCTGCAATCAAAATCAATCAATTTCAATTGTGGTCATTTTTGGCCAAAATACCACGGCTATAGCATTACCTTTTGGCCAAAAATGCCTCATTTTCACTTTTCAATCTGCAATCAAAATCAATCAATTTCAATTTTGGTCATGTTTGGCCAAAATACCAAGGCTATAGCCTTACTTTTTGGCCAAAAGTGCCTCATTTTCATCACTTTTCAATCTGCAATCAAAATCAATCAATTTCAATTTTGGTCATTTTTGGCCAAAATACCAAGGCTATAGCCTTACTTTTTGGCCAAAAATGCCTCATTTTCATCACTTTTCAATCTGCAATCAAAATCAATCAATTTCAATTTTGGTCATTTTTGGCCAAAATACCAAGGCTATAGCCTTACTTTTTGGCCAAAAATTCCTCATTTTCATCACTTTTCAATCTGCAATCAACATCTATCAATTTCAATTGTGGTCACTTTTGGCCAAAATACCAAGGCTATAGCCTTACCTTTTGGCCAAAAATGCCTCAATTTCATCACTTTTCAATCTACAATCAAAATCAATCAATTTCAATTGTGGTCATTTTTGGCCAAAATACCACGGCTATAGCATTACCTTTTGGCCAAAAATGCCTCATTTTCATCACTTTTCAATCTGCAATCAAAATCAATCAATTTCAATTGTGGTCATTTTTGGCCAAAATACCAAGGCTATAGCCTTACTTTTTGGCCAAACATCCCTCATTTTCATCACTTTTCAATCTGCAATCAACATCTATCAATTTCAATTGTGGTCACTTTTGGCCAAAATACCAAGGCTATAGCCTTACCTTTTGGCCAAAAATGCCTCAATTTCATCACTTTTCAATCTACAATCAAAATCAATCAATTTCAATTGTGGTCATTTTTGGCCAAAATACCACGGCTATAGCATTACCTTTTGGCCACAAATGCCTCATTTTCATCACTTTTCAATCTGCAATCAAAATCAATCAATTTCAATTGTGGTCATTTTTGGCCAAAATACCAAGGCTATAGCCTTACTTTTTGGCCAAACATCCCTCATTTTCATCACTTTTCAATCTGCAATCAAAATCAATCAATTGCAATTGTGGTCATTTTTGGCCAAAATACCAAGGCTATAGCCTTACTTTTTGGCCAAAAATGCCTCATTTTCATCACTTTTCAATCTGCAATCAAAATCAATCAATTTCAATTTTTGGTCATTTTTGGCCAGAATACCAAGGCTATAGCCTTACTTTTTGGCCAACATGCCTCATTTTCATCACTTTTCACTCTGCAATCAAAATCAATCAATTTCAATTGTGGTCATTTTTGGCCAAAATACCACGGCTATAGCATTACCTTTTGGCCAAAAATGCCTCATTTTCATCACTTTTCAATCTGCAATCAAAATCAATCAATTTCAATTTTGGTCATGTTTGGCCAAAATACCAAGGCTATAGCCTTACGTTTTGGCCAAAAGTGCCTCATTTTCATCACTTTTCAATCTGCAATCAAAATCAATCAATTTCAATTTTGGTCATTTTTGGCCAAAATACCAAGGCTATAGCCTTACTTTTTGGCCAAAAATGCCTCATTTTCATCACTTTTCAATCTGCAATCAAAATCAATCAATTTCAATTTTGGTCATTTTTGGCCAAAATACCAAGGCTATAGCCTTACTTTTTGGCCAAAAATGCCTCATTTTCATCACTTTTCAATCTGCAATCAACATCTATCAATTTCAATTGTGGTCACTTTTGGCCAAAATACCAAGGCTATAGCCTTACCTTTTGGCCAAAAATGCCTCAATTTCATCACTTTTCAATCTACAATCAAAATCAATCAATTTCAATTGTGGTCATTTTTGGCCAAAATACCACGGCTATAGCATTACCTTTTGGCCAAAAATGCCTCATTTTCATCACTTTTCAATCTGCAATCAAAATCAATCAATTTCAATTTTGGTCATTTTTGGCCAAAATACCAAGGCTATAGCCTTACTTTTTGGCCAAAAATGCCTCATTTTCATCACTTTTCAATCTGCAATCAACATCTATCAATTTCAATTTTGGTCATTTTTGGCCAAAATACCAAGGCTATAGCCTTACCTTTTGGCCAAAAGTGCCTCATTTTCATCACTGTTCAATCTGCAATCAAAATCAATCAATTTCAATTTTGGTCATTTTTGGCCAAAATACCAAGGCTATAGCCTTACTTTTTGGCCAACATGCCTCATTTTCATCACTTTTCAATGTGCAATCAAAATCAATCAATTTCAATTGTGGTCATTTTTGTCCAAAATACCACGGCTATAGCATTACCTTTTGGCCAAAAATGCCTCATTTTTATCACTTTTCAATCTGCAATCAAACTCAATCAATTTCAATTTTGGTCATTTTTGGCCAAAATACCAAGGCTATAGCCTTACTTTTTGGCCAAACATGCCTCATTGTCATCACTTTTCAATCTGCAATCAAAATCAGTCAATGTCAATTTTTGTCATTTTTGGCCAAAATACCAAGGCTATAGCCTTACTTTTTGGCCAAAATTGCCTCATTTTCATCACTTTTCAATCTGCACTCAAAGTCAATCAATTTCAATTTTGGTCATTTTTGGCCAAAATACCAAGGCTATAGCCTTACTTTTTGGCCAAAAATGCGTCATTTTCATCACTTTTCAATCTGCAATCAAAATCAATCAATTGCAATTGTGGTCATTTTTGGCCAAAATACCACGGCTATAGCATTACCTTTTGGCCAAAAATGCCTCATTTTCATCACTTTTCAATCTGCAATCAAAATCAATCAATTTCAATTTTGGTCATGTTTGGCCAAAATACCAAGGCTATAGCCTTACTTTTTGGCCAAAAATGCCTCATTTTCATCACTTTTCAATCTGCAATCAACATCTATCAATTTCAATTTTGGTCATTTTTGGCCAAAATACCAAGGCTATAGCCTTACCTTTTGGCCAAAAGTGCCTCATTTTCATCACTGTTCAATCTGCAATCAAAATCAATCAATTTCAATTTTGGTCATTTTTGGCCAAAATACCAAGGCTATAGCCTTACTTTTTGGCCAACATGCCTCATTTTCATCACTTTTCAATGTGCAATCAAAATCAATCAATTTCAATTGTGGTCATTTTTGTCCAAAATACCACGGCTATAGCATTACCTTTTGGCCAAAAATGCCTCATTTTTATCACTTTTCAATCTGCAATCAAACTCAATCAATTTCAATTTTGGTCATTTTTGGCCAAAATACCAAGGCTATAGCCTTACTTTTTGGCCAAACATGCCTCATTGTCATCACTTTTCAATCTGCAATCAAAATCAGTCAATGTCAATTTTTGTCATTTTTGGCCAAAATACCAAGGCTATAGCCTTACTTTTTGGCCAAAATTGCCTCATTTTCATCACTTTTCAATCTGCACTCAAAATCAATCAATTTCAATTGTGGTCATTTTTGGCCAAAATACCAAGGCTATAGCCTTACTTTTTGGCCAAAAATGCGTCATTTTCATCACTTTTCAATCTGCAATCAAAATCAATCAATTGCAATTTTGGTCATTTTTGGCCAAAATACCAAGGCTATAGCCTTACTTTTTGGCCAAAAATGCCTCATTTTCATCACTTTTCAATCTGCAATCAAAATCAATCAATTTCAATTCTGGTCATTTTTGGCCAAAATACCAAGGCTATAGCCTTACTTTTTGGCCAAACATCCCTCATTTTCATCACTTTTCAATCTGCAATCAAAATCAATCAATTGCAATTTTGGTCATTTTTGGCCAAAATACCAAGGCTATAGCCTTACTTTTTGGCCAAAAATGCCTCATTTTCATCACTTTTCAATCTGCAATCAAAATCAATCAATTTCAATTTTTGGTCATTTTTGGCCAGAATACCAAGGCTATAGCCTTACTTTTTGGCCAACATGCCTCATTTTCATCACTTTTCACTCTGCAATCAAAATCAATCAATTTCAATTTTTGTCATTTTTGGCCAAAATACCACGGCTATAGCATTACCTTTTGGCCAAAAATGCCTCATTTTCATCACTTTTCAATCTGCAATCAAAATCAATCAATTTCAATTTTGGTCATTTTTGGCCAAAATACCAAGGCTATAGCCTTACTTTTTGGCCAAAAGTGCCTCATTTTCATCACTTTTCAATCTGCAATCAAAATCAATCAATTTCAATTTTGGTCATTTTTGGCCAAAATACCAAGGCTATAGCCTTACTTTTTGGCCAAAAATGCCTCATTTTCATCACTTTTCAATCTGCAATCAAAATCAATCAATTTCAATTTTGGTCATTTTTGGCCAAAATACCAAGGCTATAGCCTTACTTTTTGGCCAAAAATTCCTCATTTTCATCACTTTTCAATCTGCAATCAACATCTATCAATTTCAATTTTGGTCATTTTTGGCCAAAATACCAAGGCTATAGCCTTACCTTTCGGCCAAAAATGCCTCATTTTCATCACTTTTCAATCTACAATCAAAATCAATCAATTTCAATTGTGGTCATTTGTGGCCAAAATACCACGGCTATAGCATTACCTCTTGGCCAAAAATGCCTCATTTTCATCACTTTTCAATCTGCAATCAAAATCAATCAATTTCAATTTTGGTCATTTTTGGCCAAAATACCAAGGCTATAGCCTTACTTTTTGGCCAAAAATGCCTCATTTTCATCACTTTTCAATCTGCAATCAAAATCAATCAATTTCAATTTTGGTCATTTTTGGCCAAAATACCAAGGCTATAGCCTTACTTTTTGGCCAAAAATTCCTCATTTTCATCACTTTTCAATCTGCAATCAACATCTATCAATTTCAATTTTGGTCATTTTTGGCCAAAATACCAAGGCTATAGCCTTACCTTTCGGCCAAAAATGCCTCATTTTCATCACTTTTCAATCTACAATCAAAATCAATCAATTTCAATTGTGGTCATTTTTGGCCAAAATACCACGGCTATAGCATTACCTCTTGGCCAAAAATGCCTCATTTTCATCACTTTTCAATCTGCAATCAAAATCAGTCAATTTCAATTTTGGTCATTTTTGGCCAAAATACCAAGGCTATAGCCTTACTTTTTGGCCAAAAATGCCTCATTTTCATCACTTTTCAATCTGCAATCAAAATCAATCAATTTCAGTTTTGGTCATTTTTGGCCATAATACCAAGGCTATAGCATTACCTTTTGGCCAAAAATGCCTCATTTTCATCACTTTTCAATCTGCAATCAAACTCAATCAATTTCAATTTTGGTCATTTTTGGCCAAAATACCAAGGCTATAGCCTTACTTTTTGGCCAAAAGTGCCTCATTTTCATCACTTTTCAATCTGCAATCAAAATCAATCAATTTCAATTTTGGTCATTTTTGGCCAAAATACCAAGGCTATAGCCTTACTTTTTGGCCAAAAATGCCTCATTTTCATCACTTTTCAATCTGCAATCAAAATCAATCAATTTCAATTTTGGTCATTTTTGGCCAAAATACCAAGGCTATAGCCTTACTTTTTGGCCAAAAATGCCTCATTTTCATCACTTTTCAATCTGCAATCAAAATCAATCAATTTCAATTTTTGGTCATTTTTGGCCAAAATACCACGGCTATAGCATTACCTTTTGGCCAAAAATGCCTCATTTTCATCACTTTTCAATCTGCAATCAAAATCAATCAATTTCAATTTTGGTCATGTTTGGCCAAAATACCAAGGCTATAGCCTTACTTTTTGGCCAAAAGTGCCTCATTTTCATCACTTTTCAATCTGCAATCAAAATCAATCAATTTCAATTTTGGTCATTTTTGGCCAAAATACCAAGGCTATAGCCTTACTTTTTGGCCAAAAATGCCTCATTTTCATCACTTTTCAATCTGCAATCAAAATCAATCAATTTCAATTTTGGTCATTTTTGGCCAAAATACCAAGGCTATAGCCTTACTTTTTGGCCAAAAATTCCTCATTTTCATCACTTTTCAATCTGCAATCAAAATCAGTCAATTTCAATTGTGGTCACTTTTGGCCAAAATACCAAGGCTATAGCCTTACCTTTTGGCCAAAAATGCCTCAATTTCATCACTTTTCAATCTACAATCAAAATCAATCAATTTCAATTGTGGTCATTTTTGGCCAAAATACCACGGCTATAGCATTACCTTTTGGCCAAAAATGCCTCATTTTCATCACTTTTCAATCTGCAATCAAAATCAATCAATTTCAATTTTGGTCATTTTTGGCCAAAATACCAAGGCTATAGCCTTACCTTTTGGCCAAAAGTGCCTCATTTTCATCACTGTTCAATCTGCAATCAAAATCAATCAATTTCAATTTTGGTCATTTTTGGCCAAAATACCAAGGCTATAGCCTTACTTTTTGGCCAACATGCCTCATTTTCATCACTTTTCAATGTGCAATCAAAATCAATCAATTTCAATTGTGGTCATTTTTGGCCAAAATACCACGGCTATAGCATTACCTTTTGGCCAAAAATGCCTCATTTTTATCACTTTTCAATCTGCAATCAAACTCAATCAATTTCAATTTTGGTCATTTTTGGCCAAAATACCAAGGCTATAGCCTTACTTTTTGGCCAAACATGCCTCATTGTCATCACTTTTCAATCTGCAATCAAAATCAGTCAATGTCAATTTTTGTCATTTTTGGCCAAAATACCAAGGCTATAGCCTTACTTTTTGGCCAAAATTGCCTCATTTTCATCACTTTTCAATCTGCTCTCAAAATCAATCAATTTCAATTGTGGTCATTTTTGGCCAAAATACCAAGGCTATAGCCTTACTTTTTGGCCAAAAATGCGTCATTTTCATCACTTTTCAATCTGCAATCAAAATCAATCAATTGCAATTTTGGTCATTTTTGGCCAAAATACCAAGGCTATAGCCTTACTTTTTGGCCAAAAATGCCTCATTTTCATCACTTTTCAATCTGCAATCAAAATCAATCAATTTCAATTTTGGTCATTTTTGGCCAAAATACCAAGGCTATAGCCTTACTTTTTGGCCAAACATCCCTCATTTTCATCACTTTTCAATCTGCAATCAAAATCAATCAATTTCAATTGTGGTCATTTTTGGCCAAAATACCAAGGCTATAGCCTTACTTTTTGGCCAAACATCCCTCATTTTCATCACTTTTCAATCTGCAATCAAAATCAATCAATTTCAATTGTGGTCATTTTTGGCCAAAATAGCCAAGGCTATAGCCTTACTTTTTGGCCAAACATGCCTCATTGTCATCACTTTTCAATCTGCAATCAAAATCAGTCAATGTCAATTTTTGTCATTTTTGGCCAAAATACCAAGGCTATAGCCTTACTTTTTGGCCAAAATTGCCTCATTTTCATCACTTTTCAATCTGCACTCAAAATCAATCAATTTCAATTGTGGTCATTTTTGGCCAAAATACCAAGGCTATAGCCTTACTTTTTGGCCAAAAATGCGTCATTTTCATCACTTTTCAATCTGCAATCAAAATCAATCAATTGCAATTTTGGTCATTTTTGGCCAAAATACCAAGGCTATAGCCTTACCTTTTGGCCAAAAATGCCTCAATTTCATCACTTTTCAATCTACAATCAAAATCAATCAATTTCAATTGTGGTCATTTTTGGCCAAAATACCACGGCTATAGCATTACCTTTTGGCCAAAAATGCCTCATTTTCATCACTTTTCAATCTGCAATCAAAATCAATCAATTTCAATTTTGGTCATTTTTGGCCAAAATACCAAGGCTATAGCCTTACCTTTTGGCCAAAAGTGCCTCATTTTCATCACTGTTCAATCTGCAATCAAAATCAATCAATTTCAATTTTGGTCATTTTTGGCCAAAATACCAAGGCTATAGCCTTACTTTTTGGCCAACATGCCTCATTTTCATCACTTTTCAATGTGCAATCAAAATCAATCAATTTCAATTGTGGTCATTTTTGGCCAAAATACCACGGCTATAGCATTACCTTTTGGCCAAAAATGCCTCATTTTTATCACTTTTCAATCTGCAATCAAACTCAATCAATTTCAATTTTGGTCATTTTTGGCCAAAATACCAAGGCTATAGCCTTACTTTTTGGCCAAACATGCCTCATTGTCATCACTTTTCAATCTGCAATCAAAATCAGTCAATGTCAATTTTTGTCATTTTTGGCCAAAATACCAAGGCTATAGCCTTACTTTTTGGCCAAAATTGCCTCATTTTCATCACTTTTCAATCTGCTCTCAAAATCAATCAATTTCAATTGTGGTCATTTTTGGCCAAAATACCAAGGCTATAGCCTTACTTTTTGGCCAAAAATGCGTCATTTTCATCACTTTTCAATCTGCAATCAAAATCAATCAATTGCAATTTTGGTCATTTTTGGCCAAAATACCAAGGCTATAGCCTTACTTTTTGGCCAAAAATGCCTCATTTTCATCACTTTTCAATCTGCAATCAAAATCAATCAATTTCAATTTTGGTCATTTTTGGCCAAAATACCAAGGCTATAGCCTTACTTTTTGGCCAAACATCCCTCATTTTCATCACTTTTCAATCTGCAATCAAAATCAATCAATTTCAATTGTGGTCATTTTTGGCCAAAATACCAAGGCTATAGCCTTACTTTTTGGCCAAACATCCCTCATTTTCATCACTTTTCAATCTGCAATCAAAATCAATCAATTTCAATTGTGGTCATTTTTGGCCAAAATAGCCAAGGCTATAGCCTTACTTTTTGGCCAAACATGCCTCATTGTCATCACTTTTCAATCTGCAATCAAAATCAGTCAATGTCAATTTTTGTCATTTTTGGCCAAAATACCAAGGCTATAGCCTTACTTTTTGGCCAAAATTGCCTCATTTTCATCACTTTTCAATCTGCACTCAAAATCAATCAATTTCAATTGTGGTCATTTTTGGCCAAAATACCAAGGCTATAGCCTTACTTTTTGGCCAAAAATGCGTCATTTTCATCACTTTTCAATCTGCAATCAAAATCAATCAATTGCAATTTTGGTCATTTTTGGCCAAAATACCAAGGCTATAGCCTTACTTTTTGGCCAAAAATGCCTCATTTTCATCACTTTTCAATCTGCAATCAAAATCAATCAATTTCAATTTTGGTCATTTTTGGCCAAAATACCAAGGCTATAGCCTTACTTTTTGGCCAAACATCCCTCATTTTCATCACTTTTCAATCTGCAATCAAAATCAATCAATTTCAATTGTGGTCATTTTTGGCCAAAATACCAAGGCTATAGCCTTACTTTTTGGCCAAACATCCCTCATTTTCATCACTTTTCAATCTGCAATCAAAATCAATCAATTTCAATTCTGGTCATTTTTGGCCAAAATAGCCAAGGCTATAGCCTTACTTTTTGGCCAAAAATGCCTCATTTTCATCACTTTTCAATCTGCAATCAAAGTCAATCAATTTCAATTTTTGGTCATTTTTGGCCAGAATACCAAGGCTATAGCCTTACTTTTTGGCCAACATGCCCCTTTTGCATCACTTTTAATCTGCAATCAAAATCAATCAATTTCAATTGTGGTCATTTTTGGCCAAAATACCACGGCTATAGCATTACCTTTTGGCCAAAAATGCCTCATTTTCATCACTTTTCAATCTGCAATCAAAATCAATCAATTTCAATTGTGGTCATTTTTGGCCAAAATACCACGGCTATAGCATTACCTTTTGGCCAAAAATGCCTCATTTTCATCACTTTTCAATCTGCAATCAAAATCAATCAATTTCAAGTTTGGTCATTTTTGGCCAAAATACCAAGGCTATAGCCTTACTTTTTGGCCAAACATCCCTCATTTTCATCACTTTTCAATCTGCAATCAAAATCAATCAATTTCAATTCTGGTCATTTTTGGCCAAAATACCAAGGCTATAGCCTTACTTTTCGGCCAAACATCCCTCATTTTCATCACTTTTCAATCTGCAATCAAAATCAATCAATTGCAATTTTGGTCATTTTTGGCCAAAATACCAAGGCTATAGCCTTACTTTTTGGCCAAAAATGCCTCATTTTCATCACTTTTCAATCTGCAATCAAAATCAATCAATTTCAATTTTTGGTCATTTTTGGCCAGAATACCAAGGCTATAGCCTTACTTTTTGGCCAACATGCCTCATTTTCATCACTTTTCACTCTGCAATCAAAATCAATCAATTTCAATTGTGGTCATTTTTGGCCAAAATACCACGGCTATAGCATTACCTTTTGGCCAAAAATGCCTCATTTTCATCACTTTTCAATCTGCAATCAAAATCAATCAATTTCAATTTTGGTCATTTTTGGCCAAAATACCAAGGCTATAGCCTTACTTTTTGGCCAAACGTGCCTCATTTTCATCACTTTTCAATCTGCAATCAAAATCAATCAATTTCAATTTTGGTCATTTTTGGCCAAAATACCAAGGCTATAGCCTTACTTTTTGGCCAAAAATGCCTCATTTTCATCACTTTTCAATCTGCAATCAAAATCAATCAATTTCAATTTTGGTCATTTTTGGCCAAAATACCAAGGCTATAGCCTTACTTTTTGGCCAAAAATTCCTCATTTTCATCACTTTTCAATCTGCAATCAACATCTATCAATTTCAATTTTGGTCATTTTTGGCCAAAATACCAAGGCTATAGCCTTACCTTTCGGCCAAAAATGCCTCATTTTCATCACTTTTCAATCTACAATCAAAATCAATCAATTTCAATTGTGGTCATTTTTGGCCAAAATACCACGGCTATAGCATTACCTTTTGGCCAAAAATGCCTCATTTTCATCACTTTTCAATCTGCAATCAAAATCAGTCAATTTCAATTTTGGTCATTTTTGGCCAAAATACCAAGGCTATAGCCTTACTTTTTGGCCAAAAATGCCTCATTTTCATCACTTTTCAATCTGCAATCAAAATCAATCAATTTCAGTTTTGGTCATTTTTGGCCATAATACCAAGGGTATAGCATTACCTTTTGGCCAAAAATGCCTCATTTTCATCACTTTTCAATCTGCAATCAAACTCAATCAATTTCAATTTTGGTCATTTTTGGCCAAAATACCAAGGCTATAGCCTTACTTTTTGGCCAAAAGTGCCTCATTTTCATCACTTTTCAATCTGCAATCAAAATCAATCAATTTCAATTTTGGTCATTTTTGGCCAAAATACCAAGGCTATAGCCTTACTTTTTGGCCAAAAATGCCTCATTTTCATCACTTTTCAATCTGCAATCAAAATCAATCAATTTCAATTTTGGTCATTTTTGGCCAAAATACCAAGGCTATAGCCTTACTTTTTGGCCAAAAATTCCTCATTTTCATCACTTTTCAATCTGCAATCAACATCTATCAATTTCAATTTTGGTCATTTTTGGCCAAAATACCAAGGCTATAGCCTTACCTTTCGGCCAAAAATGCCTCATTTTCATCACTTTTCAATCTACAATCAAAATCAATCAATTTCAATTGTGGTCATTTTTGGCCAAAATACCACGGCTATAGCATTACCTTTTGGCCAAAAATGCCTCATTTTCATCACTTTTCAATCTGCAATCAAAATCAGTCAATTTCAATTTTGGTCATTTTTGGCCAAAATACCAAGGCTATAGCCTTACCTTTTGGCCAAAAATGCCTCATTTTCATCACTTTTCAATCTGCAATCAAAATCAATCAATTTCAGTTTTGGTCATTTTTGGCCATAATACCAAGGCTATAGCATTACCTTTCGGCCAAAAATGCCTCATTTTCATCACTTTTCAATCTGCAATCAAACTCAACCAATTTCAATTTTGGTCATTTTTGGCCAAAATACCAAGGCTATAGCCTTACTGTTTGGCCAAACATCCCTCATTTTCATCACTTTTCAATCTGCAATCAAAATCAATCAATTTCAATTGTGGTCATTTTTGGCCAAAATACCAAGGCTATAGCCTTACTTTTTGGCCAAAAGTGCCTCATTTTCATCACTTTTCAATCTGCAATCAAAATCAATCAATTTCAATTTTTGGTCATTTTTGGCCAGAATACCAAGGCTATAGCCTTACTTTTTGGCCAACATGCCCCTTTTGCATCACTTTTAATCTGCAGTCAAAATCAATCAATTTCAATTGTGGTCATTTTTGGCCAAAATACCACGGCTATAGCATTACCTTTCGGCCAAAAATGCCTCATTTTCATCACTTTTCAATCTGCAATCAAAATCAATCAATTTCAATTGTGGTCATTTTTGGCCAAAATACCACGGCTATAGCATTACCTTTTGGCCAAAAATGCCTCATTTTCATCACTTTTCAATCTGCAATCAAAATCAATCAATTTCAATTTTGGTCATTTTTGGCCAAAATACCAAGGCTATAGCCTTACTTTTTGGCCAAAAGTGCCTCATTTTCATCACTTTTCAATCTGCAATCAAAATCAATCAATTTCAATTTTGGTCATTTTTGGCCAAAATACCAAGGCTATAGCCTTACTTTTTGGCCAAACATCCCTCATTTTCATCACTTTTCAATCTGCAATCAAAATCAATCAATTTCAATTGTGGTCATTTTTGGCCAAAATACCAAGGCTATAGCCTTACTTTTTGGCCAAACATCCCTCATTTTCATCACTTTTCAATCTGCAATCAAAATCAATCAATTGCAATTTTGGTCATTTTTGGCCAAAATACCAAGGCTATAGCCTTACTTTTTGGCCAAAAGTGCCTCATTTTCATCACTTTTCAATCTGCAATCAAAATCAATCAATTTCAATTTTGGTCATTTTTGGTCAAAATACCAAGGCTATAGCCTTACTTTTTGGCCAAAAATGCCTCATTTTCATCACTTTTCAATCTGCAATCAAAATCAATCAATTTCAATTTTGGTCAATTTTGGCCAAAATACCAAGGCTATAGCCTTACTTTTTGGCCAAAAATTCCTCATTTTCATCACTTTTCAATCTGCAATCAACATCTATCAATTTCAATTTTGGTCATTTTTGGCCAAAATACCAAGGCTATAGCCTTACCTTTTGGCCAAAAATGCCTCATTTTCATCACTTTTCAATCTACAATCAAAATCAATCAATTTCAATTGTGGTCATTTTTGGCCAAAATACCACGGCTATAGCATTACCTTTTGGCCAAAAATGCCTCATTTTCATCACTTTTCAATCTGCAATCAAAATCAGTCAATTTCAATTTTGGTCATTTTTGGCCAAAATACCAAGGCTATAGCCTTACTTTTTGGCCAAAAATGCCTCATTTTCATCACTTTTCAATCTGCAATCAAAATCAATCAATTTCAGTTTTGGTCATTTTTGGCCATAATACCAAGGCTATAGCATTACCTTTTGGGCAAAAATGCCTCATTTTCATCACTTTTCAATCTGCAATCAAACTCAATCAATTTCAATTTTGGTCATTTTTGGCCAAAATACCAAGGCTATGGCCTTACTTTTTGGCCAAAAAATCCTCATTTTCATCACTTTTCAATCTGCAATCAACATCTATCAATTTCAATTTTGGTCATTTTTGGCCAAAATACCAAGGCTATAGCCTTACCTTTTGGCCAAAAATGCCTCATTTTCATCACTTTTCAATCTGCAATCAAAATCAATCAATTTCAATTTTGGTCATTTTTGGCGAAGGTACCAAGGCTATAGCCTTACTTTTTGGCCAAAAATGCCTCATTTTCATCACTTTTCAATCTGCAATCAAAATCAATCAATTTCAATTTTTGGTCATTTTTGGCCAGAATACCAAGGCTATAGCCTTACTTTTCGGCCAAAAATGCCTCATTTTCATCACTTGTCAATCTGCAATCAAAATCAATCAATTTCAATTTTGGTCATGTTTGGCCAAAATACCAAGGCTATAGCCTTACTTTTTGGCCAAAAATGCCTCATTTTCATCACTTTTCAATCTGCAATCAAAATCAATCAATTTCAATTGTGGTCATTTTTGGCCAAAATACCAAGGCTATAGCCTTACTTTTTGGCCAACATACCTCATTTTCATCACTTTTCAATCTGCAATCAAAATGAATCAATTTCAATTTTGGTCATTTTTGGCCAAAATACCAAGGCTATAGCCTTAGGCTGCGTGCACACTGCGAGCGAAATGCGAGGCGAAGCAAAGCGAAGCGAATGAGCAGAAGCGAACTGAAGCGAACGGAACATCATGCAGAGAGCGAAAAAGCCGTGAATCTGACCTTGATGTAGTATGAACTTTACCACGGCAATTGTGTACTTAGCATGAAAAAGAATGCTTTTATCCACAAAGAGAATATTTCTTAACTATTCTCTACTTTTGAAAATAAAACGATGTTGGGTTTCATAAACTTAGTAAAGAGGCATGCCAGATTTTGGCGAATATCATCCGTTGATGCCACAATTGCGGAATCAGTTGGCAAAATGTAAGGATAATTTCTTTGGAATGAGTTCATCTACTTCCGATTCACTATTGGGATACAGCAGGGGATACAGCAAACTCGATGTCACTATGCGAACCAAGGTACTAAATCTCAAAACCTGGTATCAGCAGAACAAGACTTGTAATTGCGTTCAGGTTAAACTTCTATACACTCCATTCACTGAATAAACGATTTCAGTAAGTTATTGCTTATATTACACATGGTATTTACTGATTTCATCAAATAAACCAGGTCCAATGATGCTCTTCGCTTCATTTCGCTGCGACCAAATACATGCGAAGTAATATTCTCGCTCCGCTTCGCTTTCGCTCTGCCTCGGTGTGAACAGACGTATTGTTTTCAATACAAACTATCTGTACGCTAATTCGCTCGTTCGCTTCGCTTTGCTTCGCTTCGCTCAGTGTGCACGCAGCCTTACTTTTAGGCCAAAAACGCCTCATTTTCATCACTTTTCAATCTGCAATCAAAATCAATCAATTTCAATTTTGGTCATTTTTGGCCAAAATACCAAGGCTATAGCCTTACTTTTTGGCCAAAAATGCCTCATTTTCATCACTTTTCAATCTGCAATCAACATCTATCAATTTCAATTTTGGTCATTTTTGGCCAAAATACCAAGGCTATAGCCTTACCTTTTGGCCAAAAGTGCCTCATTTTCATCACTTTTCAATCTGCAATCAAAATCAATCAATTTCAATTTTGGTCATTTTTGGCCAAAATACCAAGGCTATAGCCTTACTTTTTGGCCAACATGCCTCATTTTCATCACTTTTCAATCTGCAATCAAAATCAATCAATTTCAATTGTGGTCATTTTTGGCCAAAATACCACGGCTATAGCATTACCTTTTGGCCAAAAATGCCTCATTTTCATCACTTTTCAATCTGCAATCAAAATCAGTCAATTTCAATTTTGGTCATTTTTGGTCAAGGTACCAAGGCTATAGCCTTACTTTTTGGCCAAAAATGCCTCATTTTCATCACTTTTCAATCTGCAATCACAATCAATTAATTTCAATTTTTGGTCATTTTTGGCCAGAGTACCAAGGCTATAGGCTTACTTTTCGGCCAAAAATGCCTCATTTTCATCACTTGTCAATCTGCAATCAAAATCAATCAATTTCAATTTTGGTCATTTTTGGCCAAAATACCAAGGCTATAGCCTTACTTTTTGGCCAAAAATGCCTCATTTTCATCACTTTTCAATCTGCAATCAAAATCAATCAATTTCAATTCTGGTCATTTTTGGCCAAAATACCAAGGCTATAGCCTTACTTTTTGGCCAACATGCCTCATTTTCATCACTTTTCAATCTGCAATCAAAATCAATCAATTTCAATTGTGGTCATTTTTGGCCAAAATACCACGGCTATAGCATTACCTTTTGGCCAAAAATGCCTCATTTTCATCACTTTTCAATCTGCAATCAAAATCAATCAATTTCAATTGTGGTCATTTTTGGCCAAAATACCAAGGCTATAGCCTTACGTTTTGGCCAAAAATGCCTCATTTTCATCACTTTTCAATCTGCAATCAAAATCAATCAATTTCAATTGTGGTCATTTTTGGCCAAAATACCACGGCTATAGCATTACCTTTTGGCCAAAAATGCCTCATTTTCATCACTTTTCAATCTGCAATCAAAATCAATCAATTTCAATTTTGGTCATTTTTGGCCAAAATACCAAGGCTATAGCCTTACTTTTTGGCCAAAAGTGCCTCATTTTCATCACTTTTCAATCTGCAATCAAAATCAATCAATTTCAATTTTGGTCATTTTTGGCCAAAATACCAAGGCTATAGCCTTACTTTTTGGCCAAACATCCCTGATTTTCATCACTTTTCAATCTGCAATCAAAATCAATCAATTTCAATTCTGGTCATTTTTGGCCAAAATACCAAGGCTATAGCCTTACTTTTTGGCCAAACATCCCTCATTTTCATCACTTTTCAATCTGCAATCAAAATCAATCAATTGCAATTTTGGTCATTTTTGGCCAAAATACCAAGGCTATAGCCTTACTTTTTGGCCAAAAATGCCTCATTTTCATCACTTTTCAATCTGCAATCAAAATCAATCAATTTCAATTTTTGGTCATTTTTGGCCAAAATACCAAGGCTATAGCCTTACTTTTTGGCCAACATGCCTCATTTTCATCACTTTTCACTCTGCAATCAAAATCAATCAATTTCAATTGTGGTCATTTTTGGCCAAAATACCACGGCTATAGTGTAAAGAGCAGGGACACCACACTTGGTGCGTGACGTAATGATCAAATTAAAGAGTATGGACACCACATTTGGTGCATGATGCAACATTACGTCACCTGTGACAACGTGTCACCTTGTGACTACGAGGGACCTTGCTATTGGTAGACTTTTTAAAACTATTTCGTAAATTACCCTTTTTAGCTTATCTTACTTAGCATTTTCTTTATTTAGTAATTTTAGTCATTTAGAACTTTGAACTTTAACTTTTATATAAATAGAGCTGCACTGTATTCAAACTGATTAGTTCTTTTATGCTGATAATGAATAAAGATAGACTGAGCTGACCATTTGCTGTTGATGAGCATCTTGTGTGGGTTGAAAGAAAAGACTTGTTCTTGCCGTTTACCTGCTGTCGTTGAGGTCGTAAGTTTTATGACATTTTCAGTAGTTTGTTGCCGTTCCCTATTTTATATTCTTTACCGTTTAGTTAGACCACGCGAGACGGTGGTTTAACATCTGGTGCCGTGACCCGGGAAAGAAGATATTCAAGTTGAGAGACAGAAATTTTATTTGTGGTATACTATTTTGAACTCATAGCTTCGAATTTATTGTCGTTTTGCGTATCAAGTCGATAGACGCTGCCGTCAGAATTTGGTATTACATCATATTCAAGTTTGTTTGAGTTAAGAACAATAGAACGAGGTGTCCCATAGACCTCACGTCAACGCCGAGGGACGAGATATTGCCAGTGACTTTTGTTTGTTGTAGCATTTATTTCATTGTTCAGAGACTTCTTTTACGTATTTTGCGTTGACAAGTAACTTACCATTTGCCGATATGGCTGAAATAGCAGAAACCGTAAATAACTTACAAACGCAATTGACTGCCGTCCAAGCCGCGCTAGATGGTAATTCAAACTCTGGCCTATTTAAGCACCCTATGTTTAACGGCCTCCCAAACGAGGACGTCAATGAATGGCTAGCTAAGTTTGACAGGCTCTCAAAATTCTACAGTTGGTCAAACGCGAAAAAGCTTGGCGCTCTCCCCCTCCTACTGGGTGGATCTGCCCTTGCCTGGTACCAGACCTTGCCTACCGAAGTAACTAGCGATTTTTCACAACTTGTTGAGCAATTTAAAGTTAGGTTTGGTGTCACGAATTTAGAATTTATTTTCCGTCAAGAACTCTATTCTCGCAAGCAAGGTCCAAACGAACCTTTATCAATGTACACCGAAGATATAATTCGCCAATGCCAACGTTTATCCTTGTCTGACGTTGATATGATGAACATTTTTATAAACGGTCTGAAAAACGATTTAAAGAGCCATGTTATATTGAACCAGCCAAAATCGTTTGCTGAAGCTGATAATTTAGCTCGTCTGAGGAATGCCGTCAACTTTTCTGCCGGGGATCAAATACCTGTCGCAAATGATTTCGACACAGCCCAGACTCGGCGAATAAAAGAATTAGAAGGGCAGGTTAACCTTTTAATGTCCATAGCATCACAAAAAGAAAGCCTGAGGTCTACCCCCCAGCCTGTTCAAGCGATAGATTCACCTGTAGCCGCTCACACCGATGCAAAAGATTCAAACAACCCGTTCTTGCCTTTGTCCGTACCTGAAGCCATGCCTCCCCTTCCAGGCACTTATTTTGAAATGCAACATCTAAGAAATGACATCATTGCTGCGATCGACACTCGTTTGTCACAAAATCAGCTGCAAAAGCGACCTTTCAACTCGCAACGTTTTTCTAATGGTGCAGCGCGCGGACGAAATTTAAGGACGACTGATGGTCAGCCGGTCTGCAACAACTGCCAAAGGGTTGGTCACGTGTCCCGCTATTGTAATGTCAATCGTCAATCTTCTGCTCCTTTCAGACGTAATGTGCAATTCCGAGACACCCAGTCCCAACAGGAAGATGCCTATCAGCCAAATTTTCAAGCCCCCCGGTTTCAATCCCAGCAGCCTCGTTTCCACAATCAGTCTACTTTTCGGGGTGCAAACCGGCAGTATTTAAACGACAACGGGCCTTCACAGTAAGGGAAATGGGGGCCCAGTTACCCGAAAGTGAATCCCTTGCCGCTCAAAAAGAACCTGACTTAGGAGAATGGGGACGCTTGCGAATGCAGAACTATAGTGCAAACAAAGCAAAATGTATAAGCAACATTTCCAACCGTTCAGATGTAAACAATGAGGTCACATATGATTTTCCTGATTCAAATTCAACTAATTTGCCGCCAACTAAAGATGTGCATAGTAATTTTTCCGCTGAAATTCCTTGCATTCATTCAAACAGTCTTATCCCTCAGTCGAAACCTTCTAATGTGATGATATGGGGTACAATAGTTCAACAACTAACTAAATTATTGGTTGACACAGGCGCTGCAGTTACAGTTGTAAGCGAGAGATTCTTTATGGAAGTACTGCGTACATGTTTTACTCGGAATAATGATGGTAGCCTAGATAGCGTTAAGACAGCTAATGGTAATGTAATATCCGTAGCCGGATTTGTTTCTTTTCCAATCGCGATTGGTGATGGTATCTTCCAATGTGATGCGAGTATTATCCCTGGCCTGACTTATGACGTTGTTCTTGGTAGAGATTTTCTTCAACGATTTAATGCTGTCATTAATGTCGGCAGTTGTTTTGTAACATTTAATGAAGCCAACCGCATTCCGTTTATCAAGGAAGATTCATCCCCATTTATTTCTGAAGTCAAGGTGTCACAAACTCATGTTATTGATGCTAATTGTGAAGCCCTTATTCCTGGTTATTTAGAAACAGCTTCTCCTACGCCCGTTATTGGTCTTATTGAAGCCAATCACAGTCTATCTGATCGTCATAACTTGTTCGGTGCGTCTATGCTTGCTTGCCCTGCCAATGATGGCCATGTTTCTATTCGACTAATAAACCCATCAGATAGCCCTGTCCTTTTGCACAAAGATACGATTTTCGGGAGTTTTGTTGAAATTGCCATGGAGGATGTTATTATTCCAGTAGACCCTGAGCCCGTTGTCGCTTCAGTTGAAACAGCATTGCCACAATCTGTTGGTATTTCCAGGCCTCAGCCCCCTCCTGATGAAAACTTTTCGCCTAGCCCAGATCTATCGCAATCAGAGAATTCCCGGTTGAATAGTTTTCTTTGCAGTTACGACGATATTTTTGCAACTTCAAATTTAGATCTCGGTCGCACGTCGATCATTCAACACAAAATTGACACAGGTCACGCTAGGCCAATTAAGCAGCCCCCTTATCGCGTTTCCCAGCAACAACGTGCTGAGATAGATAAGCATATAGCAAATATGCTGGAGCAAGATGTGATTCGCGTATCGTCGAGCCCTTGGAGCTCTCCAATAGTTTTAGTCAAAAAGAAAGACGGAACTACTCGTTTTTGTGTCGACTACAGAAAATTAAATGCTGTTACTCGCAAGGATAGTTACCCTTTGCCACGCATTGATGACGCTATAGATTCCCTGTCTGGTTCTAATTATTTTACCACTCTGGATTTACAATCAGGATATCATCAGGTAGCAATGCATCCTGCCTCTAGGGACAAAACCGCGTTCATATCCCATGCAGGTCTTTTCGAATACAATGTTATGAGCTTCGGACTTACAAATGCTCCTCCGAACTTTCAGCGCTTGATGTCACGTGTTTTGCATGGCTTAGAATGGAAAGTATGCTTGATATACATAGACGATATTATCGTATTTTCAAAAACATTTGATGAACATTTATCTCGCCTCAGTCTTGTGTTCAATCGTCTTCGTGAAGCCAACCTAAAACTTAAGCCGTCCAAATGTCATTTTGCCCGTCGTTCCGTAAAGTTTCTTGGTTTCCTTGTATCCTCAGAAGGGGTATCACCAGATCCAGATAAGCTCGCAGTTGTTAAGTCATTTCCCATTCCAAGAAACGTTAAAGATGTTCGTAGTTTTCTTGGCCTTTGTAATTATTACCGACGATTCGTAGAAGGATTTGCGCAAATTGCTTCACCATTAAATCGCCTTACGAGAAAGAATGTTAGTTTTGCTTGGACTTCAGACTGTGATCTTGCTTTTAACGAATTAAAGAACCGATTATGTTCACCTCCCATATTGACCTACCCAGATTTCACTCGACCATTTCATCTTTATACTGATGCTAGCCATTCAGCTTTAGGATTTATTTTGGGTCAAGAAATTGATGGCAAAGAACATGTTGTTGCGTATGGAGGTCGCGAGCTAAGCTTAGCTGAAACACGTTATAGCACAACTGAACGGGAAGCGTTAGCTGTCGTAGATGGTATTAAACGTTATCAGCCATATTTAACTGGTAGGAAGTTCTATGTTCATACTGATCATGGCAGCCTGTCCTGGCTTATGAAAGTAAAAGACCCAACTGGGCGTCTTGCTAGGTGGGCTTTGCGCTTACAGCAATTTGATTTTGAAATAATCCACAGACCTGGTGCTGCTAATGGTAATGCTGATGCTATTTCTCGTCGTTCCTATTCCCTACCTCCTTCTGCCTTGTCTGCAACCCTAGAGCCTCCGTCTCTTGCTGTTATAGACGAACTTAGTCCTTCTCTTCAGAGTCTGCACAAGCTACAACGTCAAGACAAAGATTTGTTAGAGATCATTCAATACTTGGAAACCTCTCATCTTCCTTTACAAGATAATAGAGCTCGGTCTCTCTTACTGTCAATCGATTCATTCTATCTGGATGAAAATGGAATACTCTGTCATCTTTGGTCACCCGGAAAACGTCGCGTTCACACTTTGTACTGCCAAGTAGTGATTCCTGCTTCCCTCCGGCACGAAGTTTTGGTTGCTTGTCACGACGATCCTACTGCTGGCCATCTTAGTTCTCTTAAAACGTACGAGAAGATCCGCATGCGATATTATTGGTATGGCATGTTCAAAGATATCGAACATTGGTGTAAATCTTGCGTAGATTGTGCCATGAAGAAGATGCCTAGAAATAGACGTAAAGCACCGCTGCTGCCAATTCCTGTTGATGGCGCCTTTGACCGAGTTGCTATGGACATTTTAGGCCCTTTTCCAGCTACCGACGATGGCAATCGCTATATAATTGTCTTTTCCGATTATTATACAAGATGGCCCGAGGCTTTTGCATTGAAATCTATTGAAGCTTCACGTATTGCACATCTATTGGTTAATGAAATTCTGTCTCGACACGGCGCTCCTCGTACACTTTTATCCGATCGTGGATCTAACTTTCTCTCTTCCATTGTTAAAGAAGTATGCAATCTTATGAGCACCAGGCAACTTCATACGACGGCATATCATCCACAAACCGATGGCTTAGTTGAACGTTTTAACGGCACTCTCGCAGAAGGTTTGTCTATGTATGTAAGTACACACCAGAGAGACTGGGACAAGCATATTCCACTCGTACTGTTTTCTTATCGTGTTTCGCCTAATGCCACTACTCACGAGTCACCTTTTTATCTCTTGTACGGTCGTGAACCACGTTTGCCAATTGACACCGCATTACTTCTACCTTCGCCTAACCTGTCCGCATCCGTAGCCGAACATCGTGCTCGCATTGTTAGTAATCTTGAAGAAGCCCAGGCTACCATTCAGTCTAATACGCAACTGGCTCAACAGCGAATGAAAGAACAATACGATAAAACCAGCTGCCCTGTCCAATTTACTGTTGGTTCTAAAGTCTGGGTGTACACGCCCAAAACACGAAAAGGTTTGTCAAGAAAACTAACACATAATTTTCACGGTCCCTATCGCATCGTCGCGCAGCTTTCGCCGGTACATTTTCGCTTGCGGACATTCGACAATCGACCTGTTTCTGTCCCTGTTCATGCAAATCGCATGAAACCATATTATGATCCCGCTGATCGTCCTCTTGAGCCACTAATAGCCGATCCGTGCTCACCTGATCTTACCGATTCTGATCTTCCTCCCGATAGCTTTGCCAACGACCAAGCTATGGATCAATCTATTCTAGATGATTCTGATCGTGGTTCTGACGTTGTCCGGATAACCAGACCTGAAGACACGCATACTCCAGATCTTATTCGCCCGGTGTAACTCTTTCTCTCCTCAAGCCAGGAGGCTTGAACTTACGGGGGGAGTGATGTAAAGAGCAGGGACACCACACTTGGTGCGTGACGTAATGATCAAATTAAAGAGTATGGACACCACATTTGGTGCATGATGCAACATTACGTCACCTGTGACAACGTGTCACCTTGTGACTACGAGGGACCTTGCTATTGGTAGACTTTTTAAAACTATTTCGTAAATTACCCTTTTTAGCTTATCTTACTTAGCATTTTCTTTATTTAGTAATTTTAGTCATTTAGAACTTTGAACTTTAACTTTTATATAAATAGAGCTGCACTGTATTCAAACTGATTAGTTCTTTTATGCTGATAATGAATAAAGATAGACTGAGCTGACCATTTGCTGTTGATGAGCATCTTGTTTGGGTTGAAAGAAAAGACTTGTTCTTGCCGTTTACCTGCTGTCGTTGAGGTCGTAAGTTTTATGACATTTTCAGTAGTTTGTTGCCGTTCCCTATTTTATATTCTTTACCGTTTAGTTAGACCACGCGAGACGGTGGTTTAACAATAGCATTACCTTTTGGCCAAAAATGCCTCATTTTCATCACTTTTCAATCTGCAATCAAAATCAATCAATTTCAATTTTGGTCATTTTTGGCCAAAATACCAAGGCTATAGCCTTACTTTTTGGCCAAAAGTGCCTCATTTTCATCACTTTTCAATCTGCAATCAAAATCAATCAATTTCAAGTTTGGTCATTTTTGGCCAAAATACCAAGGCTATAGCCTTACTTTTTGGCCAAAAATGCCTCATTTTCATCACTTTTCAATCTGCAATCAAAATCAATCAATTTCAATTTTGGTCATTTTTGGCCAAAATACCAAGGCTATAGCCTTACTTTTTGGCCAAAAATTCCTCATTTTCATCACTTTTCAATCTGCAATCAACATCTATCAATTTCAATTTTGGTCATTTTTGGCCAAAATACCAAGGCTATAGCCTTACCTTTTGGCCGAAAATGCCTCATTTTCATCACTTTTCAATCTACAATCAAAATCAATCAATTTCAATTGTGGTCATTTTTGGCCAAAATACCACGGCTATAGCATTACCTTTTGGCCAAAAATGCCTCATTTTCATCACTTTTCAATCTGCAATCAAAATCAATCAATTTCAATTTTGGTCATTTTTGGCCAAAATACCAAGGCTATAGCCTTACTTTTTGGCCAAAAATGCCTCATTTTCATCACTTTTCAATCTGCAATCAACATCTATCAATTTCAAGTTTGGTCATTTTTGGCCAAAATACCAAGGCTATAGCCTTACCTTTTGGCCAAAAGTGCCTCATTTTCATCACTTTTCAATCTGCAATCAAAATCAATCAATTTCAATTTTGGTCATTTTTGGCCAAAATACCAAGGCTATAGCCTTACTTTTTGGCCAACATGCCTCATTTTCATCACTTTTCAATCTGCAATCAAAATCAATCAATTTCAATTGTGGTCATTTTTGGCCAAAATACCACGGCTATAGCATTACCTTTTGGCCAAAAATGCCTCATTTTTATCACTTTTCAATCTGCAATCAAACTCAATCAATTTCAATTTTGGTCATTTTTGGCCAAAATACCAAGGCTATAGCCTTACTTTTTGGCCAAACATGCCTCATTGTCATCACTTTTCAATCTGCAATCAAAATCAGTCAATGTCAATTTTTGTCATTTTTGGCCAAAATACCAAGGCTATAGCCTTACTTTTTGGCCAAAATTGCCTCATTTTCATCACTTTTCAATCTGCAATCAAAATCAATCAATTTCAATTTTGGTCATTTTTGGCCAAAATACCAAGGCTATAGCCTTACTTTTTGGCCAACATGCCTCATTTTCATCACTTTTCAATCTGCAATCAAAATCAATCAATTTCAATTGTGGTCATTTTTGGCCAAAATACCACGGCTATAGCATTACCTTTTGGCCAAAAATGCCTCATTTTTATCACTTTTCAATCTGCAATCAAACTCAATCAATTTCAATTTTGGTCATTTTTGGCCAAAATACCAAGGCTATAGCCTTACTTTTTGGCCAAACATGCCTCATTGTCATCACTTTTCAATCTGCAATCAAAATCAGTCAATGTCAATTTTTGTCATTTTTGGCCAAAATACCAAGGCTATAGCCTTACTTTTTGGCCAAAATTGCCTCATTTTCATCACTTTTCAATCTGCACTCAAAATCAATCAATTTCAATTGTGGTCATTTTTGGCCATAATACCAAGGCTATAGCATTACCTTTTGGGCAAAAATGCCTCATTTTCATCACTTTTCAATCTGCAATCAAACTCAATCAATTTCAATTTTGGTCATTTTTGGCCAAAATACCAAGGCTATGGCCTTACTTTTTGGCCAAAAAATCCTCATTTTCATCACTTTTCAATCTGCAATCAACATCTATCAATTTCAATTTTGGTCATTTTTGGCCAAAATACCAAGGCTATAGCCTTACCTTTTGGCCAAAAATGCCTCATTTTCATCACTTTTCAATCTGCAATCAAAATCAATCAATTTCAATTTTGGTCATTTTTGGCGAAGGTACCAAGGCTATAGCCTTACTTTTTGGCCAAAAATGCCTCATTTTCATCACTTTTCAATCTGCAATCAAAATCAATCAATTTCAATTTTTGGTCATTTTTGGCCAGAATACCAAGGCTATAGCCTTACTTTTCGGCCAAAAATGCCTCATTTTCATCACTTGTCAATCTGCAATCAAAATCAATCAATTTCAATTTTGGTCATGTTTGGCCAAAATACCAAGGCTATAGCCTTACTTTTTGGCCAAAAATGCGTCATTTTCATCACTTTTCAATCTGCAATCAAAATCAATCAATTGCAATTTTGGTCATTTTTGGCCAAAATACCAAGGCTATAGCCTTACTTTTTGGCCAAAAATGCCTCATTTTCATCACTTTTCAATCTGCAATCAAAATCAATCAATTTCAATTTTGGTCATTTTTGGCCAAAATACCAAGGCTATGGCCTTACTTTTTGGCCAAAAAATCCTCATTTTCATCACTTTTCAATCTGCAATCAACATCTATCAATTTCAATTTTGGTCATTTTTGGCCAAAATACCAAGGCTATAGCCTTACCTTTTGGCCAAAAATGCCTCATTTTCATCACTTTTCAATCTGCAATCAAAATCAATCAATTTCAATTTTGGTCATTTTTGGCGAAGGTACCAAGGCTATAGCCTTACTTTTTGGCCAAAAATGCCTCATTTTCATCACTTTTCAATCTGCAATCAAAATCAATCAATTTCAATTTTTGGTCATTTTTGGCCAGAATACCAAGGCTATAGCCTTACTTTTCGGCCAAAAATGCCTCATTTTCATCACTTGTCAATCTGCAATCAAAATCAATCAATTTCAATTTTGGTCATGTTTGGCCAAAATACCAAGGCTATAGCCTTACTTTTTGGCCAAAAATGCCTCTTTTGCATCACTTTTAATCTGCAATCAAAATCAATCAATTTCAATTGTGGTCATTTTTGGCCAAAATACCACGGCTATAGCATTACCTTTTGGCCAAAAATGCCTCATTTTCATCACTTTTCAATCTGCAATCAAAATCAATCAATTTCAATTTTGGTCATTTTTGGCCAAAATACCAAGGCTATAGCCTTACTTTTTGGCCAAAAGTGCCTCATTTTCATCACTTTTCAATCTGCAATCAAAATCAATCAATTTCAATTGTGGTCATTTTTGGCCAAAATACCAAGGCTATAGCCTTACTTTTTGGCCAAAAATGCCTCATTTTCATCACTTTTCAATCTGCAATCAAAATCAATCAATTTCAATTGTGGTCATTTTTGGCCAAAATACCAAGGCTATAGCCTTACTTTTTGGCCAAAAAATCCTCATTTTCATCACTTTTCAATCTGCAATCAACATCTATCAATTTCAATTTTGGTCATTTTTGGCCAAAATACCAAGGCTATAGCCTTACCTGTTGGCCAAAAATGCCTCATTTTCATCACTTTTCAATCTGCACTCAAAATCAATCAATTTCAATTGTGGTCATTTTTGGCCAAAATACCAAGGCTATAGCCTTACTTTTTGGCCAAAAATGCGTCATTTTCATCACTTTTCAATCTGCAATCAAAATCAATCAATTGCAATTTTGGTCATTTTTGGCCAAAATACCAAGGCTATAGCCTTACTTTTTGGCCAAAAATGCCTCATTTTCATCACTTTTCAATCTGCAATCAAAATCAATCAATTTCAATTTTGGTCATTTTTGGCCAAAATACCAAGGCTATAGCATTACCTTTTGGCCAAAAATGCCTCATTTTCATCACTTTTCAATCTGCAATCAAAATCAATCAATTTCAATTTTGGTCATTTTTGGCCAAAATACCAAGGCTATAGCCTTACTTTTTGGCCAAAAGTGCCTCATTTTCATCACTTTTCAATCTGCAATCAAAATCAATCAATTTCAATTGTGGTCATTTTTGGCCAAAATACCAAGGCTATAGCCTTACTTTTTGGCCAAAAATGCCTCATTTTCATCACTTTTCAATCTGCAATCAAAATCAATCAATTTCAATTGTGGTCATTTTTGGCCAAAATACCAAGGCTATAGCCTTACTTTTTGGCCAAAAAATCCTCATTTTCATCACTTTTCAATCTGCAATCAACATCTATCAATTTCAATTTTGGTCATTTTTGGCCAAAATACCAAGGCTATAGCCTTACCTTTTGGCCAAAAATGCCTCATTTTCATCACTTTTCAATCTGCAATCAAAATCAATCAAGTTCAATTTTGGTCATTTTTGGCCAAGGTACCAAGGCTATAGCCTTACTTTTTGGCCAAAAATGCCTCATTTTCATCACTTTTCAATCTGCAATCAAAATCAATCAATTTCAATTTTTGGTCATTTTTGGCCAGAATACCAAGGCTATAGCCTTACTTTTCGGCCAAACATGCCTCATTTTCATCACTTGTCAATTTGCAATCAAAATCAATCAATTTCAATTTTGGTCATTTTTGGCCAAAATACCAAGGCTATAGCCTTACTTTTTGGCCAACATGCCTCATTTTCATCACTTTTCAATCTGCAATCAAAATCAATCAATTTCAATTTTTGGTCATTTTTGGCCAAAATACCAAGGCTATAGCCTTACTTTTTGGCCAAAAATGCCTCATTTTCATCACTTTTCAATCTGCAATCAAAATCAATCAATTTCAATTGTGGTCATTTTTGGCCAAAATACAAAGGCTATAGCCTTACTTTTTGGCCAACATGCCTCATTTTCATCACTTTTCAATCTGCAATCAAAATCAATCAATTTCAATTTTGGTCATTTTTGGCCAAAATACCAAGGCTATAGCCTTACTTTTAGGCCAAAAATGCCTCATTTTCATCACTTTTCAATCTGCAATCAAAATCAATCAATTTCAATTTTGGTCATTTTTGGCCAAAATACCAAGGCTATAGCCTTACTTTTTGGCCACACATGCCTCATTTTCATCACTTTTCAATCTGCAATCAAAATCAATCAATTTCAATTCTGGTCATTTTTGGCCAAAATACCAAGGCTATAGCCTTACTTTTTGGCCAAACATCCCTCATTTTCATCACTTTTCAATCTGCAATCAAAATCAATCAATTGCAATTTTGGTCATTTTTGGCCAAAATACCAAGGCTGTAGCCTTACTTTTTGGCCAAAAATGCCTCATTTTCATCACTTTTCAATCTGCAATCAAAATCAATCAATTTCAATTTTTGGTCATTTTTGGCCAGAATACCAAGGCTATAGCCTTACTTTTTGGCCAACATGCCTCATTTTCATCACTTTTCACTCTGCAATCAAAATCAATCAATTTCAATTGTGGTCATTTTTGGCCAAAATACCACGGCTATAGCATTACCTTTTGGCCAAAAATGCCTCATTTTCATCACTTTTCAATCTGCAATCAAAATCAATCAATTTCAATTTTGGTCATTTTTGGCCAAAATACCAAGGCTATAGCCTTACTTTTTGGCCAAAAGTGCCTCATTTTCATCACTTTTCAATCTGCAATCAAAATCAATCAATTTCAAGTTTGGTCATTTTTGGCCAAAATACCAAGGCTATAGCCTTACTTTTTGGCCAAAAATGCCTCATTTTCATCACTTTTCAATCTGCAATCAAAATCAATCAATTTCAATTTTGGTCATTTTTGGCCAAAATACCAAGGCTATAGCCTTACTTTTTGGCCAAAAATTCCTCATTTTCATCACTTTTCAATCTGCAATCAACATCTATCAATTTCAATTTTGGTCATTTTTGGCCAAAATACCAAGGCTATAGCCTTACCTTTTGGCCAAAAATGCCTCATTTTCATCACTTTTCAATCTACAATCAAAATCAATCAATTTCAATTGTGGTCATTTTTGGCCAAAATACCACGGCTATAGCATTACCTTTTGGCCAAAAATGCCTCATTTTCATCACTTTTCAATCTGCAATCAAAATCAATCAATTTCAATTTTGGTCATTTTTGGCCAAAATACCAAGGCTATAGCCTTACGTTTTGGCCAAAAATGCCTCATTTTCATCACTTTTCAATCTGCAATCAACATCTATCAATTTCAAGTTTGGTCATTTTTGGCCAAAATACCAAGGCTATAGCCTTACCTTTTGGCCAAAAGTGCCTCATTTTCATCACTTTTCAATCTGCAATCAAAATCAATCAATTTCAATTGTGGTCATTTTTGGCCAAAATACCAAGGCTATAGCCTTACGTTTTGGCCAACATGCCTCATTTTCATCACTTTTCAATCTGCAATCAAAATCAATCAATTTCAATTGTGGTCATTTTTGGCCAAAATACCACGGCTATAGCATTACCTTTTGGCCAAAAATGCCTCATTTTTATCACTTTTCAATCTGCAATCAAACTCAATCAATTTCAATTTTGGTCATTTTTGGCCAAAATACCAAGGCTATAGCCTTACTTTTTGGCCAAACATGCCTCATTGTCATCACTTTTCAATCTGCAATCAAAATCAGTCAATGTCAATTTTTGTCATTTTTGGCCAAAGTACCAAGGCTATAGCCTTACTTTTTGGCCAAAATTGCCTCATTTTCATCACTTTTCAATCTGCACTCAAAATCAATCAATTTCAATTGTGGTCATTTTTGGCCAAAATACCAAGGCTATAGCCTTACTTTTTGGCCAAAAATGCGTCATTTTCATCACTTTTCAATCTGCAATCAAAATCAATCAATTGCAATTTTGGTCATTTTTGGCCAAAATACCAAGGCTATAGCCTTACTTTTTGGCCAACAATGCCTCATTTTCATCACTTTTCAATCTGCAATCAAAATCAATCAATTTCAATTTTGGTCATTTTTGGCCAAAATACCAAGGCTATAGCCTTACTTTTTGGCCAAACATCCCTCATTTTCATCACTTTTCAATCTGCAATCAAAATCAATCAATTTCAATTGTGGTCATTTTTGGCCAAAATACCAAGGCTATAGCCTTACTTTTTGGCCAAACATCCCTCATTTTCATCACTTTTGAATCTGCAATCAAAATCAATCAATTTCAATTTTGGTCATTTTTGGCCAAAATACCAAGGCTATAGCCTTACTTTTTGGCCAAAAATGCCTCATTTTCATCACTTTTCAATCTGCAATCAAAATCAATCAATTTCAATTTTTGGTCATTTTTGGCCAGAATACCAAGGTATAGCCTTACTTTTTGGCCAACATGCCCCTTTTGCATCACTTTTAATCTGCAATCAAAATCAATCAATTTCAATTGTGGTCATTTTTGGCCAAAATACCACGGCTATAGCATTACCTTTTGGCCAAAAATGCCTCATTTTCATCACTTTTCAATCTGCAATCAAAATCAATCAATTTCAATTTTGGTCATTTTTGGCCAAAATACCAAGGCTATAGCCTTACTTTTTGGCCAAAAGTGCCTCATTTTCATCACTTTTCAATCTGCAATCAAAATCAATCAATTTCAATTGTGGTCATTTTTGGCCAAAATACCAAGGCTATAGCCTTACTTTTTGGCCAAAAATGCCTCATTTTCATCACTTTTCAATCTGCAATCAAAATCAATCAATTTCAATTGTGGTCATTTTTGGCCAAAATACCAAGGCTATAGCCTTACTTTTTGGCCAAAAAATCCTCATTTTCATCACTTTTCAATCTGCAATCAACATCTATCAATTTCAATTGTGGTCATTTTTGGCCAAAATACCAAGGCTATAGCCTTACCTTTTGGCCAAAAATGCCTCATTTTCATCACTTTTCAATCTGCAATCAAAATCAATCAATTTCAATTTTGGTCATTTTTGGCCAAGGTACCAAGGCTATAGCCTTACTTTTTGGCCAAAAATGCCTCATTTTCATCACTTTTCAATCTGCAATCAAAATCAATCAATTTCAATTTTTGGTCATTTTTGGCCAGAATACCAAGGCTATAGCCTTACTTTTCGGCCAAAAATGCCTCATTTTCATCACTTGTCAATCTGCAATCAAAATCAATCAATTTCAATTTTGGTCATTTTTGGCCAAAATACCAAGGCTATAGCCTTACGTTTTGGCCAAAAATGCCTCATTTTCATCACTTTTCAATCTGCAATCAAAATCAATCAATTTCAATTGTGGTCATTTTTGGCCAAAATACCAAGGCTATAGCCTTACTTTTTGGCCAACATGCCTCATTTTCATCACTTTTCAATCTGCAATCAAAATGAATCAATTTTACTTTTGGTCATTTTTGGCCAAAATACCAAGGCTATAGAATTACTTTTAGGCCAAAAACGCCTCATTTTCATCACTTTTCAATCTGCAATCAAAATCAATCAATTTCAATTTTGGTCATTTTTGGCCAAAATACCAAGGCTATAGCCTTACTTTTTGGCCAAAAATGCCTCATTTTCATCACTTTTCAATCTGCAATCAACATCTATCAATTTCAATTTTGGTCATTATTGGCCAAGATACCAAGGCTATAGCCTTACTTTTTGGCCAAAAATGCCTCATTTTCATCACTTTTCAATCTGCAATGAAAATCAATCAATTTCAATCTTGGTCAGTTTTGGCCAAAATACCAAGGCTATAGCCTTACTTTTTGGCCAAAAATACCTCATTGTCATCACTTTTCAATCTGCAATCAAAACCAGTCAATGTCAATTTTTGTCATTTTTGGCCAAAATACCAAGGCTATAGCCTTACTTTTTGGCCAAAAATGCCTCATTTTCATCACTTTTCAATCTGCAATCAAAATCAATCAATTTCAATTTTTGGTCATTTTTGGCCAGAATACCAAGGCTATAGCCTTACTTTTTGGCCAACATGCCCCTTTTGCATCACTTTTAATCTGCAATCAAAATCAATCAATTTCAATTGTGGTCATTTTTGGCCAAAATACCACGGCTATAGCATTACCTTTTGGCCAAAAATGCCTCATTTTCATCACTTTTCAATCTGCAATCAAAATCAATCAATTTCAATTTTGGTCATTTTTGGCCAAAATACCAAGGCTATAGCCTTACTTTTTGGCCAAAAATGCCTCATTTTCATCACTTTTCAATCTGCAATCAAACTCAATCAATTTCAATTGTGGTCATTTTTGGCCAAAATACCAAGGCTATAGCCTTACTTTTTGGCCAACATGCCTCATTTTCATCACTTTTCAATCTGCAATCAAAATCAATCAATTTCAATTGTGGTCATTTTTGGCCAAAATACCACGGCTATAGCATTACCTTTTGGCCAAAAATGCCTCATTTTCATCACTTTTCAATCTGCAATCAAAATCAATCAATTGCAATTTTGGTCATTTTTGGCCAAGGTACCAAGGCTATAGCCTTACTTTTTGGCCAAAAATGCCTCATTTTCATCACTTTTCAATCTGCAATCAAAATCAATCAATTTCAATTTTTCGTCATTTTTGGCCAGAGTACCAAGGCTATAGCCTTACTTTTCGGCCAAAAATGCCTCATTTTCATCACTTGTGAATCTGCAATCAAAATCAATCAATTTCAATTTTGGTCATTTTTGGCCAAAATACCAAGGCTATAGCCTTACTTTTAGGACAAAAACGCCTCATTTTCATCACTTTTCAATCTGCAATCAAAATCAATCAATGTCAATTTTGGTCATTTTTGGCCAAAATACCAAGGCTATAGCCTTACTTTTAGGACAAAAACGCCTCATTTTCATCACTTTTCAATCTGCAATCAAAATCAATCAATTTCAATTTTGGTCATTTTTGGCCAAAATACCAAGGCTATAGCCTTACTTTTTGGCCAAACATCCCTCATTTTCATCACTTTTCAATCTGCAATCAACATCTATCAATTTCAATTTTGGTGATTTTTGGCCAAGGTACCAAGGCTATAGCCTTACTTTTAGGCCAAAAACGCCTCATTTTCATCACTTTTCAATCTGCAATCAAAATCAATCAATTTCAATTTTGGTCATTTTTGGCCAAAATACCAAGGCTATAGCCTTACTTTTTGGCCAAAAATGCCTCATTTTCATCACTTTTTAATCTGCAATCAACATCTATCAATTTCAATTTTGGTCATTTTTGGCCAAGATACCAAGGCTATAGCCTTACTTTTTGGCCAAAAATGCCTCATTTTCATCACTTTTCAATCTGCAATCAAAATCAATCAATTTCAATTTTGGTCATTTTTGGCCAAGGTACCAAGGCTATAGCCTTACTTTTTGGCCAAAAATGCCTCATTTTCATCACTTTTCAATCTGCAATCAAAATCAATCAATTTCAATTTTTGGTCATTTTTGGCCAGAATACCAAGGCTATAGCCTTACTTTTCGGCCAAAAATGCCTCATTTTCATCACTTGTCAATCTGCAATCACAATCAATCAATTTCAATTTTGGTCATTTTTGGCCAAAATACCAAGGCTATAGCCTTACTTTTTGGCCAACATGCCTCATTTTCATCACTTTTCAATCTGCAATCAAAATCAATCAATTTCAATTTTTGGTCATTTTTGGCCAAAATACCAAGGCTATAGCCTTACTTTTTGGCCAAAAATGCCTCATTTTCATCACTTTTCAATCTGCAATCAAAATCAATCAATTTCAATTGTGGTCATTTTTGGCCAAAATACCAAGGCTATAGCCTTACTTTTTGGCCAACATGCCTCATTTTCATCACTTTTCAATCTGCAATCAAAATCAATCAATTTCAATTTTGGTCATTTTTGGCCAAAATACCAAGGCTATAGCCTTACTTTTAGGCCAAAAATGCCTCATTTTCATCACTTTTCAATCTGCAATCAAAATCAATCAATTTCAATTTTGGTCATTTTTGGCCAAAATACCAAGGCTATAGCCTTACTTTTTGGCCAAACATGCCTCATTTTCATCACTTTTCAATCTGCAATCAAAATCAATCAATTTCAATTTTGGTTAGTTTTGGCAAAACTACCAAGCCTATAGCCTTACTTTTTGGCCAAAAATGCCTCATTTTCATCACCTTTCAATCTGCAATCAAAATCAATCAATTTCAATTTTGGTCATTTTTGGCCAAAATACCAAGGCTATAGCCTTACTTTTTGGCCAAAAATGCCTCATTTTCATCACTTTTCAATCTGCAATCAAAATCAATCAATTTCAATTTTTGGTCATTTTTGGCCAGAATACCAAGGCTATAGCCTTACTTTTCGGCCAAAAATGCCTCATTTTCATCACTTGTCAATCTGCAATCAAAATCAATCAATTTCAATTTTGGTCATTTTTGGCCAAAATACCAAGGCTATAGCCTTACTTTTTGGCCAAAAATGCCTCATTTTCATCACTTTTCAATCTGGAATCAAAATCAATCAATTTCAATTGTGGTCATTTTTGGCCACAATACCAAGGCTATAGCCTTACTTTTTGGCCAACATGCCTCATTTTCATCACTTTTCAATCTGGAATCAAAATCAATCAATTTCAATTGTGGTCATTTTTGGCCAAAATACCAAGGCTATAGCCTTACTTTTTGGCCAACATGCCTCATTTTCATCACTTTTCAATCTGCAATCAAAATCAATCAATTTCAATTTTGTTCATTTTTGGCCAAAATACCAAGGCTATAGCCTTACGTTTAGGCCAAAAATGCCTCATTTTGATCACTTTTCAATCTGCAATCAAAATCAATCAATTTCAATTTTGGTCATTTTTGGCCAAAATACCAAGGCTATAGCCTTACTTTTTGGCCAAAAATGCCTCATTTTCATCACTTTTCAATCTGCAATCAACATCTATCAATTTCAATTTTGGTCATTTTTGGCCAAGGTACCAAGGCTATATTCTTACTTTTTGGCCAAAAATGCCTCATTTTCATCACTTTTCAATCTGCAATCAAAATCAATCAATTTCAATTTTGGTCATTTTTGGCCAAGGTACCAAGGCTATAGCCTTACTGTTTGGCCAAAAATGCTTCAATTTCATCACTTTTCAATCTGCAATCAAAATCAATCAATTTCAATTTTGGTTAGTTTTGGCAAAACTACCAAGCCTATAGCCTTACTTTTTGGCCAAAAATGCCTCATTGTCATCACTTTTCAATCTGCAATCAAAATCAGTTAATTTCAATTTTGGTCATTTTTGGCCAAACTACCAAGGCTATAGCCTTACTTTTTGGCCAACATGCCTCATTTTCATCACTTTTCAATCTGGAATCAAAATCAATCAATTTCAATTTTGGTCATTTTTGGCCAAAATACCAAGGCTATAGCCTTACTTTTTGGCCAAAAATACCTCATTTTCATCACTTTTCAATCTGCAATCAAAATCAATCAATTTCAATTTTGGTCATTTTTGGCCAAGATACCACGGCTATAGCCTTACTTTTTGGCCAACAATGCCTCATTTTCATCACTTTTCAATCTGCAATCAAAATCAATCAATTTCAATCTTGGTCAGTTTTGGCCAAAATACCAAGGCTATAGCCTTACTTTTTGGCCAAAAATGCCTCAGTTTCATCACTTTTCAATCTGCAATCAAAATCAATCAATTTCACTTGTGGTCATTTGTGGCCAACATACCAAGGCTATAGCCTTACTATTCGGCCAAAAATGCCTCATTTTCATCACTTTTCAATCTGCAATCAAAATCAATCAATGTCAATGTTGGTTAGTTTTGGCAAAAATACCAAGCCTGTAGCCTTACTGTTTGGCCAAAGATGCCTCAGTGTCATCACTTTTCAATCTGCAATCAAAATCAATCAATTTCAATTTTGGTCATTTTTGGCCAAAATACCAAGGCTATAGCCTTACGTTTAGGCCAAAAATGCCTCAATTTGATCACTTTTCCATCTGCAATGAAAATCAATCAATTTCAATTTTGGTCATGTTTGGCCAAAATACCAAGGCTATAGCCTTACTTTTTGGCCAAAAATGCCTCATTTTCATCACTTTTCAATCTGCAATCAAAATCAATCAATTTCAATTGTGGTCATTTTTGGCCAAAATACCAAGGCTATAGCCTTACTTTTTGGCCAAACTTCCCTCATTTTCATCACTTTTCAATCTGCAATCAAAATCAATCAATTTCAATTTTGGTCATTTTTGGCCAAGATACCAAGGCTATAGCCTTACTTTTTAGCCAACAATGCCTCATTTTCATCACTTTTCAATCTGCAATCCAAATCAATCAATTTCAATTTTGGTCAGTTTTGGCCAAAATACCAAGGCTATAGCCTTACTTTTTGGCCAAAAATGCCTCATTTTCATCACTTTTTAATCTGCAATCAACATCTATCAATTTCAATTTTGGTCATTTTTGGCCAAGATACCAAGGCTATAGCCTTACTTTTTGGCCAAAAATGCCTCATTTTCATCACTTTTCAATCTGCAATCAAAATCAATCAATTTCAATTTTGGTCATTTTTGGCCAAGGTACCAAGGCTATAGCCTTACTTTTTGGCCAAAAATGCCTCATTTTCATCACTTTTCAATCTGCAATCAAAATCAATCAATTTCAATTTTTGGTCATTTTTGGCCAGAATACCAAGGCTATAGCCTTACTTTTCGGCCAAAAATGCCTCATTTTCATCACTTGTCAATCTGCAATCACAATCAATCAATTTCAATTTTGGTCATTTTTGGCCAAAATACCAAGGCTATAGCCTTACTTTTTGGCCAACATGCCTCATTTTCATCACTTTTCAATCTGCAATCAAAATCAATCAATTTCAATTTTTGGTCATTTTTGGCCAAAATACCAAGGCTATAGCCTTACTTTTTGGCCAAAAATGCCTCATTTTCATCACTTTTCAATCTGCAATCAAAATCAATCAATTTCAATTGTGGTCATTTTTGGCCAAAATACCAAGGCTATAGCCTTACTTTTTGGCCAACATGCCTCATTTTCATCACTTTTCAATCTGCAATCAAAATCAATCAATTTCAATTTTGGTCATTTTTGGCCAAAATACCAAGGCTATAGCCTTACTTTTAGGCCAAAAATGCCTCATTTTCATCACTTTTCAATCTGCAATCAAAATCAATCAATTTCAATTTTGGTCATTTTTGGCCAAAATACCAAGGCTATAGCCTTACTTTTTGGCCAAACATGCCTCATTTTCATCACTTTTCAATCTGCAATCAAAATCAATCAATTTCAATTTTGGTTAGTTTTGGCAAAACTACCAAGCCTATAGCCTTACTTTTTGGCCAAAAATGCCTCATTTTCATCACCTTTCAATCTGCAATCAAAATCAATCAATTTCAATTTTGGTCATTTTTGGCCAAAATACCAAGGCTATAGCCTTACTTTTTGGCCAAAAATGCCTCATTTTCATCACTTTTCAATCTGCAATCAAAATCAATCAATTTCAATTTTTGGTCATTTTTGGCCAGAATACCAAGGCTATAGCCTTACTTTTCGGCCAAAAATGCCTCATTTTCATCACTTGTCAATCTGCAATCAAAATCAATCAATTTCAATTTTGGTCATTTTTGGCCAAAATACCAAGGCTATAGCCTTACTTTTTGGCCAAAAATGCCTCATTTTCATCACTTTTCAATCTGGAATCAAAATCAATCAATTTCAATTGTGGTCATTTTTGGCCACAATACCAAGGCTATAGCCTTACTTTTTGGCCAACATGCCTCATTTTCATCACTTTTCAATCTGGAATCAAAATCAATCAATTTCAATTGTGGTCATTTTTGGCCAAAATACCAAGGCTATAGCCTTACTTTTTGGCCAACATGCCTCATTTTCATCACTTTTCAATCTGCAATCAAAATCAATCAATTTCAATTTTGTTCATTTTTGGCCAAAATACCAAGGCTATAGCCTTACGTTTAGGCCAAAAATGCCTCATTTTGATCACTTTTCAATCTGCAATCAAAATCAATCAATTTCAATTTTGGTCATTTTTGGCCAAAATACCAAGGCTATAGCCTTACTTTTTGGCCAAAAATGCCTCATTTTCATCACTTTTCAATCTGCAATCAACATCTATCAATTTCAATTTTGGTCATTTTTGGCCAAGGTACCAAGGCTATATTCTTACTTTTTGGCCAAAAATGCCTCATTTTCATCACTTTTCAATCTGCAATCAAAATCAATCAATTTCAATTTTGGTCATTTTTGGCCAAGGTACCAAGGCTATAGCCTTACTGTTTGGCCAAAAATGCTTCAATTTCATCACTTTTCAATCTGCAATCAAAATCAATCAATTTCAATTTTGGTTAGTTTTGGCAAAACTACCAAGCCTATAGCCTTACTTTTTGGCCAAAAATGCCTCATTGTCATCACTTTTCAATCTGCAATCAAAATCAGTTAATTTCAATTTTGGTCATTTTTGGCCAAACTACCAAGGCTATAGCCTTACTTTTTGGCCAACATGCCTCATTTTCATCACTTTTCAATCTGGAATCAAAATCAATCAATTTCAATTTTGGTCATTTTTGGCCAAAATACCAAGGCTATAGCCTTACTTTTTGGCCAAAAATACCTCATTTTCATCACTTTTCAATCTGCAATCAAAATCAATCAATTTCAATTTTGGTCATTTTTGGCCAAGATACCACGGCTATAGCCTTACTTTTTGGCCAACAATGCCTCATTTTCATCACTTTTCAATCTGCAATCAAAATCAATCAATTTCAATCTTGGTCAGTTTTGGCCAAAATACCAAGGCTATAGCCTTACTTTTTGGCCAAAAATGCCTCAGTTTCATCACTTTTCAATCTGCAATCAAAATCAATCAATTTCACTTGTGGTCATTTGTGGCCAACATACCAAGGCTATAGCCTTACTATTCGGCCAAAAATGCCTCATTTTCATCACTTTTCAATCTGCAATCAAAATCAATCAATGTCAATGTTGGTTAGTTTTGGCAAAAATACCAAGCCTGTAGCCTTACTGTTTGGCCAAAGATGCCTCAGTGTCATCACTTTTCAATCTGCAATCAAAATCAATCAATTTCAATTTTGGTCATTTTTGGCCAAAATACCAAGGCTATAGCCTTACGTTTAGGCCAAAAATGCCTCAATTTGATCACTTTTCAATCTGCAATGAAAATCAATCAATTTCAATTTTGGTCATGTTTGGCCAAAATACCAAGGCTATAGCCTTACTTTTTGGCCAAAAATGCCTCATTTTCATCACTTTTCAATCTGCAATCAAAATCAATCAATTTCAATTGTGGTCATTTTTGGCCAAAATACCAAGGCTATAGCCTTACTTTTTGGCCAAACTTCCCTCATTTTCATCACTTTTCAATCTGCAATCAAAATCAATCAATTTCAATTTTGGTCATTTTTGGCCAAGATACCAAGGCTATAGCCTTACTTTTTAGCCAACAATGCCTCATTTTCATCACTTTTCAATCTGCAATCCAAATCAATCAATTTCAATTTTGGTCAGTTTTGGCCAAAATACCAAGGCTATAGCCTTACGTTTTGGCCAAAAATGCCTCATTTTCATCACTTTTCAATCTGCAATCAAAATCAATCAATTTCAATTTTGGTCATTTTTGGCCAAAATACCAAGGCTATAGCCTTACTTTTTGGCCTAACATCCCTCATTTTCATTACTTTTCAATCTGCAATCAAAATCAATCAATTTCAATTTTGGTTATTTCTGGCCAAAATACCAAGGCTATAGCCTTACTTTTTGGCCAAAAATGCCTCAGTTTCATCACTTTTCAATCTGCAATCAAAATCAATCAATTTCACTTGTGGTCATTTGTGGCCAACATACCAAGGCTATAGCCTTACTATTCGGCCAAAAATGCCTCATTTTCATCACTTTTCAATCTGCAATCAAAATCAATCAATGTCAATTTTGGTTAGTTTTGGCAAAAATACCAAGCCTGTAGCCTTACTGTTTGGCCAAAGATGCCTCAGTGTCATCACTTTTCAATCTGCAATCAAAATCAATCAATTTCAATTTTGGTCATTTTTGGCCAAAATACCAAGGCTATAGCCTTACTTTTTGGCCAAAAATGCCTCATTTTCATCACTTTTCAATCTGCAATCAACATCTATCAATTTCAATTTTGGTCATTTTTGGCCAAGGTACCAAGGCTATATTCTTACTTTTTGGTCAAAAATGCCTCATTTTCATCACTTTTCAATCTGCAATCAAAATCAATCAATTTCAATTTTGGTCATTTTTGGCCAAGGTACCAAGGCTATAGCCTTACTGTTTGGCCAAAAATGCTTCATTTTCATCACTTTTCAATCTGCAATCAAAATCAATCAATTTCAATTTTGGTTAGTTTTGGCAAAACTACCAAGCCTATAGCCTTACTTTTTGGCCAAAAATGCCTCATTGTCATCACTTTTCAATCTGCAATCAAAATCAGTCAATTTCAATTTTGGTCATTTTTGGCCAAAATACCAAGGCTATAGCCTTACTTTTTGGCCAAAGATGCCTCAGTGTCATCACTTTTCAATCTGCAATCAAAATCAATCAATTTCAATTTTGGTCATTTTTGGCCAAAATACCAAGGCCATAGCCTTACTTTTTGGCCAAACGTGCCTCATTTTTATCACTTTTCAATCTGCAATCAAAATCAATCAATTTCAATTTTGGTCATTTTTGGCCAAAATACCAAGGCTATAGCCTTACTTTTTGGCCAAACTTCCCTCATTTTCATCACTTTTCAATCTGCAATCAAATCAATCAATTTCAATTTTGGTCATTTTTGGCCAAGATACCAAGGCTATAGCCTTACTTTTTAGCCAACAATGCCTCATTTTCATTACTTTTCAATCTGCAATCCAAATCAATCAATTTCAATTTTGGTCAGTTTTGGCCAAAATACCAAGGCTATAGCCTTACTTTTTGGCCAAAAATGCCTCATTTTCATCACTTTTCAATCTGCAATCAAAATCAATCAATTTCAATTTTGGTCATTTTTGGCCAAAATACCAAGGCTATAGCCTTACTTTTTGGCCTAACATCCCTCATTTTCATCACTTTTCAATCTGCAATCAAAATCAATCAATTTCAATTTTGGTCATTTCTGGCCAAAATACCAAGGCTATAGCCTTACTTTTTGGCCAAAAATACCTCATTTTCATCACTTTTCAATCTGCAATCAAAATCAATCAATTTCAATTT